>VIGI01000017.1:600000-933894 GCA_009299455.1 Monilinia laxa
TAAGGAGAAAGCAGGAAAGGGAAGGAGAGGAAAGGAAAGGAAAGGAAAGAAAGGATAGGACAACGGGAAAGGAAAGGAAAAGAAAGGAACGAGAGGAAAGGACGCCAGGAAAGGAAGGGAGGAGAGAGAAGGAAGAAAAAGAAGAAGAAAAGGAAGGAAAAGACGAACGAAAAGAAGAAGAAGAAGAAGCTCACGAGTATATTTGGATCGGGTGGATTGATTGGATTCAATGCAGTAAGGTTACTTGCTAGGTACATACATGACTAATCATTTTCTGGTGAAGTGAATGTTATATATCTAGTAGGTATAAGTACAAGTACAAGTATATATATGTATATGGTATGTGTGATCTGATATTCAATCAATAGAAGCTTGAAAGCAAGAGGAAAGAGGAGAGAGGAGAGAGGAGAGAGGAGAGAGGAGAGAGGAGAGAGAGAGATCATCCTTTTCTTTACCCACTACTTGACTTTTCTTTTCTTTTGTTTTGTTTTGTTTTGTTTTACTTCATTTTATTTATCTCTTTTCACCTTACCTCATCTCCCTTTATCTTCCTTCGTCTCCCTCCACTTCAATAAAGCATCAAAGTCTGGATGTGATAAATTCTACCTGCCTTACCTATTAGGTATACCCACCTACTACCTACTACCTACTACCCATCCTACCTACCTACTACCCACCCACCTACTACCTACTACCTACCTACCTCCCTTTTTACCTATATCGGGCATATCAATCTTCATTCATCCCATCCCATCCCATCATATCATCTACCTACCTTACCTTACCTTACCTCACCTTACACTCTTACACTCTCACACTCTCACACTCTCATCCTTCTTCTGCCATTTCCTATGAAAAGTTTGATTCACTCGAATAATTCAAACAATTCAAACAATCCAAATACTCTTCAACCTCTTCAATTCCTTGGTGGTACTAGGTATACCCTCTGTTTGGGTTTCAAATTGAACTGCCTACCTACCTAGTACTTGGGTACATACACTGCAACCTTATGCAGCTTCTAGTTATCGAATTGGACACAAACAGAGCAAAAGAGACAAATAACACAAACGAAAAGGGAAAGGGAAAGGGAAAGGGAAGAAGGAATACCAAACTTCAAACGCTCCTTCCTTTCTGTCTGTCTCTAACTTCTTTTCTCTTCTCTCTTCTCTTCTCTTCTCTTCTCTTCTCTTCTCTTCTCTTCCCTCTCTTCCCTCTCTTCCTTCTCTTCCTTCTCTTCCTTCCTTCCCTGCTTTCTCTCTTCCCCTCCTTCCTTCCCCTCAAAGTTTGAACCTTCTTCACTTCTCGTTTCAAGCTCCCCTGGTACTCCTTCCTAATCCATTCACTTCAATTCCTCTTTTCCCCTCTCCATCTTCACAGTAATACCACATACCAAATCAGCTCTTCTTTTTGCTCTTCTACTATCTTCCCATCTTCTTTCTTCCTTCTTCCTTCTTCCATCTTCCATCTCTTTTACTCCCTCCCTCCCTCCCTCCGTTCTTTGAAATCTTCTTCAAGTTCAACCACAATCAGTACCTTTTTTTTGCAGCACTGGTTTGTGTGTTGTCTTTCGGATCAATTCTTACATCAACAGAATTATCAGCTTAAGAAACATTGTTTCTATCGACACACTAAATTCTTCAATCCATTTGACCTCACTTTTTCGATTTCTCTTGTGTTGGTTGAGTCGAAACCCCTACTTCGGTATCTTATTGACCCCTCGGCTTAATTCCTCCTATTTGAAAGAGAATCTGTTCAGCCAACACCAATACAAGGCGTTGTAGGTTGTCAATGTTGATCCTTCAGGGACGAAACGTCCAGAAAGCTTGCCGCTAACAATGTCCTCGGACTTAGGCTCGTCATACCACGCTCAAAGATAATCCTGATCACCACAGTCTATATTGACACAGCAAGCAAATCTCGGACACGGCAATAATGGCGCCCGATGTTCAAGTTCATTCCAGAACTTCGACAACTGTACCCAGGCTTCCGGCCATACAAATCAAACCGGATGCTAAAAAGTCGGGAGAAATCGCAATTTTTATTGACAACATTCAGCCAGGTACGACTATCTTTGACTTGATCAGGAATTTCGAAGAAAGAGGTACAATCACGTACATTGAAATCTTCGAGGACCGAAAACAGAGGGGAAAAGTCCGTTTTTCACCCCCTCCAAGTCCTTTCTGGACAAATGAACGATATCAAATTATGACCGAAGCTGGTAATACATATGATGTTCGTCTCCGGGTCGATAAAAGCTCGATGAGAGAACGATCCATCCCAAGTCCTTTTAGGAGAAATGTCTTTTACCCAGAAAAGACGAAACTGGGTTCTTCCACTCTTCAGTTTGGAGTCATGATAGAGGAAGAATGCATGATGCCCATGCGAACTATAAGGGCTCAGCACCAAAGCGATATCACACTCACCGTGGATTTAAAGCGGAGAAAACTTGAAGCCCACTTTACGGTGCATTTCACAGACCCTCGAAGTGAGGGCGACAAAGACTTCCCTTGTACCGCAAGAATCGGAG
Organism: Monilinia laxa; assembly: GCA_009299455.1. Classification (NCBI taxonomy): domain Eukaryota; kingdom Fungi; phylum Ascomycota; class Leotiomycetes; order Helotiales; family Sclerotiniaceae; genus Monilinia; species Monilinia laxa. Next base: position 602,528 of record VIGI01000017.1, read on the forward strand.
AATATGATCGAAATGAGAGATACATGTTCAACATACCTTTTGATCAGCTGAAAGCTATTCAGCGTGTTGATCCGGGCGGCCCAGACTTATCACTTTTGATACAATTAGATAGCCCACCTCAATTATATCGCTGGCGTGACGACCGGGATGTAACTCTACCAGGAGCACTATCGTGGACCGAATGGGATAGCTGGTTTCGTCAAACAGACATTGTCTACGATCCATTTATGTTGGTAGATGCTCCGATCGCTTTACACAAGGAGAGGCCAGTAATTGATATTGGTAATTCTACTCCTGGCTAGCTTTGATTCTGCGCATGGTACTAACCTATGTAGGTCGCTGGACCACCTATCGCTGGGTTTTTAACGATGGCCAATGCCCACCAGATCTCTTCCGGAAAGTGCAATCAGCATTACAAGATTTCAATATTGAAATTATCACCCTCGATAGTTTCCGCCTAGCGCCAATGCGGGTGGCCGAGCTATGGTCTCTCATAGACCCCCGCGAGTCTAGAAGTGCGACTTCGGATTTTCTTTCTCTCGACCATGGTAGGGCGACTGTCCATCTACCTTTTGAAGTGCGGTACCAACTCGAAGTGTGCATCTCACGAGAAATCATAAATGAACACAATATTGATGAAAATTTCATCAATGCCTTGGCCAAAGTAGCATCACAGGACCCAGCCAAGGCAAGAAATCTACTGGAGTATGTCGCTGAGAACTACAGTTCTAAACGTCTATACGATCCTTCATCCATCTTTGGCAACAATGAGGCTTTGTCATTCTCTTCCGCCACTGAGATTCCGCATTACTGCGCCTTTTCACGGAAAGCTACAATAACGCCTAGCTCGATTTACTTCAGCTCACCCACGGTTGAAACCACCAACAGAGTTTTGCGACATTATGCTCAAGAGAACAAGGAGGGTCGATTTCTCCGAGTTCAGTTCACCGATGAGAAATTTGAGGTTTGTTTCCGCAGTGGTTCCCATCAGTGCTCGCCTTACTAATGATTGCAGGGTCGGATCAACGCCTGTGCCGATAAGATTCGAAACGATGGAATATTTACCAGAGTCTTTCGAGCGGTCAGCAACGGGATCCGTATTGGTGATAGACTCTATGAATTTCTAGCCTTTGGAAACTCGCAATTTCGAGAGAATGGAGCATACTTCTTCTGCCCTCATCCGTATCTATCCTGCGATGACATTCGTGAATGGATGGGAACCTTTTCTCACATCAACGTCGTTGCAAAATATGCTGCAAGACTTGGCCAGTGTTTTTCAACAACTAGGGCCATCAAGGGTCTCTCGGCGCCTGATATCGTCAAGATTCCTGATATTGAAAGGAACGGGCACTGCTTCACTGATGGGGTGGGTAAGATTTCACCTTTCCTCGCTCAAATGATTGCTGCGGAACTGAAACTCCGCACACATTCCGCACCATCAGCGTTTCAATTCAGATTGGGTGGCTGCAAGGGAATACTTGTCGTCTCACCTGATGCGAAGGATAAGGAAGTACATATCCGCAAGACTCAACATAAATTCACGGCTGTATATAATGGCCTTGAAATCATCAGATGCTCTCACTTTTCTTCTGCAACTCTTAATCGCCAAACCATCACCATCCTCTCATCCCTCGGAGTCAAGGATGAAGTGTTCTTGAGGATGCTCTCTGAGCAACTTTCAGACTATCAGAACGCTATGAGCAACAATACGATTGCACTTAATCTTCTTAACAGATACGTTGATGATAATCACATGACCATTAATATCGCCAGTATGATTTTGAATGGTTTCATGACAGAAAGAGAGCCATTTGTTCTATCTTTGCTTCATCTGTGGAGAGCATGGTCTATTAAACTTTTGAAAGAAAAGGCAAAGATCATCGTGGAGAATGGAGCATTTGTGCTTGGTTGTGTTGATGAAACCAACACTCTTAGGGGTTACACCAAGCCTACTGTGGCATTTGGCACCACTTACAAAGAAGATGAATTACCTCAGATATTCATCCAGGTTCCCGATAGGGACAATCCAGCTCGGTATAATGTCATTGAGGGGATCTGCCTTGTTGGACGAAACCCGTCTCTCCATCCCGGAGAGACCTGAGAGTTGTCCAAGCGATCAACGTACCTGCGCTACACCACTTGAGAGACGTCGTGGTCTTCCCTCAGGATGGGGAGAGAGACGTGCCCAGCATGTGTTCCGGTGGTGACTTGGATGGTGATGACTTCTTCGTCATATGGGACAAAGATCTACAGCCATCTGAATGGAACTGTGAGCCAATGAATTATGCAGCCCTGCAGCCTGTTGTTCTCAGGAGACCGGTTGAGGTACGAGACTTGATGAAGTTCTTCGTAAAGTACATGAAAAACGACTCTTTACCGACCATAGCCCATGCCCACCTAGCACAAGCCGATCTTCTGCCCCAAGGCATTAAGGATCCCAAGTGTAAGAATCCGGTTGATCCTTTCGTGATACACTGATACTAATTTCTCTTTCAGGCCTCGCGCTTGCGGAACTGCATTCAAAAGCTGTCGACTATGTTAAGACTGGTCAACCAGCCGATATGCCGAGATCTCTTGCCCCTCAGAAATGGCCGCATTTCATGGAAAAGTTTCACAAGCCCCAATCGAAACAATATCATTCCTCAAAAATACTGGGTCAACTATACGACAGGGTCGAAAGCGTTCACTTTGTCCCTCAGTGGGAACAGCCCTTTGATAAACGTATTTTAAGAGCTTACACACTAGACAATGCTGTTTTGAAGGCTGCTCGTCAGACGAAGGCCAAGTATGACATTGCCATGCGACGAATCCTGGCCCAGCAGGATATAAAAACAGAGTTTGAGGTATGGTCAACATTTGTTCTCTCAAAGCCAAAGGTCGGAAGCGACTACAAACTTCAAGAGGAGATGGCATTGATCACCGGGGCACTCAAAGATCGATTTCGTTTGGTATGCGTTGAGAAAGCCGGCGGCAAAGACTTTTCGGTTCTGGGCCCCTTTGTTGCTGCCATGTACAAAGTGACAAAAGAGGAACTTGACATTGCATTAGCTGAGTGTCGTACAACAAGATTGGTCAATGGCATGGAGGTGCCAAAGAGACAGATGAAGCCGCAAACAATGCCATTAATCAGTTTCCCGTGGTTATTCGAGAAAGAACTAGGCAGGATTGCTACGGGCATCGAAGCCACAGACGACTTTGATGAGATAAGCTTGCATACTTTTGGCATCAACAAGCCTCAAGTCACTGCAACAAAGGGTAAAGCCGAGCTATCTAGACAAGAAGACGATTTTGTCAAGCAAGAAAATGGGGTAGTAGTTCATCGTGGCGAAATGCTTAATTTGTTCGAGGATGATAACTCTGACGATGATTTTCGTTGGGATGAAGAAAGATCTGACGTGGGCTCTGCAACTTCTACGCCAGTCTTTATGCCAGCCAGTCATGCAATTCCAGGAGATGGAGTAGCGCCTACCCCCATTGAAACAATATCTGCGCCCTTGAACCATACTTCTTCGCTTCAGCATCCTGTCCACTCCGCAAACTTTCAAGGCCAAGGTCAAGCAATATCGCCGATGAAACACTCAGACTCGGGTACTGCCACTGAATTGGGCTACGTGGAGACTTCCACGCTCTCTCCGTCAAAGCAAAGCTTCTCTCCGCCAGCTCTTTCTACCAAAGCCAGTCCCGACTTGAATCTATCTGATGATGGAGACGTTGAAGGCATCGTCGAGGAAATGGGAGATGTGGCTATCGAGCCATCCATTTCCGACAAGCTGTCAGTCTTTGTAGACCGATAAGCTCTGGACCTCTTTGATGGCGTGTCTCTCATTGGCTCTCTTTATTGATTTTTTTGTTGCCTCCTCCAAGAGTGTTCAAAAGTGGCTTTTACTGCATAAATGATACGATCTGCCATAGATATTAATCCAATAGGTCAGTGAAAATACTTTATTTTGCATGATGATTACTCAGAAGGAGCCCGAGATATCTGATGGAACGATCTGAAAAATAGTGAGCATATTAGAAGGCAATTTGTCATGCGATTTACAATGAACAATTGAAAACCAGCGGGCATATCAAATAGCAGTTTGCGGTGGATATTTCAAATGAACACATACAAAATCAAAGATACCATTCTTCTAATGTCTTGTGGCTACTTGAGGCAATGTCTGAAATTTCGCGAAGTAGCTTTGGTTGGATTTCGAGTAATTTCCCGCCCCTTTCCTCATAGCCGAGAAATTTTTGAAATTGAGTTCATTGGTCACGGAACCTGTATTTATTCTATCTTGGGAAGATAAGTGCAGAACCACGAACCGAAAGACTGTAATGTTCCAGCACAATACATCTATCACATATGGGGAAAATAAAATTTCGATTGAGATCGGCCTTTTTATACACTTGAGAAATGTAGAATTACTGTTTTCCTGAACGATTGCAATTAGGGTATATAACTCCCTTAGATGTAACCCTTGAGAACTGCTGCTTCAGCATTCAATATCGAGGAACCGGCTGCTCCAATAACGGCTGTGTCATGTTAGTTTAGCGGAACGATCAAGGGGAGGCAATGAGGTAAAAACTCACTGTTATGACTCAAAGCCACAAACTTGAGATCAAAGATCCCACTATCATCTTCTCTGATTCTTCCAACACTAACCGTGTAACCGTTTTGAGTGTTACGATCCAATCTTGGCTGTGGTCGATCCGGCTCCTCCATAACGGCAATCGCCGGTTCTGGTGCTGATGGACATCCTAATGTTTGAGCTTCACTTACATATTCCCTCATGGCCTTTTTGACCTTTTCCGCGGTAGGCTTTGGGCCATCGCGGTTCTTGAAGCGGAGAGATACACATGCCATATGACCATCTAGAACCGCAACTCTGTTACAAGCTGCCGAAATCTTCAGGTCAGATTGATCCTGGAATCCAGTGATTTCTGGGTTGAGTTTTCCGAGAATTTTCTGCGCTTCCGTTTCCAACTTGTCTTCCTCGCCAGAAATGAAAGGGACAACATTGTCGAGAATATCCATACTGCTTACACCTGGATAGCCGGCACCGCTAACGGCTTGCATGGTGACTACGCTTACTTGGTCGACTTCTCCAAAGGCCTTCTGGATGGCCGCGAAAGGGATAACTATGCCGATGACGGCACAATTAGAGTTGCAGACGAGGAAACCTTTCTTGAGAGAGTGTGCGCGGCGTTGATGTGGAATGAGGTCGAAGTGAGGAAGGTTGACTGTAGGAACGATGAGGGGAACAATTGGATCGCGACGATAATTCTTAGCGTTGGAGAAGACAGCCAATTCAGCTTTCATGAATTCCATCTCTGCATCATTCATCCGAGTAAGCATTATTCTCAATGACTCCATCACTTCGCGCGCAATTGGAAGGTTCAAGGGAAAATATAAATTTATCCGGGGCTCATACCGATATCACCGGCAACATCAGCATCCAATCCACTGAACACAATGTCACAATCCGCGAATTCGCTCGCTTTACATTCCTTGACTACTAGATCACCAATCTCGGCAGTCATGGGAAAGGCTTGTTTCCATTTGACGGCATCTTTGTATTTCTTGCCTGCGGATCGCGAAGAGGCTCCTACGGCGTGGAGTTTGAAATATGGATGTTGGGCTAGGAGGAGGATGAATCTTTGGCCCACGGAGCCAGTGCATCCGAGTACACCTGTGGGCGGTTTAGTCGGTTAGTGTCTGTTATATAGAAAGGGGGGAGAGGGAAGTGGGAGATGTGAGGGAGGGTTTTGAGGAGGGGCATATTTGAGTTGACTCACCACAACGCTTAGTAGGGAATTGAGTCGTCATGTTGTGTAATTTGAGATAGCAATGAGACAATTGATTTGGGTATCTATAACAAAAAGTGCTCAAGAGAGAATCAATGAAGAGAAAGAAAAGAATTGATGAGAATTCAAAAGTGTTTATGGGAATGGATGTGAGGTGATGCGTTTAATCAAATCGAATCATAGTGGGGTGGTTACAGGCAAGGCTGGTATATTTTTTCTATGGGGATGCCGACGTCGGTCATGCAAGGCTGAATAATCTTCTCGCAATTAATAAATAAATGAGGGTAAAAATTTGGCCACATATAATTTATTTCGGAGTTAGATTTTGATACTGGCATTGACAATGGCGTTGGTCGAGTCACATCAAAAGGAAGACTAATATGAGAGTCTCACCTAACACTTCTGGTCCTCCAAATATTGTATCAAAACAAACATATATATATATATCGTTATGAATATGCTGCTCAACGCAATCGAAGCCTTTCTCGGACCTTACAATAAATCATCAGAGTGGAGGGGTTCATTATCTTGAGTTTTAGCTATTCCTCTCTATCATACATCCATCCCCATATATCTGTCATAAACATCGATTTTAAATCTTTAATATTGGCTTGCTGATTTCTGGCATGCTTTCTGTAAATATACCGTTAGCTTGATATGAATATAGGAAAGATGAGTTTGTCCCTACCAATTGCTCCAAGTACCAGTTGCAAATTGTCATGTTTCCTTGGTTCTCATCCATGCAGTTGGTAAAGCTCTTAACCTGGAAGCCACAGTTTGGTTCGCCGAATTGGTTCCTGTCTTGAGATTGGGGTGCTACTGCATTGTCTTGAGCTGCTTCAGGGGCGCTGGATCCACCACCGAAGAATCCAGTAATCGCATGCCCTAATGAGGATCCGATGGCAACACCTCTGTAGATAAAGTTGCAATCAGTATTTGACTGTATAAAATATGTCGGTGGTGGTAGGGAAACTCACGCTGCAGTGCTAGCAACTTGTCCGATCAAGCCTGGACCAGAAGAGCCTTGGGTTTGTGGAGCACCTGCTTGTGCTTGAGGAGCAGCTGGAGGAGCTGCACCAGCTGGCCTTGGTGGGTATGCAGCAGTAGTTGCTGGTCGGGTTTGTTGGGCTGAAGGTGAAGGTCTGCTGGGAGCTGAGACAGTTGGGCGAGATGGGGCACTTCCCCTTCCAGATCTTCCTTGACGAGGCATGATTAATTGAAGTTGATGATGTGTTGAGAGAGAGATAAACTGAAGTTTCTAAGTGTAATATTTTTGATTTTGCCTTGGAGGATTGAAAGTTGTTGATGATGACCAATAAGAAAGATACTTGGGGGGATTTAATCCCGGAATTTAACCCAGGAATGAACCAGTCCCAATTAGGTTAGTTAATCTACCCACTCACTTCCAACTACCAGCCTAGGTTCTCTGCTGGTCGACAGGAAATATAATTTATGGGAGGAGAGTAGAGGAAAGGAGAGGAGAGGAGAGGAGAGAAGAGTAGACCAGACCAGAGCATATACACAGAGACAACATTTATTACTATTTTTCATTCATGAATCTGCTTTTTTTTCGCAGAAGTTTAAAGACTGATGCTCTCCAATTCTAGAGTGAGAAAACATGGTATCATCCCTAAACTAGATCCTGAACGCCCTCTTGGAAATAGATCCATACAACCAATAACTCGCAGATCCTCTTCAATACTCTTTAATTCTTGCTCTTGGACTTCTTTGATCTGCTCTTTGTTTTCTTCTCCTTCCCCTTCTTGGATTTGGATTTGGAACCTGTAGAGCTATCCTCCTTAATATCAACTGGTGCTTCTACCTTTAAGGTCTTTGACTTTTTGCTTTTGTGTTCTACTGGTGCAAATTCAGACTCAGGCGCATCCGAGGAATCAGATAGTGAACTGGAGCTATCTGACACATCCGAAGTTTTTGATTTTGCCTTGTTAGATTCTGCTGCTTCTTCATCCATCTTTCTCTTCTTTGATAACTCCTCGAATTTGATATGAGACCTGGCTCTCTCCTTTGCCATTTGTTCTGCTTTTAGGAGATCATACTTGTCATTTCCGCTCTGTAGGCTTCGTCAATATACATTCCCTAACGATCCGATTGAAAAAAAAGAGTAGGAGCTTCCTTACTAGTCCTGCTTTAATGAATCTTCCAGCGGCCCCTTTGTCTAATTTGAGATTCCTCTCTGCTGCAATGGGAGGGTTCTCGGTGAGTTTTATCTTTTCAAAGTATTGCTTCATCCGCGTCAGTTCAGTGAAAACGGAATGTTCACGAGCATTGACACCATTAAGTCGAAGATATGCTATTGAAATTGGTTAGTATTAGAGCAGAAGATGAGATAGACATAATTATAATTCAACGAGGGTCTTACAGAATAATATAGACTCGATAGCATATGTGACAAGAGTGTAGAGCTTCGCCTTATCTAATAAAGGTAATTTGGTCGCAAACTCAGGAATAGTCTTTTGAAGAAAAGGAGCAACGGCATCTTCTATATCATCTATATCGTCGTCAAGTTGCTCAAGTAAAGACAAAATCTTTGTCGGATCCATTGTGAATGATTTTCGCAAGCAATCTTATTTGTTGTACGTCGGTAAAGTTGGAAAAGTTGTAAGTTGTTGATTGTGTATTCTTGTCTTTGTGAATTGTATATTAATTCGTATTCGTAGATTCTTGATTGAAGTCTTTGATGGAACTTCTTTCACCAGCTCTTCAATTGCTTGAATTGCTTCAACTGCTTCAACTGCTTCAACCGCTTCAACTGCTTCAACTGCTTCAGCTGCTTCAACTTATTCTTCTTCACCCACTCATTAATCGAAACCTTTGAAACATTTATTCCTTCCTTCTTTTGGAAATTTTAAGGAATGTTCCGAAACCCTCGGAAAAAGGCGGCCGCATCAGCTACGATTTATATTATCGTCTTCCAATTGGATGAATTTATAAATTAACATGAATAATTGACTAATAAATATTCTCTGCTAATAATTATCATTTTTTCCCCCCATTTCCACTTCCATTGAGTAAATGATATTTTGATTTTGATTTTATTTATTTATTTTATTTATTTTATTTATTTTATTTATTTTATTTATTTTTTTATTTATTTATTTTATTTATTTTATTTATTTTATTTATTTTATTTATTTTATTTATTTTATTTATTTATTTTATTTATTTATTTATATTTTATTTTATTTTATTTATTTATTTATTATCCTCCCCCTCTCCCCAATTCCAAATCTTTGCATCTCCCTCAGACAACATCTATCAACAACTTGTTCTTGTTACTCTTGTTCTTGTTATTCTTGTTCTTGTTACTCTTGTTCTTCGATATCCCCGTCGACGTCGATGTGTGAAGTTTATATTCAATTCAATTCAATATATCATCATTCATTCACATAAACTCCAGTCTCTCTTAGCCTTGCACTAAGCAGAAGCTCCAAATCCCCACTGAAGCGGGTCTATAAAATATATTTCGCCCCATCTTTTACAGAATCAAACATAGCATTGCCAGTTCGCTACCATCATCAACCACGAAGATACTTCTTTTTTCTTTGCGGATGTGTACGAGAACGTGAAAGCTTTCTCTTTTTCATTCCGAGCACAGACGATCGTAATACCGGCAGTGTAGACATCTTGCTTCTGCTTGTCTGCCATGAGTTCATTTCAATAACCATTGAGAGTGTTCATCCTGTCTTTTCCAAGGTGCGGTCGTCCGCTGTGGCGGGTGCTTGCTCAAAACCCTCAAAATCGTCGATGGCTCTCCGGTAGCATTTCCTTGGGCCGGGTGGCCACTCGCATCTGGTCGAGACACAACGAGACATACTGGTGGCCGAGGCGTAAAGGAACATTGCATGCCGGCTTGCCATCCGTTTGGGGTTCAGAAAGAGAGCCCACTACCAGCGGACTTTGTAGGAACTACGGGAATATTAGTGATGGAGTCACTGTGAATGATGGTTCAGCTACCAACGATACCACGGACCAAACGGGCAAACCCAGACAACACATGTCCGAAATTCATGCGAATGCTATGAATGTAGATCATCAGAACGAACAAGAATTGGAATGGCACAGTGAAGGAGAGAGCAGTGTTTCATTGGATGAATTCTCCTACTCGGATCGACATTTGGAATGGGAGGCAAACAAGAGACTGTCGCCTGGAGAGCTACAGGGTAGTGATGACTTTGGAGAGCCTGCAGACTCTCATATCTCTAAAATTGGATCTGAAGAATTCTTCGCTCCAGAATACACAGACCCGGATATGGAACACGCCAATTATGATTCACATGCAGGCGTCTCTTATAGGGAAAATCGAGATACTTTGGAGTCAAGCCAACAAATCGATGTTTATGACAAATCACCATTTCAAGGTTCGTTTTACAGAGAGGAACGACCTGTATCACGCACCATCTATGTCCTAGGAACAGGACCTGTTGGACAGTTCATTGCATACAACCTTGCTGCGATGGATTCTCCGCCACCTATTACTCTACTGATGCACCGACCATTGTTGCTCCAACAATGGCACCACACTGGTCAAGCCATCAGGGTACTCAAGGACGAGATTATCAGGGAGCAATCTGGTTTCGACGTTGAGTTGTCTGCGAGTTTTAATATCCCTGGGCCTGAGTCAGAATTCAACCCCGCCGCGCACAGGTTCGGATACTCGGAGGAGGTGATAGACAACCTGATCATTACTACGAACGGAGCCAAAACGGTGGCAGCACTTGCATCCATCAGGCATCGCCTTCGGCCTCATTCAACTATATGTTTCGTACAGCATGGGGCGGGAGTTATCGAGGATGTCAATACACATATTTTCCCAGACACAAAGGATCGTCCTCATTACATGCTTGGTAACTTATCTCATGGGCTGTTTGCAACAGGGCACCTATGGACTGTAGCCCATACTACGCAGGGAGAATTAAAGCTCAGCATTCCAGAATCCGAAACCAATGCGCCAGCCGATGATCTACTGTCCAAAAGTGCAGACAGGAAGTTGACTCAAAGCTGGGCCCCATCTTCGAGATACATGTTAATGACACTGAGTCGATCCCCTCAACTTGCAGCCACAGGCCTAAATTATTCTGACTTCATGAAATTTCACCTCGAATTCATAGCTGTCAACTCCGTCATCGGGCCATTATCCGTCATCTTCGATTGTTCCAATGATCAGCTATTGTATAATTTCCAAGCGAGTCAAACGATCAAGTCCCTTTTGAGGGAAATTTCAGAAGTTCTCATCAAACTTCCTGAGCTTAAGACAGTCCCAAAAATCTCCACTCGTTTTGGGAAACGTAGACTAGAAAGCATGGTGTTATCGGTGCTTGCTCGTACTGGGAAAAACGTGACATTCATGTTACAAAACGTTAGAAGTGGAATGAAAACGGATATTGACTTTTACAATGGTTATCTTGCTCGACGAGCCAAAGAATTGGGAATTACCTTCACCTCGAATGAGCTGGTTATAAGTATGGTCAAGGCGAAACAAGCTATAAAGTCCAAGGAGATGAATTCATATATACCCGTGGTTGATCGGAGATAGATGATATGTACAGATATGATTGGTTCACGGATGAGAGACTTGGTTTATACTATTGTGTATGAATGTATGTTTATGTTAGAATTAGCACTGTATAGTACCCCTTAGATGATTTGTCCTGGTCACCGACCAAAGTGGCATTATAGATTATAGATTATAGATCAATGAATAATGCACATATGCCCCTCTTGCAAGTTGAGTCCCTTGACGCATTTCTTTATATTACTGTGACGAGTCGGCTAGCAGCTTCAGGGGTACACGGAATACCAGCCAGCCCCGCCAGCATATTTCTCTGTTCCCGGTGAACATCAGATGTCGACTCCCGGTGAGCTCATATTATCATTGCAAGTGGTTTCGAAGATGTTCAACTAGACTTCTTCACCTTATACCTACCTAGTATGTTTTACAATACAACTATCCAAGATTTTACTTCTTACTTTACAAAGTAAATATAATCTCTCTTATAAAATAGAAATGTAATATCAAAAATAATGATCTGTTGATTTATGATATAATTATGAAGGAAAAAAAGATTAGCAATTGTGGTGTGATGCTCTTGGAGGGAGGTACTCGAGTAGATAGTTCTAGATAGTCAGCCTGGCCTTGACCAAAAAACGGATACCCACAAGGCTGATTACCACAAAGCACAACACCCCTCATTTTCTTCAACCAGAACAAACATCATACAATCACCACCTTTCAACATGGAAGACGACGATTTAGCACAAGTAAGTCACAAGCAGCGATCAGACATGAGTTGAAATTAATTCTTCTCCAGATTAGAAAAGCTCGACTTGAGCAACTCAAGTCCCAAGGTGGAGGGGCAGGAAGACCTGGCGCTGCAAGTGGTAGTGGAGGACAAGATGAGAGTAGACAGTGCGCTTTATGTTTTCGAACTTGTTTATGAGTTACTAATATTCTTGCGCCATAGACAGCAAGAAGAAGCGGCTCGTCAATCGATTCTGAATCAAATACTCGAACCTGAAGCTGCGGATCGTCTGGGTCGCATTAGACTGGTGAAAGAGTCTCGAGCAGTCGATGTGGAGAATCGCTTGATTATGTTGGCACGGTCGGGCCAGTTGAGACAGAAGATTACGGAGGAACAGTTGAAGGATTTGTTAAGTAGTGTGTCGGAAGCCCAGGAGAAGGAAGAGAAGATTGTGGTTACTAGGAGGAAGGGTGCTTGGGATGACGACGATGATGATCTTTTCGACATGTAGTTTGTGGTAAAGGGGAAATTGGGAATATTCTGGGAAGCAGAGAATTGAGGGGCGGAATCCATGATGCTGGGACAACCTTTGGCCTTTGAGAAATAGGAGTTAATATTGCGAGGTTTTGGGAATCTTTGCTGCTATGGCATCAAATTACTATGGTATCAATTCTCCCTCAAGTTGCTTTTTGAGCCTCCTTTTCTCTCTCTCTCTCTCTCCATCCGCCTAATATCTCTAAGGTCGAGTGGCTTTTCAATGCCCAACTCCTCCCTCAGTTCTTCTACACTCCTTTCCAACTGCTCCTCCCAATAGACATTGATAATATCATCTGCTTTCAATCCATTCGTGAACGCCCACGGGGCATAAATTGTAAAGAATCTCCTCCTTTCCGCTGGCTTTAACGACATCACGGCAAACATACTCAACCCCGTCATTGGCAACAGCGTATTAGCAAACTCAAAGGCCTTGAGCGCCACTTCACCTTCCCGCACAATGGGTAGCCCTGTGATTGCATGATAAAAATCATGGCATTCGCGATACCGTTGCATAACATACGCACACTCTTCTTCATCAATGTATTTTACTGCATCTCGTGTATCGGGCGACACTCCTTCGCGGTCCAACCAATCTGCATAGCACCGGCCTACAGCATTCGAGGGAAGGCTCCGGAGATGTTCCATCGAGAGAGTTTTAGAAGATATGCGAGGGCGATCGCGTAGGATGCGTCGGCCTGTGGGTGAAGATAGCATGGCATCACGAAGTCGGTATATGAAATATGGGGTTGCTGTTGCTTCTCCGCAAGCTGCTATTAGATCTGATTTTCCGTGTTAATTGGAAGAAATTGTACTTGATAGATGACGCTTCATACCTGCACGATAAGGATTAAAAAATGCCATGACTGCTGAGCCGATAGCCAAACCCCCCCGCTCAATGGGAGTAAGTGGTACATGACCTGGATAATTTGGAGGTGGACGATGTAATGCGCTGAAACTTCTGGTGGCTATGGTTATTGAGCAAGCGGTAAGTAGTTCCCTAGGAAGACGAGCTGCCTGGGTATAGAGACGAGGTGACAGTGACATTTTTGGGAATTATGTCTGCTTCCAAATGTCGAGGGTATAGAATGGTGATAGGCAGAGAGCTTCAGGAACTCATTACCTGCCGCCCTTTCATCGGAAAAGCTCTCAGCAAAAGCAGCACTAGAAGAAGACTTTCAACCTACGAGCTGTAGCTACTTCGAACAATGAATGATATATAAGATGAGTTTACAAAGAATAATCAATATTGAAGATTGCATGTCCACATTACCAAATGTCTGTATCTAGTAGTTCTAGGTGAAGCTTTGTTGGAAATATCTACAAAATGGATCAGTCTAACGACACAAACTCTCATCTCCTGCAAGAGGCAGATTCATCGTCTAGCAATGGTACGGGGGTGGACATGCAAGTACATCATGAATTCACACAATGGGCTGTCAATCAAGGTGTCATCATCAATGGCATTGCTCCGTTCCGTTTCCCAGGAAAGGGTCTTGGATTGGTAGCGAACAGGGATTTCGAGGTAAACGAGCTGCAATGAGATGTTACCCCTTTTCAAAGAGTCCTGTGCTTGCTAATCTATAATAGATAGGTGATACTCTGGTACAGGTTCCCATAAAAACTCTTCGTAAAGCTACAGATGTTTCTTCTCAGTATTCCGAACTGGCGCCGAATATAGCTGTTCATTCTCTTCTCGCTCTCTCCCTGGACTCTCTGCTCGGGCCAGAATGGGTGGCTGTCCTCCCCTCCAGACAAGACATGCATACCTCCATGCCATTATTTTGGGATCCTTCCTTACAGGAGCTCCTTCCACACTCAGCAAAAGCTCTCCTTAAAACACAAAAAGAGAAAATTGCTTCCGCGTGGACTATTATCTGCAAAGCGTTTCCCGAACCACCGATAACATACGAGGATTTCACATACAACTATAGTGTTGTCAACAGCAGAACATTCTACTACGTCTCGCCAGCTATCAAATCCTCCAAACACCAGCCCGCAAAAGAGGATCGTCTTGCATTGAACCCTTTTGCAGACTATATGAATCATAGTGCACACCCCACCGTCAATGCAACCCTTAGTCGAGCTGGCTACACACGTGAGCAGCATCATTTCCTCAGCTTTATACCTCCTCAATACCTCCTCCACTGTCCTCATTCCAGTTTTACATCGACCATCATATTTGTCTCCAGGTGATCTACATATAACCTTTCCTTAACCATCGCTAACCCCTGATAAACCCCATAGTGACAGCCTCTCAACCCATAAAGCAAGGATCGGAAGTCCACATCTCATACGGAAGCCACAGCAATGATTTCCTCCTCGTCGAGTACGGCTTTATACTAGACACCAACCCATGGGACGAGGTAAGGCTAGACTCATGGATAACCCCTCTACTAACCCCCGAGCAAAGCGAACACCTGCAAGAAACCGGGTTTCTCGGAAACTACATGCTAGATGGTGACACCATTTGCTATCGCACGCAAGTGGTGTTGCGAATTCTCTCTCTACCATCAGGGAGATGGAGAAGATTTGTCCAGGGATTAGAGAGTGAAGAGATTTCCCAAGAGGCGGCGGACAAAGTTCTGGTGAAGATATTGATGGCGGGCAAAATTGAGGCTATAGAAATGATTAAGAGGGTCGGCGATAACCAGGCCGGGCTAGACAGCCAAAGAGATACTCTGAACAGGCGCTGGAGCCAGCTTATCATGTTGGTGGGGAGAGCCTTGAATCGAGTTGAATGCTGAACTTCACCGATACTCACTTTATATTGCATGGTGCATTTCTCAAGATTTTGATTCGTGATGAGTCTTCCGATTAAGTCCAGCCGCCGCACTATTCACCTTTGCCAGTCACCCTTAATCAAACCTGTACTTTGGCCTTATATCTGCTGCGGAATTGCCCAAAACCCCCTTGTCAGTCAGTCCGATTTTCGGTCTCGCTAGAAGAGAACCATACAGGCCCTGAAGCTTAAACGAATGCTTAGTGAAAGAGAAGACATGTCTAGTCCTGAATGAGCTTTGCAAAGCGGTTCAAGACAAGAGTAGAAGTAGACAAGAAATGGATATCTAAAAGAAAACATCGTCTGACAGCTCAGCATACACACATCGAATAATCACACTTCTATGGTACAAGCTTTATTTTGAAATACAGGTTAAGAACTGAAAGTGCTCATTATTCCAAATGTCAATTATGCCATTTCCCCCAATGCTAACGCCCTTTCCATTCTCCAGTTTGGTGTATTTTGGGGTGCAATCATGAAGATTCATCCTCAGATTTGAACCTACCTCATTCTGGTCTCGGTCTTTTAGCGCCGTGAGGATTTTGCCAGTCGCCGCCAGCACTTTGATTTTGTTGGAAGAACGCAGGATTAAAATGTGGTTGCATAGGTTGGAAACCATTCCCGCCTAATTGATGCGGTCAGTAATGAACACAATAAATTTCTCAATCACCTTGCAGAAAAAATTCCTTCTACACATACCTTGCATTGTCCCACCCATCTGTGCCATATTTCCCATGTTCATAGGCATTCCCATCCCTCCCATTCCACCCATTGGCATTCCTCCCATAGGCATTCCACCCATCATACCATTCCCCATCCCCCCTCGCCCTCCTCTCATGCCCCCAGGTCCACCCCGCATGCCGCCCATCATGCCTCCACGGTTGAATCCACCGAATTGATTACCCATGGGATTTCCTTGGAATCCACCGCCCATTGGAGAGTTAAAGCCGCCGCCCATAGATCCTCCGGCTCCCGAAAAGTTGCGGTTAAAATTACCTTGATTCATGTTGTTCATACCTCCACGTGAAGAGTTGTACCCACCCCCACGACCACGGAAACTGCCGCCAAAATTGCCAGCACCATGGTTGCCCCTTTCACTATTGTAACCTCCCGGTCCAGAGCTCGATCGGTTATTCTGCCCTTCTTTAGTGGCGCGAGCTGGCGCGTCTTTGGGTAAAGTACGGAATGGGTTGACATTTGGGGTTGTGGTATGTAACCGTCTGTTTCTTGACATATTGTTGGCCTTCGCCAAAAGCATCAATCTTGCGTTTCGCTGCCGTTGCAGCTTGTTGAGATGTGAATTCCACGTAGGCTTGTCTACATTTCTAGTCAGCAGATGTTCGTCAATAAGAGACCATTGTTCATAGCAAGATACCCTTTGCTTTTTCCGTTGACTTTGTGCTCGGAAAAGGTCATATCCTTCAGCTCATCTTCCACTTGAGCTTGATTAATCCAACCACGAATATCATCGTCAGTATTCCACCAATGCAACTCCGATATGAGCAAGGCAGTGGTCGCTCCTTGGTCGATTGGTCGATCGTCGGACCCCTCCTTTCTTTTTACGCCTTGTTGTTGAGGGGCCTGCTTAGGTATGTTGAGAAGATCTTGTCCAGATTCGTCCGTACTCTTTATTTGTTGTTGGCCTTCCATGAGTTTATCCTTATCATTACTAACCTTGATATCTACATAATCATCATCTTGCTCTTCTTGTTTACCGTTAGTCTCGGCGACTGCGGCGACGGAAGCTTCAACACCTTCAATCTTGACATCACCTTCATCATCCTTTTTGAAGATTGCATCCTGTTCAGTGTTGGTATCTCCATAGATGTCAATGTCGAACTCGTCATCAGCCATGATATCTGAATGTACGCACGAGGTACCTTGACCTTTAAATAGAAGGTGAGTCTGGTTGGAATATGATGTTTTTGTATTTCTTATGAACAGTATGAGTTGATGTTATACCACAGGAAATTGGATTCTGTGAGAAGATAGCAACAGGATCAGCGCGTGAAAACAGGGAAAGGGCCACAGAGTGGTAGAGCTCAACGCGTATGTAGCATTGGAAGTAGAATCTGAAATACATGGGATAGAATTCAATGAATACGTACACTCCTAAAACCTGGAGGATATTGCTTCAATAAATGAGGTCAAAGTCCGAGAGCCTTCTTTGGCAACTGCAGACACAATGGAGATGAAAGACGAAGCTCTGTGCTTGCAGTCTCTTTAAATTTCTGACGTAAAGAAGCCCCAACAGATTGATAAACAGCCTAAGCCGAGATATTTGAAGAAAATGGCGATGCAAGAAAAATGTGATCCAGCTTGAAATTGAAAAGCAGAATTGAAGATGGCAGTTGTCCAAATCCTCTTGTTTATATGAACAACAACACACAAGTAACCGAAGCCTTGCAGTGGTATTCCGTCCCTTCAAATTCCCTTCCCGCCAAGCAGGTATTTGTTTATTTAACCTTTCGTAAGTTGGAAGTGGAGTTGTCGTGAAGATGAGATGAGGATAGATTGAATGCGACAAAAATTCTCGAGTCGATGTGAAGCTTGGATGCGAAGCTTGAGTAGGTTCGCAACCTGTATCTCTTGTGATGACTCGGGAGAGTACAACACTTGACGATTGTGTAAGTATGAAGGAAAAGTGTAGTAGTACTTGTGTTCGCGTTGGATGGTAAAATTGAATTTGAATCAGAGGGAGATCTATTCTTAGATTAGATTGAAAGAGTTTATGTTGATATACTTCCGCGTATACTTCGTAGTATCTTAGATATTGGTCGCACTATTGCGCTGAGCTAAAACCTTGGGGGAAAGGGTCGAAGATTGAAGGTCGAAGATGGAGAGATACGGGAAGAATAAGAGGATTGAGGATTGAGGATTGATGATTGATGATTGATGATTGATGATTGATGATTGATGATCTAGAGCGCATAGAATTAAAGAGAAAGAGAAGGTGAAGGGGAGGGTGAAAAGGTCCAAATATTGACGTCGATGAGATGATGATGACTGATGATTGATGATTGAGGATTGAGGATTGATGATTGATGATTGATGATGGCGACGACGATATTAATATGGGAAGGTGTAGGTAGAGGCAGAGAGGTAGAGAGGTAGAGAAGTAAAGAGGTAAAGAGGTAAAGAGGTAAAGAGGTAGAGAGGGATAGAGGTAGAGTGAGTAGTAGAGATATATCTTTGTCGATAGTCGATTCCTTCCTTCCTTTCTAGAATTCTTTCTTCTCTTCAATGTTATCTCTCTCTTCTTTCCTGTGTACTCCCGCAGTCGTCTGCGTGATAAATCCAAGCCTTGTTATATTAAATGCACGGTCGGGAGGTATTTGCCTAGTACGGTAGCGTACGGTAGCTAAGTAGGCAGGTAATAATGAGTACCAGGTAAGGTAAAGTACCTACTTGCCCCTGCTCTATCAATTGAATTAGGTAAGCGTGGATGATTGGTGAGAAGCACAAGTTGACATATGACTGCCTGAGGTATTAATTACTCACCAGTCTAGCCTCTTCCAGATTGGTGGCTTCTTATTGGTTCAACTCATATCCAGTGCAATGAAGATGAAGACCGGCTTATTAATAATTTATTGAAAGCTACCACCTACCTTATCTGGCTTCTTCGAAATTCCGCGTTTATTAGATTAGTACTAAACCAAATCCAATTCATATTCATCACATATTCATTCACATTTCTTTCATCCACAACCAAACCTTTCCGTCAATCACTACTCTCAATATATCGAAACATTGAAAGGTCGTCTGGATTTCAATTCGACAAAAAAAGAAACAGAAAAATCAACTCAATTCACATCGCAAATATGTCGGACCAGGTTCGAGAGTTTATGGAAATTCCAAGTGACTTCTTCAAAGATGGTACTCAATTCATCAACAGATGCACAAAGCGTAAGGACACTTATCTATCTTCTAGCGGGTACATCATTGTTAATATATTACAGCTGATTATCGCGAGTTCATAAACATCTCCCGAGCTGTCGGTGTTGGATTTCTCATTATGGGCGCCGTAGGATATATCGTCAAATTGATTCATATACCACTCAACAACATATTGGTCGGTGGCGCATAGTTGGGTGATGAATGACGGATAATGGACGATGATTCCCATCTCACAGTGACGTGGTTATTTACTGGAAGGGGGGGGGTGGGTGGGTGGGTGAACAGGTTGAGATGAAATGGATAAGATGGGCACGTTGTTGGCGTACAAATGGATGGGAGTTTCACAAAATCTAAGGATGTATTATATTTGGCCTTGGTGGGCAGTTGTTGTTCCTGACATGGCTTGCATCTGGAAGGATTGGTCCTGCATTCCCAAAGGTGCCTGGGACTATACAAAATAATATCCGGCACATTGTCAAAACAGTCAAAACAGTCCTGGTATATTGTGATTGAACGAGCGTGGGCAGAAAAATCATTGATACTCTGACGCTGCATGATTCTAAGATGACGGTGGAGACTTAGCAACAGGGGAGTGGGAGAAACAGACTGCGTACCTGAACAGGTATTAATTTATTCATCTTCATATTGGTAAGACACGCTGACGGCAGACATTGGTTGGGTTCTGCAACATCAGTTCCAGCTTGAAGCCCAAGTACAACCTAATTCATTCATAACTCATGGAAATCACAGGGCCTCCCTCCTTCACCCAATGCGCCCAGGGCATTCAACGATAGTAGTTGGGAGCACCAGGAGGATGGATATAATCGAGGGTTCCTGTCATACCAACACCCATGATATTATGAATGTAGCATGGTGGTTATAAGTAAAAGCTGGGAATGACTTCCTGGAACCTAGGTATTCGTTGACGTATATGGGATTGTAAGTACTACCTAACAGGTATATTGATCCATCCATGTAATAAATTGAAGGGAAGTTCATGAGATTTCAAACGTTCATTATTCTTTCAGTTCGTATAAATACCCAAGTGCCTATGCAGTGAGGTGATTTATAGATAGATGTAGGAAAGAGTAAAGACGACCTGGGTATGACGATGTAAAATAGAAATTGAAAAGGTAGCTATGTTACGAGCTTGTCTATTAAAAAGTATTACCACGTGCACATGACCACATGAGCACATGAGCGCATGACCATTGACAAATTAATCGGATTTAAAGATCGGTGGTAAGGATAAATTGATTATGTAAGTTTCTTTTGACTTGTGATAAGGACTCCACTGGTGCTCTGAGGTTACTGATAAACCCCCCACTACGCATGATATCACCAACCCATCAATAATAATCTGAAGACTTCAACATATACTTGCCTGCGTATCCCAAACTACCACCTCCCTCTTTGACACTATATATTACCAATATTGGGGAGCTTCAATTCTTTGTATATTTCTAGTCTAATTCATCCAATCTTTGACAAATTAACAATATCTACTATACCTTGGCATACACCTATTGTTTCTCCTTGACTCTCAGAAATAGCCTATATCTACCTACCTAGGTATTTTCAGTCTACTACTGTATATTATCTCATTGCCACCAAACTTTTCTCTGTCCGTTACAACAGTATTGAAAAATCCTAGCTCATCATCATATCCTTTAGGGGGAAGCATTGGAGGAATAGCCATTGGTACACTCGTACTTTCCTCTACGTGATGGCCTCGCGAAGAAGCATACCTGGGGCCTTTCCATCAGATGATTTCGCGGCCAGGAATGGACAAGGGGGAGATGGCGATACTACATTTGAGGATAGAGAAGAAGGGGATGAGGGTGAGGATTTAGACGAGCATGATGACGATGAAGGAGAGGACGAGGAGGAGGATGATGATGAAGATGATGAAGCTGGATTTGGTAGGTGTCGAATTACCAATATAGTTCAAAAATGTCCTTATAAGGCTTTCTAATGCATTTCTCCCGCAGAAGTCCATCTTGAGATTGAGGAAGGTGCAACCGCAGCCGATCACAGTGAGATTTATACATTCTTCAACTTACTCCAAGCCATCTGGCTTATACTTTGATTGTCTTTAGTACAACGAACCCAAGCGCTTCTTCGATTGTTGGCAGCCCACCCAAATTCTCGAAATATGATACGCTTTTCTGCTGATTTCGATGAGGATGATTTCGCTTTTTGGTCGAGAGCGCGGAGGAGAAGTCCTCCAGATCCAAACAGATTTCCAAAAATTCCCAGTGTTGCTGGGGCGGAACTCATGGCCTCGGGTCATTTTGGATCCAATGATACTCAAAGTAAGGGCAATGATATCTTTGGGATACAGAAACGCTTGAGTAGGAGGATTCTAGACCGGGAAATAGCATCAGGGAATTTCGCGAGCCAGGGGATAAATCGGAAGATAATGGCACAGGTAATCAACAAACGCATGGCTTTAGGCGATACGCTAACAAAACTACAGGAAATGTTACCATCCTCTAATGCTGATACCATAATCAATTATGATGAACCCGTATATTCTGGTCAGTTCTCGGATGATGGGGACTTCTTTTTCTCAGTCACCAAGGACTTCATGGTTCGCATGTACGATACATCAAACCCCTACAAATGGCGGTACTATAAGACTGTTGTCTACCCTTTTGGACAATGTAAGTAAAGCCACTTTATATTGTCGCTGGATTTGTTTATATGAACAAATGTACCACATTCTCAGTTGATTTGGCCGAGCTTCCCCATGCATTGCATCAATAGTTAACAGCTAGTAGGGACCCTTACGGATGCTTCCCTGAGTCCCGACAACAAATATCTAGCCTATACCTCCATAAAGAGTACGGTTTGTCTTGCTCC
The DNA here is from genome assembly GCA_009299455.1 of Monilinia laxa. NCBI lineage: Eukaryota > Fungi > Ascomycota > Leotiomycetes > Helotiales > Sclerotiniaceae > Monilinia > Monilinia laxa. The sequence continues at coordinate 624,656 of VIGI01000017.1, forward strand.
AACAGATCCAAATGACATGGGGAATCCTTATAATCTGGAGCTTGGCGACGTTGAAGCTGGACGAAACCCTAGGTTTGAACGACGAGGGTCGTTTGGTATTTGGTCAATTCGATTCTCTGGAGATGGACGTGAGCTTGTAGCTGGAACTACAGGCGGCTCTATTGTCGTATATGACATAGAGTCCCGTCGTACGCTTCACACAATTTTTGGCCACGAAGAAGATGTCAATGCAGTATGTTTCGCTGATAAATCCTCGCCTCATATTCTTTATTCTGGATCGGATGATGCCACCATCAAGGTATGGGATACCAGGAGTATGGGTGACAATCGAGAGGTTGGGGCATTCATTGGTCACATTGAGGGATTGACGTATCTAGATAGTAAAGGAGACGGTCGTAAGTTATCCATCTTGAAGTATTTGAGACAAGTGCACTAAAATATTCTAGGTTACGTTCTCAGCAATGGCAAGGACCAGAGCATGAAGTTGTGGGACCTACGTATGGTCATGAGTTCAGCTCAATTTTCCAATATTAGGGCAAACGGACGTCGACCTGGTACAAACTTTGACTATCGATGGGGATCATATGATGAAGATAGTTGGTATCACGATGAAAATGATAATTCCTTGGTCACTTTCAGAGGTCACAAAGTCATGCGAACTTTAATCAGATGCCATTTCTCTCCACCGGGAAGTACCAACTCAAGATACGTCTACTCTGGAAGTGAGGATGGAAAGGTTTACATATGGAACATGGATGCAACGCTTGCCGGCAAGGTTGATGTTCTACAGGCTACAGAGAACACAAGGCCACCTCCTAATGGTGGATGGCATGGCGGTTGGCACGGTGGGTGGCATGATGATTTGGATGGGGTAAGTGGGTCAAGATGGAAAACTGTTATCAGGGATGCTAGCTGGCACCCCTCAGTTCCGATGATAGCTGGTGAGTCGACTGCTCCCAACACTGTTGAATTGTGGCTAACCAATTAAAGCATCTGCATGGAATGGTTATGGCGCTGAACAGGGCACTGTCACCACCCATTCTTGGAATGAGGGCGCTGAAGATGATGAGGCGGAGCCCAAAATGGGATTCAGGGTGGATGCAAAATTGGAACCTGAGCCTCCCCTTCCTGTAAGTCACGCGGGTAGGCATGGAGGACTTCGACACGCTAGGGGAGTTTACGCGGAACCTGAAACTGATGATGACAATGACGATTAGGGCATATCTGGGAGAGGAATCATAAATCAAGGCGCTAGGTGATAGGAGTTAAGGTTAGGAATTTTCTGGGTATCGGTATATTGTATCATTCTCGGCACTTCTCCATTAGCGCACAACCATGGACTACATCCAATGCCATCCAGTGGTAGACGTTCTCCACCTTTTAGTTGGTAACTACATAACAGCCAGGGTGCTGTCACTGTAACACTAGGCAACACATCGTGCAAGGAATTTTCTCATTCATCGTGAGAGTAGTATTGTAGAGTTATAAAGACTTAATAATATTAATCCACAGAGGTTGTCATTGCTTAAACTGTGTGACTACGCTTACTGTATGCATCCAGCGGCGCCAAGATTATTAAATGCCCAAAGTGACAATATAACATAAAAGACAAAAGATGTATGGCTGATGACAAGATAAGTGGCTCATTATGATGAGATTTCATTTTGTGAAAGCAAGCTGCACAAAGCGAGTCTGGTTTCTCGGCATCCAATACAGCAGTCGTAAATATATAGGGTGGGGTAGTTTAAAGAGTGTGTCGCTGAGAACATGTATCTTTATTTCAGCAGATGAACAAGTCAATTGTTGTGGTGGAGGCTCGCATTCATCTCTTCAATTCATTGAGTAAAGTCTGGTGATCGTCGTCCAGTAATCGAGAAATGTCCATCTCGTTTATATTACCAGGGAAAGGGGGGCTCCAGTCAAAAGACTGAGAGAATGATAGGCTATCCGTATGTTCCACGGGATGCTGTTTAGTTATTAATGGAAGATTATCTTCGGAAATCTAAAGAGTAGGGTGGGGAACTGTACCTTCAACGACTCGTTACTGAAATTGAATGTAGCTGAATCCATGGTAGGGTTATTAAATGTATTTAAAGAATCGTCGACCTGAGCAGGTCTGTTTTGAGGCCCTGTCCGAGCTGCATCATCTTCCCCAGATCGAAACTTTTCAGGATATTTGTTCCGAAAACGATCTCTGAGATCAGTAGGTTGTCGCGCTTGAAGATTGAATTGGGGATCCCTCTGTATCTTTGACCAAGCAGGCCCATAAATAGCGTAGCCTTGGGCGATTTCACGATCGTCCTGCTCAGAAAATGGGCGCCTCTCTCTCCGATCCGACTGTTTGAAGGGTCCTTGGATCCCTAGCTGTTGAAGGTCTGTAAGTCTCCTTCGATGGCTTCGAGGCTTTCGTCCAGTATTCAATGGCTGAGAAGACGCAGAGTTTGGTGCAGTACCATTTGCCTCTTGGTCTTTTGCAAACATGAGATCTCCGGCATTATTTTCCTTATGCCCGGTACTGTGATTCCTTGACTTGCGACTTTCCCCTCTCAACTCATCGGGACAACAAGTTCTAAACCGATCCTTTAAATCCACTCCTGATCTGTTGTTAAACGTAAAACTTGGATCTTCTAGTATGTCTGACCATTTTCCCACGCCATATTTATACACACCAAGTAACAGATTGTTCGTTTCTTCTTCAGACCACTTGTTCCTCGTTTTAACGTCCTTCCTCTTCTTCTTCGTGCTCCCTTTCTGACCCAAAGATGCCTCGCTCGTCGACATAACCCCACCATCGAATACAAAGTCACCTATTTCGGCTGTTGGCTCTGCTGCTGGCTCTGCTGCTATCTCTGCAGTAGTTTCAGCAGTAGCTTTTGGAGCCAGAGCATTCAAGCTGTTTCTCCCATGACTATCGTGAAACGAACTCGATGCGATAGGAGGAAATAAGGCAGTTTGCGGCGGCGGCTCATGCAAACCAATAATTATTGGCGGTACCACTTGCTTGTTAGATCTTTGCTTTTTTGGAGGCCTGGGCAGCTGGACAAAATCATCGTTCCCATTCTCTCTACGTTGTTGCTTTTTGGAATGTAGCGGTCTTGCGTTGCCAGTGTTGTCATCTAGAATCTTTCGCAAAGATTGTGGAGAGGAACTACCTAAAGTACGCTCAATTGTACCAGCTTCCTTTCCTATACCCACCTTTCCTATGCTTGAACCCTCTTCTGCGTCTCGACAATTGATTTCATTATCGTCAATTAGAGCAATGGATGATGAATGTTGCGATACTTGTGACGATGATGACGATGATGATTCTCCAGATTGTGTGCCAGTGTTATTATTGGTATTGGTAATAGTATTTGGCTCTAGAAGAAGTGGTCGATGGGAAGGTTGCAGAATATTTCGATCGTGCAATGGAGGAAGTTCTAGTGATGGGGGAGAGTTCGTGAGGGATTCAGATGTATCATTATTAAGAAATGACATCAAACGGGGTTCGATAGTTGTACGCATTATTATGCATGTCATCTAATTATTGGGAAGACGACATGATTTCATCTGGTTTATTTGAATAATATGAATATGTAGCAAAAGAGAAAGACAAAGGAAAGAGGAAGAAAGGAAAGTAACGAAGTAATAAGAAGAATGGATTGAGAAACAGTAGATGAGATGGATATGAGATATGAATGATGATGTAGTTAGTAGATGTCTACTTAAGGTAGTTAATTAATATTATTATAATTTAAAATATATTACTCATTTGGGTTATATAATTATTCAATAAATATTATATATGTGTAAGAGTATATAATAAAATTAAGGCATTCTAAAAATAATATTATTTATTTATTATATTATTATTATTATTATTATTATTATTATTATTATTATTATTATTATTATTATTATTATTATTATTATTATTATTATTATTATTATTATTATTATTATTATTATTATTATTATTATTATCATTCTATACATGAGTTAGCCATCGCTTTCAAAAATCTATAACATTCCTCTAATTCTTCCCTCAACCTCCATCCTCTTCAGTTCTTTCCAACACTGCCTTGTCCGGTCGCTCAGACTCAAAGACGGCCGTCAGTATATTTTATTACTTCCGGTCAAATATCGCCTTATTGCTGGAGTGTATATGTTATCACCTGAAGATACAAAATCTCATTGCCACACATTACAGGGAAGGTTGTGTAATGCGTCTGAACACTTGGAAGTTGAGAATAACAGAATGGAACATGAATTATATTGTTCACCATGTCGCCTGCCACCGAGAGATATTCCTGAAATCAGCTGACTGCGGAGTGGAAATTGTGACCGCAGATTGATATCTTATGGAATGAAAGCGTAGGATTGGCAAGTTCAGTCCTGCGACTGTATTTGAGGCTGGAGTAGTGTAGCTAAGATGCTCTTGATGAAGGGAGTGTCTGGGAATTAGAAGCAGCGGTATGACCGTATAATGGGATGCTGCAGGCGATAGCAAGTCGTGCAGTCGTATTCGGCAACTGAGGTAGGCTTGTATGCAGTGTTCAATGGGGAGTTATCAACTATCGCTTCCCTGTCGTTCCATCTCCATCTCATAAGACTTTCAATCGGAACACATTAGAACATGAATTCTCACTTTGGAAAGAAGACGCGGCCTGAGAGCACAGTGGTAGAAAGCAGAAATCTTAGAGAAGGAAGATAGCGAGAAGTAAGGAAACAAATTGTATGGTATTCATCAACCTGTTTGATGCGGAAAGATATCCCGGGATGTAGGGGCTGGGCCACTGCAAGCAGCTGCATTAGATAGATGAGATGAAATTGAAAGGGGAATCATGCATGTGATGCAATCTATAAATGTGACCCTATGACTGGTAGGTATATAGTTTCCCTAACATCCTGCCAACAGAATTCTCAAATACCTTTTCTTAATTCTTCCATTCAACTGTCTTCAATCCTCAAAGGCAATCCTGCAATCTCAATCTTGCAAATTTCGACATAAAATCCATACATCAACCCCTCTATCCCCACAACTTCCACAATAACTGAAGCGGTAGAATTCAATAACCAAGCAAATCAACTTGGCCAAGCCGGTAACCAGGCTGGTGCAATTGAATTACACTTGAAAGCCTTGAAACTCAAGATCAGTTCGGTGGGTGAAGAGTCGTGGCAAGTGGCTATGATGAAAAATTCGTTGGCTGATGTTTATGTGAAGATGGGAAAATTGGAAGATGCAAGAAAGATGTTCGAGGATGCTGATCGAGTTAGAAGCCGTGAGTTATCTTCCCCCTTTGAGCTTTGAGTGGAGCATGCGATATGGTGAATAGGGTCGTGGGGGAAGAGGTGGCCATCACAGGAGACTAGCGAGGTAAAGAGATGGAGGAACAATGGTGCTGATTTCAATTTCAGACTTAACCCTGGATAGATTCGACTCAGCATGCACGAGGGATAGATAACCTTGGTAGACTATACGACATTAAAGGAGAATGTCACGAGGGCAAGATTGGAGAGAGAGAGAAACAACCGGACAGGATGATTTGCAGGCATTTTTATGTGCATCTTTCTCTTACTGTTGTCTGATACAAAATTTTACGACGTGAAGAAGACTACTGCTGATCGATGGATTTCATGAACAGTGTCCAAAAGCTGCGACTTCTATAATCTCGAAGAGGACACAGCTGAAGATGTGTCAGAGATGTAAATTTGTATGGTATTGTGATAGGGAGTATCAGAAGAAGGATTGGAAGAAGAGGCACAAGTGTTGGTGGAAGAAACCGGAGACTAATTTGAGCGTAGAATAGGGTAGACATGAATGCGTGCGGTCGGGCTTTTGGAGGGAATGGAAGCCGTTGGCGTTACACATACTTGGTAGGGAATTCGGAGTTGTATAGACCACAGGCTTTGGCTACGGAAATTATGTCTGGCTCAAGATAGGGTTTTTTTCTCTCGGGTTAGGGAAAGCGGTTTCTTACATCTTCTCCTTGCAATGCAAAAATTATCCCTTATATCGTTCTTGCCCACAGTTTACAGCGCCAAAAGGAGCGGCACAATGAGCATCAGCAAGCTTCTTTGGATCAGTGGCTCTGAACTATTTGTCGATTGCTTTCCAACACGCTTCAAAGTTGGTCACAGATGCTAGTGTACGTTCTGTTCAATATGCATAGTGCTGCATTATATTTTGCGGTCCCGTTGAGCCTTGAGCTTGCTCAGTTTCTCCAATTTACGCCCCCTTTGTATAAATCGCTTGCAAATAATCATTTCCATCGACGTAGTTGACGGATTAGAGGTGCTGTACTAGACCCTTACTTCCATATATTAGGTATTTCCAAAGCTTTTCCCCAAACTCCTTGGTGATCGGGTCGATAGTCGAGTTAGGCACCTGTATGGCGTCCCAGCGACTAATATGGTATCTTCCCGAGACTAATAAGCAATAGTTCCTTGGTCAAATAGCCCACAAGCGGGGAAAAAGAGCAGGTAACCTCAGTAACCACGCTTAATGTCTCGTGGATATCATTATATACCACCTGACAACGGTCATATTGTATTATTTCAACCCGATAGGTAGGTTAATGAAGAAAGCTCAATCCATATACGCATCTCGGGGCATCTGCATTATGGGACGTGATAACAGCAAGATCATGCATGGGTTGCAGTCCAGTGGTTCAATGTCATAGAATTGCTTAGCATACTCATTAGCAATCTTGTAGGAGCCCTTATGAATGATACCGAACCAGCGGGCGGGCTATCAGATTGTTAGCTTACAGATATATGCAAGAAATTTGTGCCGAGACGAGACTAAAATCATCATTATTGATCTTTGCGATCTTTAAAATATATAGCCAGTGAACGACCTTTGGTGATCGGTCTTGTAGCAATCTGTTCTCCAAGAGGAAGAGGGCATCGATTTTATCTCCTCGGCAGACAAAGATCTCGTAGGGATATGATGAGGCGTGGTCATCGCAAGCACAGTTTTTCCATTCTATCACGAGGCTAAGTCATGCGCTATGCCTCCGATTGCCCAGAATAAGTCCGTATTTGAGTTCTCCCATACCGTGACGAACTATCCTTTCAGAAGCAAGAGGTGGGCCAAGATGACTTGATCAACCATGAGTCCCTACTAGCCCCCAAACTAACCATGGCTGACTCCTAAAGCCTATAAAAAAGAGCCAGAGCACTCACAGATGCCAGTCACTGATAGGCTTATTGAGTTCCAGACGCTTCTACTAAGGTCGACTAATCAAAGTCGCCGATTCGCCTTCTCAAACCTTTGAGTATTCTAACGGTATCAATCACCTTTGCACTCCCATCAATGATAGTCAATGGTAGCATTTGTGTTATCGTCGATATTTTGATGTGGTTCAGAGAGCGAAAGTCAATCTGAATGGAGTCATTTCCCTGGCCGAAAGCCTCGGTCACGCCGTGACCTCTTGTTCTAGCTATAAGTTGGATATTATACTCATCGGCATGACGCGTTTTTTGTCTAGGTAAGGAGTTGAGCTTTACTCTCAACTCGCAATATATAGAATGATAAATATTTCCTATTTTGTGAAGGTCAGGTCCAACAGCCATCTGGACAGTAATCGTAACGTGGAGTCCTTCGTGCTCTCTCCATCAAGCTACGATACTGGCAGCCTCGGGATTATCGGGGAGAAAAACATATGCTTTAGATAATATCAGTGGCTGTAGATTGGCCAGAAACTCTTCGTTCCTTCGCTACCGGACATTTTGTAGAACAATTGTTTAATCACATTGGAAGGAGAAGCAAGGCAGGCGAGAAGACAGGCATCGAAGGAGATGAACGAATCATGTGAGATGTCCGAGACAGGAGTATATTTCGCAGATATTAGCTACATTTTCTAAACTTGCTTCCTTTTGGTACGCTGTTGCAGAGTTCGAACGGTGCGAATGATTTGTAGAAGCTCTGTACAACAGATCTCATAATAGATTTTTTTCGGGGCTCTGATTACTTTTGCTCACGATCTAGCCAATCTAAAAATTCATCACATTAAAATGCAGAACATTTCAGTAAATGCAGTAAAGACAAAGCAGCGGATGAGCGACATAAAATTTAAGAGTGAAAGTGGCTAAATACAGAAATAGAATGATAGGAGATGCAATGCTACTTGGTATGCCCAGAAACCTGTTCAACCAGGTGATCGTCATAGTGAGCCAGCCAAGATCTATTAGGTGAAGCTTTAAATATTTATAAAGCTAATAATAATAATTCTATACTATTTACAAAGAATAATTTAATCTTATGCTCAGCAGATAGACGAGCATGCCAAGGAATCGCATGCTGATGTGACTGATGCTTCTAAGCGTAATGGTAAGAGTATCAAAGTTGCTAATGCTTTCTAAGCTCTCAGAGACGCGATGACGTGAATGAAATGCCATTTATACTATGATATGAGCAGAAGTACCATATCTTTCATTCCCGGGGGGCTGAATAGGACGCTTATAGTCTAGAAAGAATGGTAAACCTACTCACTCTCGATACATGTACTCATGTTCCCAGGTACCTAGTTTTAGCCAGCCAGCTACATGAATACAATATCCGTTACTACCAGTACCCTCTAGTGAACTCAAGCTCATCATTTGCTTTGTGGTCTGATCTTTTGTCTTTCTATCCGGTCACAACTGAATGTATCTACACAAACACGGAATATAAAGGCGAGAATGTTCAAAGCTGAGCGGTGATGATTTCGTAGGTCAAGATTTGATGAATGTTCACTGGAGGTGATGTCATGAATTCCTTAGAATCTGATTCTTATGATTGTGGATGACTTCTCATCTTGTGAGAGAAGGAGATAGATGACACGTAAATGGTGAATATGCCTGAAGTCTGGAGGTATTAGGGACTGTGTTGTTCAAAAAGCATAACTTGATTGATTATAAACTAAGGATTAATTGATGATGAAATTGTAAGATTGCGAATCTTGAATATGATCCAGATTTAAGAGAGAGCTGAACAAGAAGAACTTGACCTGGAACTTCAAGAAAATTGGATCTATAAGCCAACAGGCGGATGTATAACAACTAACTGGATATTGTCCTGTATAGATCCTTTCAGTTGCCTCGATAATAGTCGCTCAATAAGCACAGAATCATCCATCACAACATATCCATTATCCGAGGATGTTGGATTTGTTTCAAGTCACGAAATAGCTTGTCGTGCTCAATCTTTGGGATGGTTTAAAGAACACATAATTCAGGGGAGTTGATCGCGTCGGAGAGCTTGTGAAGTAGCAAGAATGATCTCAATATGTATACTTACTGTAATATGTATATTCCTGAGGACTGGTCACAGGGAAAACACTGTACTGACTGAAGTGATCAGCCACCCATTTATCTGAAGAGCAACAACAGACACGTTAACGTTGATGCTATACTATAGCTCATTCTATGGATTTCGTTCTCGCTACTATTCATATATGGGATTGCGATGAGGAATGACTCTTCATGACCTCGCTCAAGCTTGGCATATTGGCTAGGTTTCTCAAAAGCAGAGAGGGGACGGATATAAAACATTGTTAAAAATTCATTGAAAAGGACGGATACAAAAATCGCACTCAGCATGAGCGTATTGCAGCTACTCTGAGCATACTAATATTGGGGTATAATTAGGTCGAAGATTCTGCATCTGGCTGTATCTCCTAACTTTCAACCATCCACAGTGTACGATGCTGTCGATAGAGAATTGAGGTGGTTCAGCAAGCCTCTAAGCAAGCCTCTAAGCACCCCTCAGCTCAATATTTGATAGCAAGGTACAGTGATTTCTGAAAGGGATGTCACAATGGGACGTACGATTTCCCACTCTCGGAAGGCTACATCCTATAATGATTACTAACCTCAACGCAATGGCTGGGAATGTCGACAGCCATTGTTGGCCCCCTCAATCGAAGGGTATAGAAAGGTAGTTTGTTTACCATACAAGAAACAAAAGATAGAGGGCGATGATGAAGATGAAGATGAAGATGAAGATGAAGATGAAGATGAAGATGAAGATGAAGATGAAGATGAAGATGAAGATGAAGATGAAGATGAAGATGAAGATGATGATGATGATGATGATGATGTAATGAGATTTATGGGTTTACGGGTTTTACGGGTTTATATGGAGTAGCCATGGACGTTCACGCAAGCGGGTTCATGTGATCGATGCCGTTAAGGTTAGTCCATGAATGCTGACTGCGTACATAACACAGCCTTTTCGAATTCTTACCTATCTCTACATATAATTTACAGAATACAACGTCCAAATCCTAATTATAAAGCACAATTTCAACAAAATACCTTTCAAAAACTCAACTCATATACAGGACACCCTCAAAATATCACTCATTCTATCTATATAAAATATTAATTAATAAATATGACCTCAATCTTCCCCCCTTTTCCGAAGTATGTCTTCACCGTTTTTGAGCCTATTTCACTGTGAGTTCTCAACATCTACCTAAAATTCCTACAGTATCATACTTATTTGAGTTATAGTGTGGCTGGATTCTTAGGCGCAATCATTGCCCCAGAATGGTTTGTCGAGGAACAAATTGCATTCTCACCCCATCAACCTGTTGGTGACAATGCACGGCTTGTTGCCCTTCAGTTGGGCAACATATATCTCCTATTAGCTATGATAGGAGTTGCTGTTCTTTACAGTACACAAGAAGCGAAGGTTGTCAGGAACTATGTCATTGCTTTGTGGGTGGCAGATATTGGTCATCTTGCTGTTACCTACCATGTTTTAGGGTGGGAAAAGGTTGTGAATATCGCCACATGGAACTCAATGACATTCGGAAACATAGGAGCAACGGTAAGATCACTCTTCATCTCAACACTCAATATACTACTGTGATCCAAGATCTGATATCCAGCAGCTGTTCTTGTTCTTGACGCGGTGCGCATATCTTTTTGGGCTGTTCGGTCCAGATAGGAAGGGTACAATAAAGCTTGCATGAGATGGCAATTAAAATTGTCACAGGTATCCAAGACCAAGGAAGATGGGGGGCTGGGTATAGGGTAGTCATGGCTAATTTCAACTACAATAAACTGGCATTTATTCCAATTATAAAAGTGCTATTTTGCATATCCATGCTGGATGAAGGTGTTTTGTGTAAAATCCACCATAAACCCCGCAAAAACATAGAAATGAGCACTCATTATATTCTTCTAAATGCGACAAGACCAAAGCTTTCCCATGGATCTTCTTGAATGGTTCACCAGTTTCAACCAGGTAAGACCTCTCCATCAACCATTCTATTTTGCCAAGCCAATCCATTCTCAACTCCAATCCGGAAGAACCTCCCTTCTACCTTTGAATGTGATCCGGTAGTTTTTCATATTTGTCTGATACGAAAAGCCAACCATGTAAACCCAGCTATGGATATTTCCGTTGCCGATTCATCCGGTTACAAGAAGCAGATATCGATTTGGTAGCTATTTATCTATGCAGTTTTACAATTTAGGCACACATTCCGTAGTTAATATCGATCTCGCATGGTCCAAAATCTTCTCGTGGCATAGAAACCATTCACAGATCAATCATCGCCATCGTGGCCATCTTTCCGAGGTTCGAAATTTAACTATTAACTCTATTAGCTCCATTGTCTCAGTGTTGCTAACACAATTGAGCCATAACTTACGGTATTTCCATTATACAACTCATGACGATCATCATTATCACGCTGATCTCTGAGAGTTCTGAGATTCGACTCACGGCTTCTTGCTGCCGATGTGCTAGGTTCGGGTCTCTGATCTGTATTCGGGGCAACGGCCGGCCCGTTAACAATTCCACTGAGAGTGGTAAATACCCTATTGATACCCCAGGCGCCGAGTCCAAATCCTGCAGAAATTCCTCTCGTCAAAATCCCACTAGATTCAGATGCTTCATAGGCCGACGTATATCCTTGAACAGGAACAATAATGAGCCTGTTGCGTCCATGTCAGTTTTTGAAGGCGTAAATGGAGGCTGCGAAAGGTATGAATGTAAATACACTCACGTGGCGCTTGGATGGAGACCCAAGGATGCCAGATCCCGACTTTCATCTGATATTGAGAGGGTTTTATTAGGTAGAGGTGTGCAAACATGCTTGAATATATAAGGAACGTCACCCTTCTGGTGATCATCGATCCACTAGTAACGGTCAGTATTGCCAATTTCTTTGGAACTGTCAACAAATGATGGAGGGTTGATTTTTGAGAGCTTGAGACCACTTATTGAAGGCTATGTGGGCTTATATTCTTACATTTCTAACTTCACCATTTAGGGTACTGGTATTGGGAAATCTGGAACGAATGGATGACCCATCAAAAAGTCTTATCTGAAGGGCACAATCTTGTGCCTTTGGTGCTGAAGCTTTGCTGGGTGTGCCTTTTTCGTATGGTTGCGTAGATCGTTCAGTCAACTGATCGCCGTTATTAATTTTGCGCGCTGCTTCCTTTCGTCTCCTTGCCTTGTCACTCTCTACGAGTGCAAGAATGCGCGCTCGCTCTTCTCTAGCTTCTTTCTGGCGCTTTTTTTGCATCTCTGCATAACTTGTGGTGTCCCCAGTTTGTGATGGTTGTTTAGCGTGATCTTCCACGATGGCCTTGGCATATTCGGGTGAATTACTTCTAGGATCTATAGAAGGCGAGACAGAACTCGAAGGTTCAGTGGCGTTATTGTGAAGAGGCTGCAAATCAGATGTAGATCCAGTTCTGGGATCACCAGTGGATGGATCATCTGAAGAATTTTGGTCTTGACCTGTTGTATGCTGTTGTGGATTCTGCTGGTTTCCCGTTTCATCTGATGCTATGGGTCGACCTTTCTCTACATTTATCTGGCCAGATACAGAATCCAATGCCTTGCTAAGACGTGTCAAGAACTCCTGTTTGTTTATACCTGCAGCTAAATATTCTTTGAGTTCCCCGTTCCTGTTGGACTAGGAGTCAGTCTGCGCGAGCAAAAGGAAGATTACTTAGGTGGCAATGGCCAAGCAGATCGATGACATGCGTTATTAAGGAGCAGAATGTGTTTTGAACTCTGAGTCGGCTAAAAATATAACCTGCTGGTACCTGAGATAATAACATTCTACTTCAATACAAGCAACAGACAACGGAAATTCAAATTCGTTTGAATAATTTTCGAGAAATGATGTTTACGACTTCACGGCTCGAATAAGCCGCTAACCTCAGCCACCCGGTTTCATTCCGTAGATATTGACATGAATTCAACTGGAAAAAGAAGATAAATAGGTTGAGTGTACTTACCATATGGCGACAAGGGTTGGGACCTTTGGAATAGGAAATATTGCAGCAAGATAGTTGGCTTCTTCAGAGCCGGCATCGAGGCGTAATAAAACTGTTCGATCTTGCAGCTGAGAACTCAACTAGGCAATGACTTAGCATGCTATAGTATCAATCCAGAATGATTCAGAGTCCCCAAGTTACCTCTGGGTCTTGTAGGAACTCATTTTCCCAGCGGCGACTTTCTTCGTCGTCATCTATTTTGGGCACGTGGTCATTATATTGAGCTAACATGAATATGGGAAAGATGTTATTTACCTGTAACGAAACAAGCAACAAGTTTAGATTCAGCTAAAGCCTTATTGATACCACTATTAAGATCTCCGGTATGAAACATTGTCGCTGATATCATGTATTGCAGTGATAAAGTAATGTATCTCGTATATGAAGCTAAAAGATCGAGAGGGCCAAGCAAGTATCAGCACAGGAAGTAGTAATAATACGGTATGAGATATTGATGATAATTGATTGCAAAAGCTAGATAGTATGTTCCCTCGATCTACTCGTTAAATTTGCTTCGTGTCGGTTTTAATATCCATATAACTTGATGGGTTTCGTTGAGTGTTGTTGTGGACAGTTGAATCTTTGGATATATACTCCCAGTGGAAGGAGTATCAAGTAGGTAGGTATACGTACCTGGGTAGCTACTGAATTGAATGCGGCTTGCTTATGTAAGTTGACTCTTGTACACGTGCCTTGGTAGCTCATTAGCCTCGCTTATATAATCAAGCATTCTCAAAAATAAGGCTTGCACGTGCACGCCACACTCTTATGTGACTGTAGAACAGTTTTGATATATGATACCTATTTTGGTAGATAGTAACATCGAAAAGACTTGAGGTTTCAGAGTTAATGAATGCATTGTTGCATCATTTCTATTAAATATGCGTTCCATTGTCTCAGCCCTATCTTACATTCGTGTCTATTCCTTTTCATCGCCTAGAACTATCAAGAGGATATCATCCCCTTATACAACGTCAAAACGTTCATCATATCATCGACATTTCTCAAACACCCGTATCAATTCTAGACAGCCTGCTGATGATCCCAACTTCACATCTATAATTGATAACCCTCCAAATCTAGTTCGTACTGGAAGGAGGCATGGACCGGGACTTATCATACTAGGTAAGTCACGAATTTCCCAGTTCTCAAGTAGAAGACTGTCTAATTCATGTGTTCGATAGCTTTGATTCCTTTAACGGCATTTGCTTTGGGAACCTGGCAAGTTCAGCGTTTAGATTGGAAGTCAAAGCTCATTGCTAAATTTGAGGATCGCCTCGTTCGTGATCCTTTACCACTTCCCCCACATATTGATCACTCAGCAATAAAAGATTTCGATTACAGAAGAATATTTGCGACTGGTCATTTCAGGCATGACCAAGAAATGCTAATAGGGCCTCGCTTGCACGATGGTAAAGATGGATATCTCGTCATTACACCCTTAGAACGGGATGGTAAAGGCACTAGTGTCCTTGTAAATCGGGGTTGGATCGAGAAGAAGTATAAAAAGCAATCAAGCAGACCTGACGGCTTACCTCAAGGTGAAGTAATGGTTGAGGGATTATTGCGTGAACCTTGGAAGAAGAATTATTTCACGCCAGACAATAGTCCACAGACTCAGGAATTCTACTTCCCTGATGTTGAGCAAATGGCGAATCTGACAGGAAGCCAACCAGTCTGGATTGAAGAGACAATGGGTAAGATTTTGATTCATTGCAATTTAAGTGGCATACAGCTTACAAAACTAAAGATCCCGATCTCTTGAAGGCTTGGGATCGAGCCGCACGTGGGATTCCAATAGGAAGACCAGCAGAAGTCAATCTCAGGAATAACCATACACAGTATATTTTTACATGGTAAGCACCTACCGATGATTAAAAAACCTCGCCATTTGGACTAACTTAAATGACACCCCGCAGGTATGCCTTAGCTGCTGCTACATCAGTCATGCTATGGATGGTTGTAAAGAAACCCTCAGCTGATATTACTCGACGAGTCCGTCAAAACAAAGAATGGTCTTGAGGATTGTGTATAATTTCTCTCATTTTCCTGGTGGTTTCTTTCGTGGTCGATCTCTTGAGATCAATGGAGGGATCATTCTTACATCCTGTAGGAGCTCTCTGGGCAACCGACTTTGTGCAAGAGAAAATGGCGTTGTTGTAGCATTAGTCTGGCGTTGTCTGTAGAATATTCAGCATGAATCAGGTCTTTATTCACCTTTAGATAAATACCTTCTCATCAACATTAAAACATCACTCTCATCAATTGTCTTTCGCCCAGCATGTTCAGAATATGTGCCTAAATCATCACTGATTTGCTCAAAAAACCAGTCGGTTGCTTGCATAACCGCATCAAGAGCATCCCTACTCAATTTTTCCCCTTTGCTAGCCCCATTCCTTGCAAAGGTCAAAGCATGTTTCTTTACCAGACCTAGAGGTAGCGAGGAGTATTTCAACCCATGCTTCGAGACTTTATTCTTCTTTTTCTGGGACGTTCTCTTGAAATTCTCGGGTATTGATGTCTGCATAGGTGCCTTGGGACGTTCATCCTCACTAAGACGAGAGTTTTCGAATGTGTCAATAGATAACCTTGGGGAGTCATTTCCGTCATTCATGGTCTCTTCGTCAATTGCAAAATCACCTGGAATATCATCAGGGGGCGAAGAAGGTTCGTCCATAGAAGGACCTCCAGTTTGAGTTATTTCTGGTGATGGAGAAAACTCAAGTTGCACTGGAATTTCTGATTGCGGAACTGTAAATACAAAGGTTGCATCTCTCTCTTCGGATGGCGAATTGTATGGCCTGATGTCACTACTTCGACCCGGTAGAAGAGAGTGGCGATTTAATCCATTCCCAAGGTCCTCTTGTCTTCCTGTACGATCACTAACGTGCGTTAGCGTAATATGGCTTTCACAATTAATGCCCCTCGACTTACCTTCCAAAGAACGGGGAGTTTGCCATGTCTGGAAAATCATCATTTTCGTAATCATTGCCTTCGAAGAAACTTGATCCCATAACATCTCTCTCTGCCTCTGCTTCATCCAAGGTTCCGAAATATTCGCTCCCACGAACACTCCCGAAACTACCCCTTGAGAAGAGTCTGTTCGGTTGTTCACTGGCAGCTCTCCTTGGAAGCTCAATAGATCGTGTGGTCAAATTTTCTTCCTCTAGGGCCGCTAGACTCGGAAGCAGAAGGCTTTCGTCATCCTCATAGTCATCATCCTCGTTCTCGTCGTCCAAGGGTATAGAAAGTCGCGGGGGTACGAGATTTGGGCCGTCATCAAAGTCATCATCTAACAATAAAGTTTGCCTTCTGGGGTTGCTAGGCGCTCTTTGCGGGGATGGGACTGTCGGTCGAGTCTGAGGAGCTAAGGTTCTGCTCAGCAACCTCAATATATCTCGAGGTGTTTCTCTTTGTTGTATGCCACTTCGTCTTCTATCCTTTCCAGGGGTCAATCCCGCCCTTCTTGCCTCAACTTCTCGCAAAGCCGCCCTTCCATGAGGTGTCAAAGCATTAGATCTAAGCTCTGATCCACCTATCCTCGCACCCCGGCCAGGTGTCCTGAAATGACTTGATGGAGATGGTCCAACACTAGAAGTGCGACGCAAAGGAGTTTCGGGTCTTCCAGTCATAGTAATGATGTATTTATGTATCGTGAAAGTAAACAAATGTATTAACTATCGATATCAACCTTGAATTTGAATTTGAGTTCAAATTGGATAAAGACAATTCTTTCAAATGCAGTGTTTAATTAGCATAAGTTTCATAATATCAAACATTTTGATGGAAATACTACTGGGCAGATATGTTTAGAAGTTTATTAGTTCAGGTTAAATATATGAATAGACGCGTCCAGGAAGATGTACGCGCGAAGGCTATGGCTTATCTTATCTTAGCGTTAAAGGCTACTGGTAATTGCAGGTGTGGGTCGTAAGGCGTTAAATAATTTTATGAGAATGAGAATGAGAACGAGAACGAGAACTTTTTAAAAAGTTGAATATATCTGGGTATTTACAACAACACTACAACGTCATTTTACATAGAAACATATTACAATTCATCTCTATTATACATTCAAATTCTAACAGGCTCGTATTATCACAATGTCAATCGAGACTGAACTTCAAGATCCCTTAATAGAAGAAGTGGAAGCTCCGATAGCCAAATCTGGTTCAGAAAAGAATTCAAAAATAAGTTCAAAAAAGAGAAAGAGAGGAGGAAATCAGGATCAAGAGGTGCCCAAGCAAAAAGTCAATGAGCCCGGGAAGAGGAGGAAGCACACTCCTTTCGAGGAGGAGGATATCGACGTCGAAGCTGGCCTTAACAATGCAATTGCGAAAATGAGTGATCACTTATTGGTTGATTATGTTGCGTGTCAGACCAGGAGATATGAAAGCGATCTCAGCTCCGTTGAACTGGAAGATCGATACTTGCCAGGTTAATATGACTTGCTCTTCTATATGTTCACAAAGTCCGCTGACGTATTGGTGTTTCAATTAGTCTCCGCTGTTCAAGATACTACATCGTGGACAAAGCAACGAAGTCTCGATAATTTACCTGAATTTTTGGAGAAGTTCTCAGGTAATCCAACAAAGCTTTGGTCTGCCTCCAAAAAAAATGGATCGCCGCATACAATCATTGTTACTGCTGCAGGCCTAAGGGCAGCCGATGTCGCTAGGTACACTCATGCTTCTCTGTTTCGCTATTAAAATTGATTCCGTCAACACAGTACGTTCCTCGTCTGACAATCATATAGGGCTGTCCGAAAATTCCAAACAAAAGATGTGAAAGTTGCAAAGCTATTCGCAAAACACATCAAGCTCAAGGACTCCATTGGTTTTCTCAAATCTTCAAGAACTGGGATTGCTGTTGGTACACCTCAGAGGTTGAAGGACTTGATGGATGAAGGTTCACTTGCCGTCGATAGGTTAGAAAGAATCGTCATCGATGCATCTCATATTGACCAGAAAAGGAGAGGTATACTTGAGATGAAAGAGACGCAGATTCCATTAACAACTTGGCTTGGCCAGAAAACTTTCAGAGATAGATATGAAGGTCCTACGGATAAGTTGCAGCTCTTGTTTTACTGACTGCAATTATCACATCTTTGCATGAAAAGCCAATTGCAGAGCAAATATTAATATGAGGAGATAATTGTAATCAGAGGAAGGTGCAAATGACCCGTGTAACTCTGGAATGATGGAGCAAGTTCAAAGTGCTGGATTTCTCAAGGTGGAAGTTCCCATCAACCGAGGCGTACCGGTATGGAGCTTTCTTGCTTCTCATAACTTGATCCTCGTCAAAGCCACTCTCATTCTACATACCTCAATACAAAAGTCTCTCCGTTACCTTCACTTGTCTGCTACACTCACAAATAATCGTTCGCTCGACACCACGATCTTTGACAAAAGAATCCACAACTTCCAAATCTGCTTTAACGGCTCGTAAACCTTCTAAAGTTCGCATGTGCCAGTAGCAAACTGCGAGGTGAATTATGCGGCGTGCTATTTTGCTGATAGCCATGGGAATGGCAATAGCGAATTGTCCTGTCATAAGTGATGGGAACTTTCCTGCTCCCGGTAAGGATCTTTTGGTTGGAAGAACTGAGAGTACCGCATTAATATTAGTCTGCAGATTGTGCAATACGTTGTTGGGAAAACACAAAATATGTTAGTAAATGCACGGACAAGAACACATGCCTTTGCCGTGATGCAGAGTATCAAAACGTTCGTCGCCCCATAAGATCTCTTGTCAAGCACCGCAAGAACCCCTATCCTTCGGATTGGAGACTGATCTACAGGCTGCAGTCCGTTTTCAAATGTCTATATTCCCAATGCGATACTGCACATTTTGGTTCCGCACTCCATCATACCATCACTCAATGTGTGGGTGTTACCAACAACATCCTTTTGGCCGTACCTCCTATTTCAAATCACGATTCCCTGCGTCGAAGAGAAGCTGATTACCTCCGAGGAGCCAAGTTGGAAAAAGTGGAATCTATTGGGGGATATCCAACACTGAGCGCGCTTCCGACACAAAGCGCTTTGCCATTTGCATCTGGCGTCGATTTTTCATCGGTTCCACCATTACAATACCTTACAAGAGATACTGTGACAGCATTGGCTACAGCATTCGTCACATCGCCTTCTGATTCGGTTCAAGCAACGTATAACACTGCACCAGAATTCATCACGGCCAGCCCTCTTATTTATACGGGCAACACCATCAAAATACTACCTACTCTAGTATTGCTCCTCTTGGTAGCTGTCATTTCAGGATTATGCTTGGTAGTTTTATTATAAAATACAATTCGACGGGGATTTCTGGATTTCAAGGGAAAGGAGAAGAGGGGCTATCTTTCAGGGGAGTATGAGTTGACAGGGGTGGATACTTGCTATAAATACCCAGCATTTCACCTGTGTATCTTTTTCTATTAATAATATGGCTTAGCCTCACTAGCAATACCCTGCTGAGCACAAGAATGGGGGGCTGTGGCCCTTAAAGGTACTCAGTTCTTGTGGTCTACCCATATGGGATGGAGACACGGCTGAGGATATAGAATATATGCTACCATGTATATTTAGGAAGTAATAAAATCACTGTGATTTAGCACACGATTCTAACAGCAGAGATTGACACCAAATCCGTGAAGAATACGAAAATATACATATAACTACCTGTACCGAAATATTGTAACGAAACGAGAACTTCGTAGAACCGAAATGATATTACTTTTAAAATCACGTGTAAGTGCCTACATGTATACATCCTGCATCACTAGGTAATTTTTCCCCAGGTCTAAAAAGTTATGAGCTAATCCAAATTAGGTAGTCTTGAATGTGTAGTGCCAACATTTTTTCCCACCGCCATTGGCAAAATAATTCTTGCAGCTTCGGGAATTTCCAAATCCCATCGAAAATTATTTTAGACGGCTTCGAGGTTTCCGATTCATAACCAGCAATAAGACATCTTTCACTTATCGCCCACCAACCAGATCGCTCACTTAGTTTCATTATGGGATTCGGTGCCGGAGCTTCTCGAGCAGAGAGAAAAGCCAAAAGACGCAAGCTCGAAAATTCAATTCCCGATATACCTGATGATCTCGAAACAGAATCCAATAATGACAGCGTTTTGGCGAAGAGAAAAAGGGCCTTAGATGATGATGCGAATGAAGGTCAAATCATCGATGGAAACGAAGAGATTGCCAAAAAAAACAAGGAGTCCAATCACAAATCCAAGAAAAATAAAACTACTGCAGTCGATACAACTTCACTACCGGTACAAAATGGAGAGCTGTCAGACATAGCAGAGACTGAGCTTGCTCCCAAAAAGTCCAAGAAGGAAAGAAAAGCCGAGAGAAAAGCTAGAGAGGCTGCTGCAAATGCGACATCCAATACACAAGATACAGAAACTGCTGAAAAAAAAAACGGCCCAGATACTAATACTGTGGGTGACTCTGATCAAACTACTTGTACGAAGAAGCGTGCAAAGAATAAGAAGCAAGGAGATGGTTCTGGTGCAAATGCAGAAAGCAAAGCATCAAGATTCATCGTTTTTGTTGGTGAGATACTTTCTACTAAGAGTTCAATCATGTTGTACTCATATAGATCGTTAGGGAATCTACCATTCACTGCCACAACCGCATCAATAAAAAACCACTTCGCCGCCGTTAAACCTGCCTCAGTTCGTCATCTTACAGAAAAAGGAAACCCTACTAAATCGAGGGGCTGTGCCTTCCTCGAGTTTGAAGGATATGATCATATGAAAACCTGTCTAAAGCAATTCCACCAAACCACGTTCAACGATGGTCTCTCGGCACCAAGAAAAGTCAATGTGGAGCTAACGTAGGTGATCTTTATCTCTCCATTACTGGCGTTACATCTAACTTCTATAAAGTGCCGGAGGTGGTGGGAACACAAAAGATCGCCGCTCAAAAATCAAAGGAAAGAATGAGAAACTGAACGAACAGCGCGTCAGGCAAGCACAAGAAGTATGATTTCCTATTCCTATTGTTCATATTGCTGGACAGGAACAGCTCCCAGGCAAGAAGTAATCTTGCTTTATCATATCATACTAACAAAGAAAAGCAGGCCGATAATTCCAAGGTCAGTAAGAGTAAAACAACGGATGTACAGCATGTATTAGCTGAGGATAGTGGAATCCATCCAAGTAGGAAAGCAAGAATCGGTGGATGAATAATGATACCCATTTGCAATGGCACATGAACCGGAACAGCAGTAGATTACGAATCATCCCAAAGTATTAATGAGATTCAAAATCCATATTTATTTATTCATTACTCCATGCATTTATCATGACCTATCTACAGAAAAAGAGGTGTCCTCGGTATCTTCAAGGACGCAATGCTGCACCGATATATGCTGCTGCATCCATATAATGCCAAATTCTACAGCATAGAAATGAAGGCATCCATCCATAAATCAGAAAAAGCTTATTAGTCAACCCAACCCAATTCATTTATCTCACACCTTACTCCCTTGTAGGCCTTGCCCTCCATCTCTGGTTATAGGAGAATTAGGACTACTTCCAACCATATGATGTATCGGCTGCTATGAACCATAGTCTGAAATCCGGTATCTCTAAAGATTATTGTTGTCTCTTGAATTACAGCACTGTGCATTTGGACTTTTTGGGTTTTGGTGCTTGTTGCTGTGGACTCAAAACAGCACTTGTCTTGGTTAGTTCATTATCGACATATCTTAATAAAGAGAAGAGGTCCTACCGGATTGCCTCATCAAATACACTCTTCAAATTTCTTTGGGTAAGAGCAGAGCATTCCAAATATTTATGTGCTCGGATCTCCTTGGCAACAACTCTGGCTTGGTCATAGGTGACTGGCTCCATTCTCTTAGATCTGAGAGATTCTTTGGTTGGCTCATCATCTCGAAGATCTAACTTTGTCCCGACAAGAATGATTGGGACACCTGGCGCATGGTGGGAGATTTCTGGAAACCACTTAATTTCAATTTAGTCAGTTGAACATGGCCGTATATATGTTTGGCAGATCTCGGGACTTTTCACACATACCTTTGCTCGAACATTGTCAAAGGATGGAGGGCTGACGATTGAAAAGCAAATCAAGAACACATCTGTTTGAGGATAGGAAAGTGGGCGCAGTCTATCGTAATCTTCTTGTCCAGCTGTATCCCACAAGCCAAGGCTTATCGGCTTCCCATCAACCATCACACTGGCAGAATAATTATCGAATCTGACTTTGTTAATAATTATCATCATGTAACCAAACATCCTTACTCACACAGTGGGAATGTATTCTCCAGGAAATGCATTTGTAGTATACGAAATCAGTAGACATGTCTGTGAAAGAAAGTGAGCAATTGAGTCAGATCGAGGATATTATCAATAACGGAGAAATACCTTTCCAACAGCTCCATCTCCTGTTACAACACACTATTTAAAGATTCAAATCAGTTTCCTTATTCCAGACAAGAATGAGATTCAATTATTCCCAAGGCGCATAACAGAACAAATCTAACCTTCAAAGACTGAGTTCCAGGGGCAGCCATTTTCCGATGAATGCGATAATTTCTCGAAAGTGATGTGTATATCTGTATATGAGAGAAAGGATGGATGGATGGATCGGTCGGTGTTTGTTCTTTAGATTATTATGAGAACAAGTCTGTATTGAATGATATGATTGTCAGATTTATTGATGATACAATGGCAAAAAACCAACAGGTTATGCCAATCGGTAAATTAACCGTGAAGAAGAAGATGGTGAATTACAGATTGGAGAATATATGAAATGGAAATTTACCTCTTCAAGTTGACCAGATATTCAGGGCAAAAGGACAGTTTCCTCCTTTCAATTGAGAAAGTTGTGTGTTATTGGTGTTGTTTGTGGTATTGTTTCGAGGGATTGTTTGTTGAAAGGTATCGGTCGGTGGTTGTGGTGGTAGTAGGTAGTGGTGGTGGTCGTAGTGAAAGGTCGAGAGATGATGTTGATGTTGGCAAAAGGGTAGTGGATGTGCCGATCTTTGGAGATTGCGATTACCTCCTCGTACTTGTAGGTAGGTATTGATTGATCTTTCGACTGTTCCTTTTGACTTGCTTGTTATATTCTCAAGTTCAATTGATTCCTTGTATATCGATTGATAGGCCTTGATGTGAATGAATCTCTTTTCCTTCCTTCCTGATGATTGAGAAAGAGACAAGCAGAGATAGATGGATGGATGGATGGATGAGAAGATGGATCCAAAGATAGTTGATTAATGAATTACCTTGTGCCTTTCTTCCTTTCGTCCTTTCGTCCTTTCGTCCTTTCGTCCTTTCGTCCTTTCGTTCTTCCGTTCTTTCTTTCTCTCTTTCTCTCTTTCTCTCTCCGTATGAATGTTTAATGTTTATGAGAGAAGCTGAAATAATTAAAATAAAATAAAAGGCGAAAGAAGAGAAGAAACTTGCTATGATCTGTTGTTGATGAGACAAAGCATGAAGCCTGAGCGCGGGTAGGCTATTATAATTGAGTTATATGAAGCAGATCTGTAACTTGTACCCTTAAACCATCCTCCCAATTTCATCATGACCTGACTAGTGCTGCTGACATAATGTAAAGCTAAGCCTATATAAGCTTTCAGAGGATGATGAGTAAGAAAGCCGTTATTTTGTCTTAATAGGATCTTAGATATCTTAGATATAGAAATTGTTGGTATTAACTTGGTTAATTAAAGTGTAAGTACTTAAATCTCTTTTAATATAATTATCGTTATTATTTTTTATCTAATTTATAAAATAAAGGATAACTTTATAAATATTCTCGAAATGCTAATATGTCTAATATAGTTAGATATATTATTTGTATAGCAGCCTAAAAGTTATATGATCTATTTCCCGATACTAGCAATTATCTAAAAATAAAAAGATTATATATTTAACTTTTAATCCTTTTTCTTTATCTATTAGAACTTTTTAGTTATCAATTTATTAATATTAATTAAATCCTTTAATATTTAATAAAACCTATTCTTAATTATAATATCTACTAAATTGGAATTATTATTAAATTTTTGTAATCTTTTTATATTTATATAATTAATAAAGTAATATAATATCAATTATAAATCTTTTTTTGGCTATAATATTCAATTTAATCAATAATTTGTATAATAACTTTAAATTAATATAAATAATAAATAAAATCTATTTTTTGGATTTTATAATAACATTAATAAATCTCTTAATTGCAGCTTTTACATTGAAACCAAATACTAATTTATATAACTCTAAAGCTAATACATTTCTCATAATTCTTTTACATTTAATAAATACTTAATATATAATATTAGTATTATTATATTTATTAATAAGGCATATAATATATTCTATTTAAAAAAAGAAATCGAGGTTATTTACGAATAATGTATTTATAAATATACTTAATTTAATTAAATTAATATCGAGAGGAATAAAGTTAAGATTTTTTAATTAATTGCTTATTTATTATTTAAAAATCTTATTCAATTTTTTAATATTATCTTCTTTTAAATTAATTACTTGAGTAGTAATAGAAAGATAATATAATATCTTTAATTAATATATACTCCTTAAATTCTTTAATATAACATCCTTTCGCTTTTTTCCTTTTATATCCGAAATATTCATTTTTCCTAATTAAATAATATATATATTATCGTATTACTTCTCCTAATTAAAATAAATATAATCGTTTTTAAATATAATCAATTTTTCATTAAACTTAAATAATATACCCTTCTAAAGCTTTTTATAATTCTTAATTATAAAATATATTTTTTCTAACTACTTTTATTTTAATTTTGCAAATTTTTTATTTATAATTATAAAAATATTATCCGTTTATAATCCTATAATACCAAATCCTATTCTATTTGTATACAAAAGGTATGAATTATATATATAGATTGCTTTATTTTAAATTGTCCTTTATAATAATTATAATATATATTAAATTAATGATTTTCTATCTTAAGAATATTATAAAATAGCTTTATTATATAAAAAATAAAACCCTTTTCCAATTCAAACTCTTTAAATATTTAAATATAAAATATTTTGTTAAAATTCGTAATAGATTATATATATGTTTAAATGATATTTTTTAAATATACTAAAACTTCTAATAATAATATATACATTATAATTGTAAATATAATAATAATATATTGATTAATATATTAAATAATAAAAAATTATATTAAAACGCTAATTTTATTACTATCTTTATATATTTAAATTATAAGTTAAAATTTTGAAAATGCTTTTTTAATACTTTTATTCTTCATTTCATTAACGAATTTTAGAATGAAAATTCTAATATCCAGTGAAACCTCCAATTCTAATATAATTTTAAACATTTTATTTTTTAATAAATTTATTAATTTCCTTTCGTTTTAATTTAATATATATTAAAATTGAATTATTATTATTAATAAATATTTTATTAAATTCATTAAGATTAATATTTTTTTTTATATTATTATTCTAGAGAAAAATTGAAATTTAAAGTATATCCTTAATTATATTAATTTTATTTTTTCAAATTATTCTTTAATTTATAATGTAGTTACAAAATTAAATCGATTCGTTAATAATATTAAAGAATGAAATACTCGCTGAAATATAATTTCTTTTTTTTTTATAATATCATCATCTTTTTCAGATTTTATATAAAATAGTTTTATAAATATTGATTTAAAATCCGTTAGTTTATTTAATAATTTAATAATATAGATTTTTTTTTATATTAAGTAAAATATAAAGTTTAATTTATTTATTTAATCCTATCCCGTTTCCCTTTCTTTATACCAAAACTTTCGAATTCATAAATAATTTATGAATTATTAATATAGATAATCTATTCTTTATATAAAGCATATTAAACATTTGTTTTTTTATATTAATCCTATAAATCTTAATTATTGCTTTTTTAATTGTATTAATGCGTTTTATAATAGTTGTAATTAATATGTTAATTATAGTTATTTAAGGATAAATTTTATATACTAGAAAAATAGAAATAATGCTATTTAACCTAATTATATCGTTTATAACTTTTATAATTATTTATAATATTATATTCTTAACTAATTTAAAAACCTATCATTTCCTTATTTATAATATGATATATTTATTTTGATAATTTATAATATTATTCTATAAACCCAATCGAATTATAAGTCTTAATCAATATACATTTCATAATAATAGATATTAATATAGCGTTTTAAATAAACTTTTTACTAGAGAAATTTTTACCTGTATTATATATAATATAATTTGATAATTTGATATATATATTAATCCAATATACTTTTAATATGTCTCATATATTCTTAATTATTATATTATCTAACCATTTAATTATTTAATACTTCATAGCTTTGTTAATAATATAAAAAAATTAATTTATTTATGATATATATTATATTAATTAAAATAATATAATTAAATTCTATATTATTCTAAAATAAAAATTTAAATCATTTAAATGATTTTTTATAAAGTTAATAATATTTATAATATTTTTATAAAATATTAATTAATTTAATTGAAATCTCCCTTTCTCCCTTTCCGAATTTAATATTTATAACTTCTGCTTATGATATATTAATTACAATATTAAAAACTTTCTACTATACTTTAAATTATTCATTTTTGATAGTAGATCTATAAACTGCTTCTATATTAATATATATTCTAGAGAATTTTTTATTAAAATATTTTTTTGATATATAAAACGCCTCCTTAATGTTACAACGGATTAGTAACAGGCTGTAGAATCACTGATTTATAGGCTATAATGGTATTATAGGCCTCAATAATTCAGCTGCAGTATACTGGGGGACATTAAGCATTTAAGGAAAGCTTTAAGCATGTATATAGTATTAATTATAGGATATTCTAGAAACCTAGAACGTAGTTCTTAGGATAGTAGGTTTTAGGAAAGATAGAATATAGTAAGCAAAAAAACTTTATTAGGATTAATAATGTTCCGGGGGATTAGGCTTTAGAACAAAAGGATAAGTTAGAACAATAGGAATTACGGGATAAATGTTATATGATCAAAAGTTAATTGATTTATTAATCAACTTATCAATTGATTTGCTGGTTGATTTATTGATCGATTTTAAAACGAAGGTTTATATAAGAAATGGGTTTTATTATAATGTAGAGTTTTGTACTTAAGAACAATTATTAGTTTCATTACTATAATTACAAGAATTGCAATCAATTACAACTTATTGAATTCTTATTTGAAGTCTAGTTTAAACCATTTCGAGAGAACTCTAAACATTTCCATGTGATCCTAGAGGCAGCTCCTGTAACACTTAAACGCTTTTCTATTTATCTTTTTATATACTTTTCTATTTAAAAAAGTATATTATAATATATAAGTTGCTAATTTTTTAATAATCTTTTTATTATTAATTAATCTAAAATTAATAAAGAATAAATCCTTTTCCTTTCAATTCTTAAAATCCAAACATAAAAAGAAAATAGCCATTTTTTATTTTCGATTTAAATCTTTTTCTTTCCCTTTAATTTCATTAATTATTAAATATAATACTTTTTAAAACTATTAATACTTTTAATATTAAATCGATTTTTTTATTTTTGTTTATACTTTTTTATTTTTATAGAATATATTTAATTAATTAATATTCTTTTTTTTTTGTAAATTTAGCATTTTTTAATAAAATTATTATTTCAACCTTATAATATACACATATATCTAACAAATTATTCTAAGAATATAAAAATTGTATATTTCTATTTAGTGAATACAAATTAAAGCCTTATAATATATAATTACTATTATTATTATAAAATTTTTAGTCCTTAAAAAAAATTAAACTCTTCGTTTTATATAATTTCTTTTATATAACAATAGCCTATTTTAATTATTATATAAATCCTAGCATATTCTTTATAGGATTAAAATAAGCAAAATCATATATTAATACCCCCTAATAAACAAATATAAGCTTATTATATATATATATATATATATATTAGATCTTTTATTTCCTTTTAAAATTACATTTGAAGATTTTATAGTTTCTTTACTATAATATTAAAAAATTCGTTGAAAATCTTATTTTTATTATTCTTTCTTATAATAATAAAAAATTATTATATTCTATTAAACAAATACATTTCTTTTATATTAAACTTTTTCAAATTTCTACTTTATATATTTATATATTTATTTATTTATTTATTTAATGTTTAACGTCTCTATATAGAATAACTAGTTCTGACCTTTCGAAAGATATTAACGATGAGTGCGCGTCGAAAATATAATCTTTCTATGTACTATTTATATATAGCCTGTAGCTATATATAATAATACTTTTGATACCCTACCCTTTGGTTAATACTTTTAGATAGTATTGTTTTTTTTTATATTTACAATTCCTTTCTTTTTATTTAAAAAAGCGTTTTTGCTTTCTCTTTTCTTCATTTTATATATATATAAACTACTGTTTTCTTTTTGTAAAGGATATTTCGTTTTTATTAATTCTTAGAATTAGTATTTGTATAGCGGTTAAGGGATAGCAATTTTATTTTAATAAACTATAATTTTATTAAAAATTATTTAAATTTATCCGATTACGAATTTACAATGTTTGAATGTTAAAGGTAAAATATTGAATGATTATAAGAAAGTTTTTAAATAGCTTTGAATGTGTTATTATTATGTTTAAATACTTTCGTTTTTTTTTTTAGAGTGATTGAATAAGCGGTTTAATTTCTTTAATTAAATATAGAATTTGTATTAGAAAATCTTATAGAATACAAAATGTTTAAAAGTTTTTTTGTACTTGCAAAAACAATTAAATTTGATATCGTTATAACCAAACTTTTTATAATATTATACAAAATCGCTATATACCGTTTGAGCGATTAAAAGCTTATAAAGTGATATATAAAGAAAATGAAGCTTTAAGGGTTTGGTTATAGTATATTCGAGTTTCTATTTATAATATAATATTAAAAATCTAATATATTTTTAATTTTATTAATCAGAAAATTATTATATTAATAAAGGCTTTCATTATTATACTTATTCTATTAATTATAAACTTTATTAAATAATTATTATTCATTTAATTTTCCTTTATATTAATATCCGTTAATTTATTAATCATTTTATTGCTTTTAATATCTATATAATCTAAAAATTATATAATACTAATCTTATAGCGATTAATAAATATATAATATTCAAAAAAGGCTTATTAAAAAATATTGAAAATATTTATTTATATATATTAGATTATTAAAGTGCTATTAATATATATCTATAGCTAATTATTCAAAAGCTAAAGAATTTCCAATATACATTATAGCTTTTTAAGGATTCTAATTGCTTTAACATCAAAAATATAGAAGATGCTATTTATTGCTTTATTATTTATTTTTAATTAATAATTGACTATAATATATAATATATCCATATTTTATAAGTTTAACTTTATTATTATACTATTCAAAACTATTAAAAAACATTATAATTATATCCTTATTTAATTAATTTTATTATATATTAAACTGCTTCGCTATATTCTTTTTTATCTTTCCCTTTATAAAATCAATTTTACAATCAAATGAAAAATATAGTTATACTAATATCGGCTTAGGAGTATAGAAAATTAATATATTTTTGTTTAACATAGTTTTATTATATATTATCAAAATAGAAACGAAGCTTTAAGTCAATATATTAACAAATAAGCAGAATTCAACGTTTTAAATCGGAATGTAAACTGTATACAAGCATATTTAAAAGCAATACTATTCAATAATAGCTTTATATTCCAAAAAACGTTTATTGTAAATATTATACATCAAATTAAAAGAATCTTTTTTTTATTATTAAAACAATAATTCTATTAATCTTTTTAATTAAAAAACTTAATTTTATACTAATTAATTGATTACAATTATAATTATTTATCAAATTGGGTTTTAGTTTATTACTATACTAGATTTTTAAGTTGTACAATATAAAGGATTATATATATATAATTACAGCTTTTTTTAGTAATATAATTAAAAAGCTAAATTTAACATTTACTAAATCCTTAATATAGTATACAAATTTTATTGCTTTTATTATATATTTAATTATATATCTTTTAAAAGAAAACTTATAATCAATTCAAATGCTAAATTAATATATATATTAGCTATTTTTATTGCTTATTACAATTATTAGCTTAATTGTTAATTTTGATAATACATTAATATTAAAAGAATTTGTATTTTGCTTTTATAAAAAATAGATTATCTTTAGCTTTTTCTAATATAAAAACGATTTTATTTATTGTTTCTTATTTTATAATCTGATATATATCGTTTTTGAATAAAATTATATTACCTTTAACAGATTTCAAAGCTTTATAAATTGCAATATTATTTGTATATTCGAAATATAGTAAACAGTTTTAATTCAGTAGTTCAGCTAAATATAACATGTATAGAACTAAAGATAATAGCAATCCTTAAAAAGTTTTGTATTGTATTTTTAATTTTATAATATATATACCTTTTAACCAAACTTTAACTTTGCAATTCATTAAAAAAAAGCTAATTAGCTAAAATAGCTTTATAAACCAATCTTGTTTCTTTATCCATTTTAATAATCTTTTAGATATTAATATATTAAATATACTTTGTATATTTAGAATAACCAATATTATTTCCTTACTCTATACAAATACCAATTCTATATTATATATAAATAAAGTTATTAAATTTATAATTAAACATTTAGAAAAAACTCCATTGTATTACGGGCTAATTATTCTATAATATATTACTACCCAAAAAAGCTTTCTAACAATTAGCTATTCTAAATTTTTTTCTGATATATAATAATAATACAATTAGTTTTTAAAAATATATTAATAATTTATTCTTTTTTTTCCGCTTTTGAAAATATTATTATCTTTATTAATTTTCAATTAATTAAAAAATATAATAGCTTT
The DNA here is from genome assembly GCA_009299455.1 of Monilinia laxa. Taxonomy (NCBI): domain Eukaryota; kingdom Fungi; phylum Ascomycota; class Leotiomycetes; order Helotiales; family Sclerotiniaceae; genus Monilinia; species Monilinia laxa. Next base: position 655,936 of record VIGI01000017.1, read on the forward strand.
AAATATTTTTTAAAAAAAGTTTTTTATATACATTTTGATATATTATTAGCAAGCTTTTAGTAATCGAATAATGATATAATTTAATCTAAAAAAAATGTTTAATATATTAATTATATTCTTTTTCATTTCTTCTAATAAAATGATTATTATTTATAAAAGTATTAATTATTATTCTTCTGTTTTAAAAAAATTATAATCTAAATCATTTAAATTATTATATTAATATAATATTTTTTTTAGTAAAACTTTCATTTTCTTTTTAGTGTTTTTAATGTTAATATTATTTACAATCAATAATAAAGTTTTAAATGATAAAACTAGTTTATACCAATTTACTATTTTATATAGATTTTATTATTTGCTACTTTATCAATAATTTAATGCTAACAATTGCATTTAGTATTCCGAATTGTTAAAAACATTTTGTATTATTTCGTTTTTTAATTTAGTTTAAATTAATTACTTACTTTTATATAACTAATGTATAAATTGATATATATTAATATTTACTATAACGTTAATCTAGCTTTAATCTATATTTGTTTTCTTATTGCCTTAATTGTATTCTGGAAAAGAATGATTAAAAGTTTAGTAATATTATTAAAAATTGTTTGGCTTTATTGTATTAATTAATTGTAATAAATACGAGATTTTAGAATAAATAATATTTGTAAACTTTGGTAGGTTAGTTTTTATAATCCGAAAATTTGCATTATTATTAGCTCTTTAGCCTTTTTCCAATATTAATATTATTAAAATAAAATGATTTAAGTTATAATTCAAATTATATTTAATTATCGTTTTTGTAAATAGAATATTTAAGAAAATGAAATTGATAGTATAATTAATATAATATATAAGTTTATTTAGTTTTTTAATAAAGTTCGTTTTATTATTGAAAAACCAAATAATTAAGGATATATTTTAATTAAAAAATATAATTTCCAATTTGAATATATTATATTTTATATTAAAATTTCTTTTAATAAAAAAGTTTAATAGGATTTATATATTTATTATATATTTAATAATATATTTAATATTAAATTTCTTGTATATATTAACAATATAATAACTATTTACTTTTAGTTAAATAGTATTTACAATTTTTGCCGTTTTGGTGTTATTAAATAATTAATTTAGTTACTTTTTAAATATAGAATATTATTTTTGATTTTTTCATTTTATATTTTAATAGTAATATTTACTTCCAAAAATCCATCGATATATAATAATTATATACGAAATAGTTTTATATTTTTATTTTAGAATATATATTGGGTTTCTGTATATAAACTATATCAGCTTTTTTTTTAAATATTAATTAAAGTAGAGTTATATATATCAATCCTAATTTTTTTATATTTGTTTAGGTTATCTTTAATCTGTTGATTTAAACAATTATATAGTTTTTATTACTTTATTCTATTTTGTTTTTTAATATAAAAAGATAATAAAGAAAGGGTTTATATTAAGCTTTATATTTTTTATTAATAATTAAATTTATTTTATTATTAGATATTATATATATACTTTGTTTTAACAATTTTGTAAAGTTTAAAGAGTTAATAAGGATTATTTTGTATTTAATTTGTTATAGTTAGAAAGCTATTATTTTGTATATAATTATATATATTTTAAAAATTGGAATAATTATTTGAATTTTATTTTTAAAATGTTATTTCTTTTATTAACGTTTAGTTACCAATTCGTATACTTTATATATAGCCATTTATTAGCAATAAATCTCTCTAAATTGATTTGTAATAAGTTAAATTATTTTCCTATTAATTCTTTTTAGTGTAATTGTATAATACTTATATTCAGTTAAAAAAAGATTGTAATAGTTAGTATATTTAAACAGAATTATATAAACAGCACTAATTGCATTTTAATGTTTTTTACTATTGTAATACTACAATTATTACATTTATTAATTGTATAATAAATTAAAAAACTATAATATTTCTAGCAATCTAAATTATATAATTTTATTTTCCTTTTCTTTTTTAAAAGCTTAGAGTATCCTAAAAATTTAAAAAAAGTAAAGGAATAAACTTTTTTTTTAAAATTAATAAACTATACTAATATTAAGCTTAAGGTTTTAATACTACAATAATTAATTAATTTTATTTTAATTCATATTTTAGCCTTTTTAAAAACAATATTGGTAATAATAAATTAATTGTTCAAAAAGTTTATCAAAATGTTAGAAATATAAATTAAATAATATATATATCATTTTTTTATTTATTCTAAAACAATATAATAAATAGTTTTGTATATAAAAACAGAATTTAATCCTCTTAAAATAAAATTGTACATTTTTTTATATTAAATTTAACTATCCAATTTGTAAAAGCAACTTATAATCAAAAGATATCTTTAATTAAAATTTAAAATATAACTTTTATAATAGCTTTTTGAATAAAAAAAAGCTAATTTTGAATTAATAAAATCCTTAATTTAATCTAAGTATAAATACAAAAATTTGTTTTTTTCCTTTAACTTTTCAATATTGAATTATCAATTATTGAAAATTGAATTATTTGTATACTTATAGTTTTGGATTCTCTACTTTATTTTATTAAAATATTGTGTTTTTGTAGAATAATATATTTTAATAACAAATCCGCATTTATTATTATTATATTCGAAGTTTTAAAAATCCCTGTATAGAAGATTTTGGATGATTGCTTTATAATAATGGTTTTGAAAAGATATTGGTTTAAATAAATTAATATACCCTTTTAAATCTTTTATATAAGTTTTTTTTGTTTGTTTAAAAAGTTGTGAATAAAGGTTTTTATAATTTTTATATAGCTTTTAAATACAGTATATTATAGTATTACTTTACGCTCCATTTGTTCCAATTTGATTATTACAGTTTGAAATACTAATATACTAATGAAATTAATTATTAATAGAATTAGTACTATGCCTTATATAATTCTAGTATATTAGAAAAATAAAAAGGATAGGAGCAATTATTTATATATATATATATCCAAATTCACAATTATTGATCTTTAGAGCATTTATGGTGTTATTATTGTTGGCGATAGTAAGGTATATAAAAGGGCTTTTAAAAGCTTTTACTTATAGAATTTAATTGAATTAAGAATATAAAGTTTGCTGTTTTTAATTAGCTATTCTATACAGAGATTTTGTAGAATATTTAATATCGCTATAATAAAATTATAAATGTATATATTTATATAGGCTTTTAAAAGTATCTAACAAATTATTCCAATTGGAATAATAAAAGTTTAAAATACTGTTTTTTAACATTATAAAAAACGTTTAATGAAACTATTCTATAAGAAACTTTATGTAACGGATTATTTCATAAAAAATCGAAAGTTTATAATCAAAATTATTATTATTTTCTTATATTTTTTGTTAAATAAATAAAACTTTTATAAATTTAACAATATATTAGGTATATATAATGAAGTTTTTCGATTTTTTCTATTATTCGATCATTCTTTTTAATTTCCTTTATTATTCCTTCCTTTTTTATCATCTTCATCATTCAGATCGTTATTATTATCAAATGGATTATTATTATTCTTAAATATCTTCTTAATCTTTTTCAATAAAAATTTCGTTATATTCAAATTATTAGTTTTTATAAATTCTTTAACTTATTTTATTATCTATAATACACTATTCGTTTTTTGCATTTACTTATATAATCCATTTTATATATCTGTCTCTAATATAATAATATTAAATCCTTTAATTCGAAAAGTTTTTTAAAATTATTAAATATTAAATTAATAAACAATTGCAAATTCGTTCTTTATAAATAATTTAAAATCCTTATAAAAGATTTTAATAAAATTATTATTATATATATCCTTTTTCGCATATACTTTATACTTATATTGAATATATTTCGAGAAATCCTTTTTATCAATCTTCCTAGTAATTATATTATATATTAATATAATCTTATATTATTTATTACAATAATTAACCTGATTTCCTTTCTCTAACTTATTATATACTATTATAACCATCGAAAATTGGATAAATGAATAAATAACCATTTTGTAAATATAAATATAAAATAAATGGGAATATAAAAGATTGTAGAATATAAATGTAGAATATAAAATAAAAAATAGAAGGTTCTTTATATAATATATAGTATAAAGAATATATAATAAATGCAAATATAATTTCGTTCCATTTAATAAAATCGATTTTTCGAATATATTTTTTTTTATAAAGAATCCTATCTAATAAAATTATGTTTTAAAAATGTATTCTTTAGTACTACCAAATTAATATAAAAATCTATTTAAGAAATCTTATATCTAATTCATTAACTTTTTCAAAATCTTTACCAATTTCAAAAACTATTCCTTAATACCTAGTATTAATTATAAAATCTAAAATCTCTAATTTGTAATATTATTAGTTAATATTAATATTAATTTAATTAGTTAAAATGTAAATACTTAAATCTCTTTTGGTATAGTTATTATTATTATTCTTTATTTAGTTTATAAAATGAAGGATGACTTTATAAATATCCTTGAGGTGCTAGTACGCCTAATACGGTTAGACGTATTATTCGTACAGCAGCCCAAAAGTCACATGATCCATTTCCCGACAGAAATAAAAGAAAGTATAGATTATCTCACTTTCAAACCCTCTTTAGGTGATTTACGCCTTTTTATACTGCTTTAGATCATTTTATAATTAATACGTATAAATACGCATTGACCATAAAACGAATTAATTATATAAAGTTTGATATTAATCTCTACGAAAGTTTAAAAGAGTTTAAGCATATTTTTAACGAAGATATAAAGTTATAAATGAAAGGCTTTAAAGAGTATAAATAATACTATTTAATAATAATTTATTATAAAAATATTAATATTATTGGAAAGCCGTTTTTATTCTATATTTTCATTAAATTTTCAATATAATAATTTGGTATATTATTGAATTATAAAGGTATTATTAATATAATAATTATACCCCTTAATAAAAATATAAAATTTTAGCTAAAAATCATTAACGATATGATTATACTCTTTAATAATAATTTATTATAAAAATATCTATATTATAAGGAAGCTTTTGTTTTTTAGTATTTATTAAATTTGTATTATAAGGATTCAGTATATTATTAAATTATAAAAATATTATTAATTCTATAATTCTTACCATTTGTAAAGATATAAACTTTTTAGTTAACAATCTTCAGAAATATAATTGTATCCTTTAATAATAATTTATTATAAAAATATTTATATTATATAAAAGCCCTTATCTTTTATTATCTATTAAATCTGCATTATAAGAATACAATTTATTATTAAATTATAAAGGAATTTTATTAATATTGAAATTATTCTTATCAATCTTTAAAAATGAATATTAATATTATAACTCCTATTAATTTTTGTTTACTTTTATTAACTTCTATTAACTTTTATCAATTTCTATTAATTTTTATTATTATTTAAAGATTTTCAATATTATTTAAAAACATTTATAATTATAAAACTTAACTTTTATTAATTATTATTTATAAACTCCTACAATTTTTTAATAATTCCTGTAACTTTTTAATAACTCCTACAACTTTATAATTATTTTTATATAAGATATTTATAATAAATAAGCAAATATTAATACTATTAAATCCTTTATCAGAACCATCATTATCTAATCCTTTTATTTATAATCAATTTTTTGAAAATAATTTTATAAATCTAGATTCGGATTCGAATTCGGTTTTTGCTATTGTATTATCTTCATTTAGAGTATATACCCTTTGATTTCAATATGTTATTAATATAATAAAAACCGAAAATGTATCAATCAATAAATTTGTTTCAAATTGGCTTTTAGATCAGATTTATAAAGAAAGATATTTTAATTCTGAACTATATTAAACAAAATTCAAAAAAGCTTTTAAGTAAGCTTCAATCCAAAAGATAATATAAAATAAAATGGTTTTTTTGCTAATTATAAATATATTAAAATAAGAATTTAATGTTTTCAAAACTGAATTAATATTTCAAATTTTTGATGTAGAGATTTTATTAAATAAACTTTATAATATTAATTTCTTTTAAACCTATTAAGTTATATAAATTAAGGCATTAATTTAGTATTTTATAATATTAACATTTATTGTTAATGAACGTTTTTATTAAACTAGTTATTTAAGTATATTAAATTTAAAAATACAAATTTAAAGAATCTTTTTAATTATAAATATAATATTGTATACTCAATTTAAATAAAAATTAAATTATTTCTATAATATTCTCAATTATTATTTGTTTAATTATAGAATAAAACGATATTGTTTTTAAATGCTTTTCAACTTTAAGATTTAGAGTTTTTATAAATATTATAATAATCAATTGAAAATTGTTGTTTCTATAATTTAAAAAAAAAATTAAAGTATAAAGAAATTATCTATAAATAGTGGTTATTTATGATAATTTCAATTTTAAAGATACCAAAAAAAATGAATATATTAGTTATATTGAAGGTATAAAAAATCTTATTATAATTATATTAATCCTTTATTCAGAATTTCCAGTGTTAAAGTTTAAGCAATTTATATATAACTTTATTATTCCATTGGATTATCAAACTATTCTAGAATCTTCTGGTATAGCAGAAAATGAATTTGTTTATTAAATGAATATATATTTTATATTTAACACTTTTAAAAATGTATTTATAAAAAGCATTGAATTTGTTTTCTACTATTCAGAATTATACCCTAAAATGCTTTAATTAGAATATATATCTATTAATCAAATAAAGTATTAATAACTAAATAATATTTATAAAAATAAAAGAATAATAAATGGAATTTATACTATTTATAATAATATTTTTAAAAAGTAATTAGCTTTTTTAGAATACAATATATATATACCATTTAATTATAATATTAATCTCAGATTAATTTATGGAAATTAATTTACAATTATTTATATACAAATTATCAAAATATAGTAATTTAAATCTACAAATTCTTATAATTGTAGAGGTTGAATGATTGAATATACTTCATAGTTTTATATATTTATATTAGTTTAGTAAATTATTATTTATATTCATTTTAAGCTTTTACCCAGCGATATTAGCGTATATTGTATTTAATTCAACATATTATTCTTAGAATGGAAAAGAATAAAAAGAAATTTATTTAAATATTATTAAATGTATCCTTTATTATTTTAAATTTTTAATGTAAGGATTATACTATTTATTTTACTATATATTATTATAATATAAATCGATGATTAATATACTTTAAATAATAGATAATATAACTTTATTTATTATAGAAACTATAAAGAATTTAATATTAAAACAATTCCTTAAAATTATCGAATTAATTTATTAAAATACTTTTATTCAGAAAGGTTGGATTAGTGGAAAAAGAATTAATTTAAATTATACTATTATATATTATTTATTTTAAAAAATTGAAGTTTATTTAATAATTAATAAAACTATTAAGTATAATAATATTAGTATTATGCATCAAATAATGAATCCATTTATAATCCTATTTTAAAATATTGATTAAATAAATTATGGTAGAGAAATGCTTTATTATCAATAGCTTTTTTTATTGAATATATATTCTTTTAAATTATAATATATAATATTAATTTTAGCATTTATTAATTAATAAAGAAAGTTTTATATTTATAAGACTATTAATTTAGATTAAAAGTATTTAAACGGAGAATATTAAATTATTATAAAATATTATAAAAACTTTATATATAATATTGATAAAATATTTAATTGAATATATTTAATAAATATTCATTAATATACACTTCAAATAATTATAAAGGATATATTTGAAAAAATAATATTAAGAGTTTATATTATTTATAATTATAAAGAAAATATTTCTTATATTTACTATATTATTAATTCGAAATAATAAAACCAATTCAAAATTGATTGGTTCCAAAAAAAAAGTTTATTTGTTAAAGGATTTATAATCTAATAATAGTAACCTTATCAAAGAAAAAGTTATATTATTTAATAATTAATATATTATTAAATAAAACAAACTTTAAAATATTAATATAAGAAACAGAATTAAAATAATTAATTTTATAGAAAAGCTTTATATCCCTTTTTAAACTTTTAAATAGAATTAAAAATTTTAGTTAAATGCTTTTGTTTATTATGAATAATAATGTATATCCAGTTATAATTTAGAATTTATTATTTTGCATTAATATAAAGTTTTATTTATTTGAAAATTTATATTATAAAAAGAAATAATAAATATTTTTATTAATTTTAAATATTTAATTAATATTATTTTAATTTAATATATTCCTATGAATTCCTGCAAATTCCTATAAATTCCTGCTGGAATATAGATTAATAAACTTTCAATATAATAATATTTTGTAATAACTATTTAATAATATTAAACAAAAACGTCCCATAATATTATAATAAATAAATAACAGCAAAATTTAATAATATTAATAATTATATTTATAATATATTTTAACATAGTATAACCACCAAAACATTTAATGTTAATTATAATTATCGTATAAGAGAATTGGTATTATTTATTTTATATTATATATAATTTGAAAGATTACATCCATTTTTATAAATAATTATTCAATAATAAATGTAAATTAAGCTAGAACGAAATATTTATTATTATCCTTAAATTAAATAAATTTAGTATTCAAAGTTAACAGTATAATACAAATCATATTTCTCCTTCTTTAACAATAACACTTTTAATTCTGATTTCATTATACAAACGATATAATTAAAATCTTTTTATTTTTTAAGCTTTAAAATATTCCAAGTATTACTATTTATATATCACTATTTATTTTATCAAACAAATAAATATAATGTTTTGAATTTAATTAGGTTCCAGAATTAAATATAACACTTTACACAACCCCTCTACATCTTTTTAAAAAAAATTTGGATATTATAATTTCTTCTTTAACAACTAAAATAAAAAAAGTAATTAAAGAAAAAGTAATTAATAAAAAAAATAATTAATAAAAAAGAAACAATTAATAAATCTCCACCAAAATTACCTCCTAATCCAAAATCATTTTTATACCCACCAAATCCAAATTTATTATTCTTATTAGAATATTAACTTAATAAAACGGAATTTAACGGAATAGAATTGTTATCGCAATAATTAAATATTGATATATATAGAAAAGGAGATAATATATAATTAAGAAAAATGTTGGGAAATTTTGATATTAATATTAATATTAATATTGATATTAGTATTAATATTGGTATTAATACTAATACAAAAGAATTTTAATAAAATAGATTATTTGAGGTTATAAATGTATTATAATTTTTATTTGCAAAAAAGGGATATATATTTATAAAATAATATAATTATAATAATTATTATTAGCAAATATATAATATACAAAATAATGATAATTTTATAGGTATAGTTAAATAAATGTATTATATATTTAATTATAAATCAACTGGCTTGTAAACACTATAATAACCTTTTTATTATATTTTATATTCTATAAATGGGTTAATGATTAAATATACAATATTGCAAACAAATTTAATAAAAATTGAATTTAATAAAATTGATTTTTTATTTATAAAATGTTTTAAAAATTAATAGAAACTTATAGATTGAAACAAAAATTAGTTTAAATTTATAAATTAAATATAAAATTAATATTTTACTTGCTTTTTCCGTTTATTATATAAAAATAATTATTATTAGATTAAAGAATATTTCAGTTTTTGTAACCTAGAAATATCAATATTTAATATTTATTGGTTTAGAAGTTTATAAGAGTTTATAGGAATTTATAGAAATTGTTAAAAATTATTAGGAATTATTAAAAGTAATTAAAAATGTTTAGGAATTAATATATAATATTTATAATCTTTTTTTAATATTTATATTTTTCTACAATTGAATTTCTAAAACAAAAATTTTTATCAATTTAATTATCCAGAATTATATTAATATTATTAATTTAATTTTTTATTATATTAATATTATTAATAATTTAATTTTCTTGGATTTGAAAAAGTAAAAAAAGATTAAATAAAAAAATCATTTGTATCCTTAAATATTAAATTAAATTTTTTTTAAAAAAAAAGAAAAGTATATTAACAAAATTATTAAATATAGTTGAAAGTATTATAAATAATTATCTTTTTCGAATAAATGTTTTTAATACTGCATTTGTTATATTTTGTTGTAGTTTGAGAATATGTTAATAAGCTAGTAGGTATATAAATTTGAATTTTAAATTGAATATTTACTATTTATTTTTTATTAAACCGGATTTGAATTGATTAATATAAAAAATTATTATTTTATAGTTTTTATACTATATTCAATCGATTTTGTATTAAAACTAATATTACTTTAGTAATATTAATTTAAAAAACTAATCTTTTCATAGCTCTCTATCGATTCATTTCATTTTTCTTCTTCTTTTTCTGCTCTACAATTTGCTTATATATTATATACAAATTGTTGATTTAAAGGTAAAAATTTTGAAATAGAAAGACCAATTTATATTTATATCAATTAAAATATAACCATATTTTAAAGTTTAGAATATTATTGTAAATTTTATTAATAGTTAATTTATCCCATTAATTAGGAAATAGATTGGTTAGTTTTTATTGATATAGTTTAGTTAATTATAAGTATAAACTCTCCTCCATAAAAAAGGATTTAAATAAAACGAAACACCATTTAATAAATATTATTTTGAATATTTTATTTTTATATTAAATCTTTAAAAATTCTAATGCAAAATCAGTTATAATACCTTTTTAAAATTTAAATATTGATTTAATGGTAATAAATAATATTGATAAAACAGATAAAAGGTTTGGATTGTATTTATTATAATATTTATCCATTGGAACCACTTTTTTATCCATTTCTACTTTAAGTAAATTTTCTTCAAAGTAATCCAAAAATGCTTTTTTATAATAAATATTATTGCAAATAATAAGTTATATAGGAAGAATGTTTTTTTTTAAATCTTTTTTAATTTTAATTCAAATATAAATAATTTTTGAGATTATTAGAATGATATTATTAATATTAAGCTCTATATTTGAATCTATATTATTTATAGATATATTATTATCCATTTTATTATCATTATTTTGTGATATTTATGATACTTACAATTATAATGTTTTTTGATAGAATGCTAATATATGTTTTTATATGCTTTTTTTATAGGGGATTTGGTGTATTTCTTGATGTTAATATTAAAATGAATGCTTTAATTGTTATTGAGTTGGATCTATAAGAATTAAAATAATAATATAGAATAAAAATGTATGTTTTTATTAATATACCCTAAATCTTTTTTATTACATCTTATTCTTTGTTATATTTCTAATATTTTTTGTTTTTTTTATATTTTAAAAGATAATTATATTTACTTTTGAAATATTTATTCCTATAACAAAAATAATCATAATAATTATAATACAAATTATTAATATTGATAATATAAATTTATTATACTTCTTAATCCAATCCTTTACACCAACTTTTAAATAGAATATCCTAATGATATTTATAATATAAAGTTTTTTAAATATCTTTTTTTAAATGTATAATATTTAGTTTGATTTATTATCTTCTTTAAAAGATTGTTCTACAAATATATGATTATTATAAAAATCAAATTCTTTTATATTAATAAAAAACTATAGTTTTGGGTATATTTTTAAGTGTAGAGTTTTTATTAGTATTTATAATTTGATGTAATAAATAATATAAAAATTTATAATTAATAATCTTATTGTTGAGAATAGGAACCATTACCAATGATATATTTAATTGATCAACAAATATATAAATAATACTAATTTAGTATAAATAAATGCTGAATCTTCGAAATCCTTTGTTATACAAAACAATCTATTGATTATCTGCATTCAAAATAACAGTACAATTAAATTAAATAACTTTTTATGATAGAATATATCGTAATTGGTTTAATAAAGTAAATTTACTTTGGAAATCCTTTTATTACATAATAAAATAATATTTATTTATAATAATAAATTCAATCTTTTTTTATAAATTAAAAAATTTGAAAAGTCTTTCTAAATTTAATAAAAAACATTTATTTAGGGCTTAATAGGATATAAGTATATTCCAAATTAAAGATTTTATCAATAAGGGTAAATTGCTTTTTTAAAGATTTAGAATTTAGAAAACAAAGTAATGTTTTTGGAAGCTTTTTAATATCTTCAAATTGCTTTTTTCCAAGTTTTGTTAAAGATATGATTTGAAAAATAATCTGCTCTATTAAAATAGAATATATATAAAGTATTAAATTTTTTTTCAAATTTTGTTTAAGTAATACAAAAAGTATTACTTTTTCTATATATTAAACGTTAAAAAACTTTAATCTATATTAATTTTGATTTTTGTATAATTGTAAAATCTATTAAAAAAAGAATTTGTTCAAAACATAACACAATAAACTTCTTTTGTTTTTCAATATACTTTTTTTGATTTTTTTTGTTTATAATTGTAGGTATAGTTTTTTAATTTTATTTTATCAATTTGTTTTATACATTTATTTAATCCAACTTTTGATATTATTAATCCAATAAATACAAATTTATTATTATTATTATTCTTTTTTTTAATATATTTTTTATATCCATTTATTTATTTTTTATTATACCTTAAATTTATAATATTAATAAAAAGTTTATAAAAGTTTATAAGTTATATCAGGAGTTTATAGAATATACCAGAAATTTATAATTATTAGGAATTATTAAAAATGAATAGAAAAAAATGATTTTTATATAATTACTTGGAAAAAATAAAATTGAAAGTTATATAGTGAATAAAAGGCCAATCTTAAATTCTTTGCAGTATATATTATTGAATAAGGAAAGTAATAGTTATTAAATAATATAGGGTAAATGGTTGTTACTGTTATCAAAATTAATATCCAAAAATGATTATTATTAGATTAGAAGTTTACAGGAGTTTATAAGAGTTTATAGAAATTTATAGGAGTTTGTAGGAGTTGTTAGAAATTATTAAGAATAATTAAAAATGGCTAAGAGTTAATATAGGTAAAGTAAATGGTTATTGCTGTTATTGAATTAGCATTTAACACTTTATTATTCAATTAGGATCATTTTAATGGGAAAATAAATAGTATATTAAGGATTTATGAATTGAAAGAAACTCTGGAATATATATTTTTATGTAGAAAAACTATTAATAATATAATATTAAAGAGGGGATATTTGTTATCGCAAAAATATTACAATTTATGGATCTTAGGTTTTAGCTTTCAACAATGTAATTGTATATTATCAAATAATACTATAAATATATAATAATATATAATAAAAATGATTGTAAAATTTCATTTTTTATATTGAATCTACACCGAAATAATACGATTATTAATTGATTTAATATTATTGCTTGAATTATTCGAAAATAGCCGAATTGTTACAATTTACCCTATATAAACACCCAAAATATTTTAGATCCTTTGGAGATTGTACAACCTACCCTATATAGCTCTTATTGGCTAGTTTTATAGAATTTTTCGTTTTTTTTATGATTATATAATCGTAGAAGGGCCTGAAGATGAGATAAAGTATAGAAGGAAATAATATAAAGTTTTATATAAGATTAATAAGAAAATTAAAACTATAAAAGAGGAATGAACTTAATTTTATATTTAAACTTAAATTTATTTATTATTTAATTTTTTTAATTTAAATCCTTATTATTCTATATTAATGCCTTTATAATAAATAAATATAAATCTAAAGAATTCTTTTATTATTTTTTATATATTTTATTAAATTTTTTTATTTAATTGAAAATTTTTAGTTTTTTAGATTTAGTTTTTAATTTTTAAATTTAAATTTAATATTATTTTTTTATATATTATTATAGAATTATATTTCTATATTACTTATTTTTATTAGAAATAGTATAGTGCACGTACTATATAGTAATACATGCCCTTAGAGAATGCCTATTAATATGCTTTATTATTAGAGTTTTTTACTATATATATAAAAATAATAATAATATTTATATATATAGTTTGTTATTTATTTTTAATAGCTTATAAATACTATATCTATTTAAATATATTTATTAAATCTTTTTTTTTTTAAATATATCTTTTTCTAATACACCTAATATTATTACATCGAAATAAAACAATCTCGTTATCTTTAAAGATAATAATTAAACCGCGAATTTTTTTACGAACCTTAAAACGATTATAAAAGTAGTTAAAACCTTTAAAATCTATATTGAATTTAAGAAAAAGCTTTTAAAATCTATTAATATTATTTATTAGCAGAAAAAAAGGAATGCTGTATTTTCGATTATTAATTTTTTTAATTATATTATTATATTAAATTCCTTTTATATATTATTAATTTATACTAATAATATTATAAAAACATAAAAAAGAGATCCTAAATATAATAATTCTTAATATATTGAAAATTTTTAAAAACTTTTTATATATAAAACTTTTAATTCTAAAATCAATATTTTAAAAGAATTTTTAAATCATTTATTTAACTACTAAGTAAAATGTTTAATTTCGAAGTGAATATAATTAATTACAAAGTCTATAGTTAACTTCTAAAAAAACTATCTAAAATAAACGTTTAATAAATATAATAAAATTTTATTATTATTATTAATATAAACTTCTAAAATGCTTTGTTTTTATTTATAATAAATAAAAGGAATTCTAAAAATTATTATTAATAATATAATTAAATATAAAAATAATCGATATAATAATAAAATAAAAAGCAAAGGCAGATATAAAGGGGAATGAAATAGATTTAATAAAGGAAATAAAATATTAAAATTATAATTATATTTACAAATATTTGAAAATCCTATATAAATAATTATATATTCTATAATAAAAAGGGTTATTTATAATAGAATTATTATATATATATTAAAGCTTATATAGCTTATAAAAAAGAATTATTAAATAATTTAAATAATAATGAGTTTTTTAATATAGCTTTAATAAAAAAATATATTAATTCTGTTTATATTAAGATTATAATATATACTAAAAAGCAAAAATAAAAAATAAATTTTTAATTCTAAAATTTCTGATTATTTTATAGGGTTATTATTTAATTTAATCAATTTAAAATTGTAGGTTAAATTAAAAAAGATCATAATTGTAAATAACATCTATATAATTAATATTATCTTTAAAATAGTTATTATTAATAATTTGAAACTAAACGATGTTTAATATATTAAAAAATTTAAATCGAATCAATTTATATTTGTTAAAACTTTAATTTTGAATAACTATAAAGTTATATTGAAAAATAATTTAACATTTTACTAAAAAAATAATTAAATGATTATAAAAACCTTTTAATAGTTCTTATATTATTCGAAATTTAATTATTCATTATTTATATATAGTTAAAAAGTATTTCAATTTTAAAATCGATAATATTAATTCAAAAAATGATAAGGTTAGAATCGTACATTATTAATTAAGCCATTTTAACTATAATTATAGAAAATAAGCTTAAGAAAGTTTTAAAAGGATTAAATTATACTAAAAAAAAGAAAAAGTATTAGTAGAAAAACATATAAAAGTTATTTTACAAAAAAAGATAAATAAGCATTTTAATAAACAAATCGCATTTTACACTCTTATAAAATTATATCATCTATATATAGATTTTTTAAATATTTTTAAAGTTTTAAAAAATAAAAATAAAAATTGATATTTTATAGCTATCATTAATAATGCTATTAGAATAACCTGAATAAAATTTATATTAAACAAATTTATAATTATTATCATTCTAATATTTGTAAATTTTAATTAATTAAATGAAAACCAAGTTTAACTATAAAATAATTATAATATAAATAGATAATAAAAAGGATAAATTCGGAATAATTTTTTAAATAAAAATAAAAAAAAAAGAATTATAATTTAAATTTTTATTTTCTAAAAAACATCTTATAAATAAAATAATTAAAAAGAATTTCAAGATTTTAATACTATTTTGAGATTATTATTAAATGAATTAGAAATGAAACCATAAATATAGAAGCTAACAATTAAATATATTATATACTTTAAAAATAGGTTTCTTATAAAAGCATTATTTTTTGAAAGAAACTAAAACGTTTTTATTAACTATAATACTATATAGAACTTTATATAACAAACTATTTAATTTTATAAAATCAAGAATATTTGAATATAAAATAAAGGCTAAAAATTCTTAATATCTAAACTAATTATTAAAGAAATTTAAATTAAGAATATTTAAAGGAGAATGTATTTTAATTAGAATGAATTAAAACTATATTTATTACTTCCCAAAATTCAATATTCAAGTTATTATTAAAATAACAAATATTAATTTTAATAAATATAGAGATTTTTTAAAAGAAAAGATATTAAAACAATCTAAATTAGTATGAAAGAGTATAAAAAAAGTATAAGTACTAAATATATATCAAAATAAACAAAATATTGTTTAGATCAAACAATCTAAAAAAGCTTAAATTTATTCTTAGGTAAATAAATCACTTACAAATTTATTATATTAATTATAAATTAAAGAGTTAGTACAAAATATATAAATAATTATAAAATTTTAAGGATTAAAAGCTTCAATAATTATTTTAGCCAAAGAAGCGTTGAATTAGAATTATAATAAATAATTTAGAAGGTTATTTAATAATCAAATTATATAATGTATTCAAGCATTATATATTATCTTTAAAACTCCTATAAACTTTTATACTAATAATCCTAAAATATTATTAAAAATAATAAATCTTAAAAACGCTATATAAAAGAACGCTTTTATATAGTTGATCGTAATTAAATATAAATTATAAAGTTTTAAGAATAATAATACCTTTCAAATTATAAATAAAGTTATATTTATGAACTAAAAGTTATTAAATAATTATTATATTCTAGAAAATAAATTAAATCGTTTTAATAAATTAGCTAAAAGAAAAATATAATTAATAATAAAAGAATATCTTTAAAGATATAAGATTAACTTTTATAAAATCTTTATTAATATAATAAGATATTCTATATTATATATTTTATTAATTAAAACTACAATTAAGAATTTAGAAATTAATAATATAGATATTAATATAGCATTTCTAAATAGAGAACTAACGAATACAAATATCTATATAGAAGTATTAAAATATTTTAAGAATGTATTCTTCGAGATTAAGCAATTAAACCGTTTATATTTCAAATTAAGAAAAATTGTTATATAAGCTAAAATGGGTTTTATAAATACAATAAAAAATGATTAAAGATTTCTATAAGAATATTATTTTAGAAGAATTAATAATAAATATTTATCTTTTTATAGGAAAAAAAGTATATATCTTTTTATATATAAATAGTCTATTAATAATAGGAAATCAAAAAGATATTAATATTATAAAAAAAATAATAGAAAGTTAATGAAAATGTAAAAATTTTAATGAAACGATCATATTTTTGAATATTTAAATAAATCAAAATTAATAAAAACGATTCTTTAAAAATTCATTAATTATTCTAATAAAAAGATTTCTTTATAAGTTTAATATTAATCTCACTAATATAAAAAAACTATCTTTTTTATTAAATATAATTATAAAAAAGATTAAATAAAATAATTTCCTTTATAAAAACAATAAAACTTAATACCTATAAATTATTAATAATATAATTTATTTTTCGAATTACTCTTAATTAGATATTATATATTCTATAAACCATTTAATTTATATTATATAAATACTAGAAGAATGTTATTTAGTATTTATAAAATGTTTATTATAATACTTTGTAAACATATATTCTATTAGTATAATTATACTTTAATTATATAAGTCTATTATTATCTAAATATCTAGTATATTTTTTAAATTTCATTTAGGGATTCTTATTTAATCAAAAATCGATATAAAGAATAACATTCATTTAATATAATAATAATATTGTATAATTATTAATGAAGCGAAAGTTAATATCTTAAAGTATAATGAAAGTAAAGATTATTTATAATAAACGAAACTATAAAAAAGATTATATAGATAAAAAAGTCAATTATAAAACCTAAAAGAATAATTAGAAAAAGAATTTTTTATTTTAATTTTTTATTATAATAGTACTAATAGAATTAAATCAATATAAAAGAATAAGTTTTTATAATAAAGCTAAATGTATTAATATTAAATGATATTGTATTCGAAAAGATATAATAAATATTAAAAAGCTTAACTTCTATGAATTTTTAGAATTAAGTAAACGACTAATATTCTTATAAAACAATTTATTTATTAAGGTTTTATAATATATATAACAGATTTAAAGGTTAATATAGAAAATTAATAATAAAATTAAAGTTTAAAATATAATTTTAAAATAAAGATTATGAAATTCCTTTATTTGAAATAATTTAATAAAGCGGGTAATATATTAATATGCTTTTTCAACTAAAACGCTTTTCGAAAAGGCGATCTGGAAAGCCTTTTTCGATTTAAAAGCTTAGATCTCTATTATTTCTCTTATCTAACTAACAAAATAAAATAAAAAGAAGCATTCTCATATTACGTTATAATATAGATTATAAAAATATTAAATTTTTATAAAAAACATAGATATTATAGAAATACTATTAAAGTATAATACTATTATAAAAATTAATAAAGCTTTATATATATATATATATATATATATATATATATATATTATAATAATAATATTAGCATTTTATATAATTAGATTCTAATCATAAAGGGAATATTGGAAATAATATAACAAGCACATTCATTATTGCAAACAACGATCCTATTAGCCCGTCTACATGCCCTACTGCCGCCGGCAATAATAACGCTTTAAATGTTCCGATAATTTACAATCGCGAATAATAATGTATATATATATAATTGAACGTTTACATTTTTTCTATTTTTTTAATATATTAGAATTTTATAAAGTATATTATTTATTTTATTAATAATTGATTTTATTAGTATATTAATATTTCAAACTATATTAATCAAATTGGAATAAATGGAATATAAAGCGATATTACAATATATTATATTTAAAAGATTTGTGAAAAACTATTAAAATCTTTGTATATAATTTTTTTAAATAAATAAAAAAGATTTATTAAAAGATTCAGAATAGATTACTAATATATTTAAATTAATACCTTTTTGAAATTGCTATTATAAAACAATTATCTAAAAAAATTTTTATATCAAAACCTTTAAAAACCTTAAATATAATAATTATAAAAACAATTATATTATTATATTATATTATTTTATAAAAATATATTACTTTATTAAAATACAATAAAAAACTTAAAATTTTGGATTTATATATAATCAAACTATTAATAATCGATAATACAATATCAATAAGCTAAAAAGGAAAAACAAATCTTTGAATTCATATTTAAATTAAATCAGCAATTTTATTTGTTTATAATTAACCTTTTTTTATTTAAAAAAACTATTATAAAAACAATACTTCAAATTATAATTAAGAATATTCTTTAATTATAAACTACTTCTATAAACTGAATAATTAAGCTCAGTATTAAAAATAATATACAATCTTATTTTAAAAAAATCGAATGCTAAACTAATCTATAAAACCATTTATTATATTATATTAGAATTAATAAAAAAAATGGTATATATATTATTCAATATATACTTTTAATGTTTTAATAAGCCTTTTAAATAATCGATTTGTTATTATAAAAATTATTTTTAAAAAAACTAAAATACAAATCGAAATAAAACTAATTAATTATTATAATATTAGGATTTTAGGATTAATAATAATGTAGCTTATAAGCTTTAAAAGGAAATCCGTTTCTTTATTCTTTTTGGGTTTTTAGAATACTTCAGATTATCGAAAAAAAAGAAAAATATAAAACTATATAATTTTAATTATTAAAACTATTATAATCCTTTTAATTTATTATATAATTTATAAATATAATAATTATAATATAACAATAACGAAATATTAAAATACATTTAATATTATCTATATATCCCTGTTTAAATATACTAATTATTATAATCCCTTTTTAGTAGAATATAAACATTATATAATTATACTAAAAAGAATTAATAAAAAAATAAACTAGTTTATTATAAATTAGTTTAAAAGAATTTATTATTAATAAATGGTTATATATAAAGTATACAAGCTAACAATTAAATATTAATAAAGATCACATCCCAAAAACAAGATTTAAATAGTTATTTTCGATTTTAAGAGTATATATAATTGTATATAAAATAGTTTATTTAATAATTAAAAACAAATTAAATATAAAATAGTTTTTATTAGCTTTTTTAATTTTATAAAACTATTGAAACAAAATGTATATACTAAATTTAATAATGAAGTGAGCTTTATTTGTAATAATAATATAAAATTTGATATAATCTTTTTTTTTTATTTCTTTATATTAAAAAGCAAAGCAGAACAAAGCGATAAAAACCATATAACCGTTTAAATTAACGGATTAAAAATGATTTAGGCGAATATAAAAAGATTAGAATTAATATATATAACTTTATTATAATTAACATTTAAAGAAAGAATTAATATAATTTATATATAAAAATCCAGTATATACTTAAAAATAAAAAATACAAAATCACCTAATATACAAATATTATATATTAATGGATTTTTGGAAATATATATTAATAATAAAGTATAAAACAAAAAAGCTAAAAACAATATTTTATATATAAAAAATAACAAATCTAATTATTTAATAATATTAGAATAGTAATAATTATAATATCGTTTAATTAAAAGTAAATAGCTATTATATTATTAATATATATAAAAAACCAAATATTAAACAAATAATTAAATATATAATAAATATATAGATTTTATTAAACTTCTTTATTAAAAAGGATTTTAATATAAAATATGATATATTTAAATTAAGGATTGAATTTTTTTAATCAAAACATTTTCCTAATTGCTTAATCCTTTAATAACAAAATAGACTTTATTAAAAAGCTAGAAAAGTTTATATATTACATTAGCTATATTATTAATTTAATTTTCTTAAATATTCCATTTGCAAAAACAATAATTAAATATAATTTGGATTGCGATTTGGATTATTTTATTTTAATAATATTATTATTAGAAAAAGGTTAAGGAATTAATAGTAATATAGATTATCAGATTATAAAGGCCAATTTATCGAAGTTTGTATATATTATTAATACTAGTATTTGGTATTTATTATAATTAATTAATATATTGAAAATGAATAATTTAAATAATATTACTAAATTTCTAATTATTCTTTCTTAAAACATAATTAAAGCAGCAAAAAAAAGCATTTATAAAGCAAAACCAAATTAATATTATAATAAATATTAGTGTATATTGGGCTATATATTAATTATATAAAAGCATATAAATAGTTTAAGTCAAACTTAGAAATAAAACAATGTAAAATACTTTCGATGATTCGAAATGTTAAACATAATTATTAGTGCTAAGTTATTAATAGTATAGTAAATAATATCGATTTATATAAAATAATAAGCTAGTATAAACTAAAGCTTATCGTTTAAAGCTTTACCCCTAATTGTAAATAGTGTAAATATTAAAAATACTAAAAAGAAAACGGAAACTTTATTAGAAAAGGTATTGTATTAATATAATAATTTGGATAATCTAAATTATAATTTTGTTAAAGCAAAAAAAAAGCGATTAATACTTTTATAGATAATATCTATTTTATTTAAAAAAATAAAAAAGAATATAATTGATATATTAAACATTTTTCTAAAAATAAATTATATTATTATTTCATTATTAAAAATTTATTAGTAATATATTAAAATATTTATAAAAGACTTTTTTTAGAAATGTTTAGAATTATTATATTTTTTATTTAAATAAAAGTTAATGAAAGTAATAATGCTTTTAAAAGCAGGAAAAAAGAACAAATTATTAATATGCTTTTAAAAACCGATTGTATTATTATTATATATCGGAAAAGATCTAAAGCGGTTTATTATTAGAAGATTCTTTTAAACAGTAATATATTACAAAATAATTAGCCTATAATATAACGAAGTTCTCCCTAAACGCTTAATAATAGATTTAATAGTCTTTTTTATATATAATACGAAATCAGTTTTCATTTAAAGTAAGAAAATAATATTGATTACATTAAATGTATAAAGTATATTTAATATATTAATATTTTAAAAAACTATTAAAATGAATAAAAAAATAGAGTTAATTTATAAAACTACTTCAATTAATTGGCTTATTCTTAATAGAATATAAGATTAAAATCTAATTGAAGAATATATATATTTTAAAATTAAAGATATAATATAGAACTTTATAAAAGTTGCTATTATTCCTAATTCTATATTTATTATATTTAATTGGATTGTTAGATTAAGATCGTTTATTACGCTTTGAATATACAAATAATATTGCAATTTATAAAGCTTTAAAATCTATAGAAAATAATATAGTTATATTAAAATGCAATATATATTAAATTATAAAATGGAGTATTAAAAATAAGATTGCTTTTTATATTAAAGAAACTGGAAATAATTCATTTTTTTATAAAACGGAATATAAATATCTTTAATATTAATATATTATTAAAGTTTATAATTAAACCAATAATTACAAACAATAGTAAATAATCGGTTTTACATTAATTTAGTATTTAAATAAATTATTAGTTTTCCTTTAAAAAACATATAATTAAATATATAACAAAAATACTAAAAATTGTATATTACATTAAAGAATTAATAAAGGTTAAGTTTAAAATATTTATTATATCATTAAAAAAGACTATAATTATATATATATAATCCTTTTTATTATATAGTTTAAAGATCTAGTATAGTAATAAATTAAAGTTTAGTATAATATATAGTTATAATTATAATCGTTTAATTAATATAAAATTGAATTTATTAATTGAAAAAGTTAACAAAATTATTGTTTTAATAATAAAAAGGATTTTTCTAATTTAGTACACAACATTTATAACAAATATTCTTTGAAATATAGGGCTATTATTAAGTAGTATTATTTTTAAATACATTTATATATATTTCGTATTCCGGTTTAAAACATTCGATTTTATTCATTTGTTAATATACCGATTTGATACCCTAATTCTACTTTAATAGCGTATAATAAATCTGTATTGTATAAATGTATTAATTCTATGCGCTTTCAGATTAATACTAATTCAATTACATTTTTTATCTAATTATAAAATCGATTTTATAAAAAAAAAACGAAGGAAACTATAACTGAAAATAATTTAATATATAATAAAATTAATTAAACAGAAATATAATTATAATATTTTTAGATAACTTTAAGCAATATATAGATAATATTAAATTAATAGATTATGAATATATTGTATACTATAGTTAATCGCTAATTAAAACAGGAAAAAAAAGCGATAAATAACATTTTTTACGTTTTTAATATAAAAACAATTAAAGTTTTTAAAAGTTTATAATATACATTGGAAATCCGTTAATCTTTAAACGAATAGTTTTAGATATACATTAATAGTATTTCGGTGATTTAATATATACAAACAAATGTATTTAATACTTTTTAATAAATTTTTTTAAATACTATATATTCATAAACTATTATAAAATTAATATTATATAATCTTTAAATTATACAAATATTGAAAATAATGAAACAATTAATAAATTAAGGAATATTAATGTAAAAGAAAAACAAATAAATAACAATTATTTAATTAAATCTATAATTAATAAAATAAATATAATAATAAAGATCTTTATTAATATAATAACTTTTAATTAATAAAATTGATATTAAACAAGATTTTTAATATTATATTACAAATGAGAATTGGAATATATTATAGCCGAATTTCTAAAGTTTCATTTCTTTTATATATCGCTTTATTGGTTTTTAACCGTTTAAATAATATATAGCGATTTTGTACAATATTATAAAAGGTTTAATTATAAAAATATTAAACTTAATTGCTTTTATAAATATAAAAAAACTTCTAAGCATTTTGTATTTTATAAAATCTTATAATGTAAATTCTATATTTAATCGATTAAAACCGGATTGTTTATTTAATTGCTTTAAAAAAGAATAAAAATATTTAAATATAATATTAATATATCTAAAACTTTTTAAAAGCTTTTTTATAATAATCTAATACTTCATTTTCAATATTTATATAATATAAAATATACGATTTAACAAGTTTAAATAGGTTTTATTAAAATTACAGTTTATTGAAAAAAACTATTATTCTTTAATCATTATATAATAATAAATTACACTTTATATAATTAATGTATATATTAAATAAAAACATCGGTTTAATATAAAAATTAATAAAAATAAAAAAGTGTTTTCTATATATATATACATTTTTTAATATAACGTTTTATATATAATCCGTTATATTTAAAAAAATAAGTTTATTTATAAAAATATCAATTTATAAATATATAGAATAAAAAAGAAAGAAAATAAAAGCGTTTTTTCAAATAAAAAAAAAGGGATTACAAAAATAAAAGGAAATTATATTATTTAAAAAATAGAAATCAAAAGATAGAGTATTAGAAATACTATTAAATATAATAATAGATTATATATAGAAAGCGTATAGAGAGATTTTGCCTTCAATACGAATCTATCGTTAATACTCTTTGAAAGGTTAGAACTAGCTATTCTACACAAAGACGTTAAACTTTAAATAAATAAATAAATAAATAAATAAATAGAAATAATATAATGTATATATTATATAACAATGCTATTGGTTTAGCTTCATAAGTTAGATAATATATTATAATATAGGGGTAAGGTTTATTCTATATTTTTGTCTATTCTTTCTTTTTTATATAAAAAAAAGTTTATTTATATATTTTATGGATTATTACAAACTTAATAATGTTTTCTATTATATTATTTATTATTATATTATTTATATGTGTTTTTGTATTTATAAATTAATAAAAACTATTTTTGATGAATTTTAATAACTATTAATTTAATTATTATTAAAATAGTTATTTATAAATTGAATTTTTATATAAATATATATTTATTAATCTTTGTATATAAGCTAATATTATTAGAATATTAGAAAAATCCGAAATTATATAATCTTTAAAATGTATATTTCATTTTTGTTAAAAGATAAACTTATTGTATATAAATTTGTCTTATATTTATTATAAATATAGCTTTATATAAAGATAGATTAATATTCTTTTATATAAAAAGCTTTTTAACTTTATAATACTATATTTACTATTGTTTAATTTAATTAAAATATTGTTTTTTATATTAATGATTAATAAATAGTTTTTTTATATTATAATAATCTTTAGCTTGATTTATTAGTTTTATTTAATAATAATAATAATATCATTATTCGTTTGAATACTATAATTATACAATAGTTTATAATAAACCGTTTTTTGTATATAAATATATTATTAATTCAAAGTAGAAGTATTATTATATAACCATTTTATAGAAAATGCTTTTAGCGCAGAATATTGCTATTTTCGGAATATCGTTATATAATTGATTATTTTACTAATAATTATAATAATTATAAATAATATAATTATAGTATTTATTATATACAATATCTTTGTTTTTTATATGATAGAAAACGTAATAATTCTTTATTTCCTTCTTCGATTTTATAAACTTTAACAAATAACCTTATTTCTTTTTTAATTAATTTTTAATTTACACTTTAATAAAATAATCATTTTTATTAAATTTTCTTAGTAATATATCTATTATAATATTATATAATATTAATATTAGAATTTGTATAAAATTTAATCTTTAAGAATTTAGATAAAGTTGAATTTAATGTTTTTCTAATTTTCTATTTTTTGTATAATAATAATACTAAATAAAAAATAAATAATAGAATTATTTTTTTATTAAAAAAACCTATTTGAATAATAAAATAAAATATTAATAATTTCTATAATTTCAATATATTAATTTATTAATATAAAAAAATCTAATTAATCTTGATATTTATTTCTTTTTTTTATTTATTCTTTAATTTATATAGATAAAATATTAATATTAATAAATTTTTTTAATACCTTATTAAAATTGATTTTAATTATAAACATTTATTATGTTATTATTCTTATTAATCTATTTTATCTTAATTCTTTTTATTTATATAATTGTTTTATTATTATAATATTAACTATTAGCTTTTCTTTTTATTATACCTAATTTAATAAAACATTTATAAACATTAAACTACATCTATAATGAGACATTAATTTGATTAATTAATTTGATTAATTTAGTTAATCAGTAATAATTATTACTATAATAAAAAATCTATTATTATTATTATAATTCATTGCCGCTAATAAAAATAATGCCTTAAACACTTTATTAGTTTATAATTACAAATGTGGACGTATATATTCATAAGCAACTATCTACATTCCCATTACTTTTTTAATATACCGGAATTCTATAGAGTATAATACTAATTCTATTAATAGCCAATCCTATTAGTATACCAATATTTTATTTATTTATTTATTTATATAAAGTTTAACGTCTTTATATAGAATGGCTAGTTCTGATCTTCTGAAAGATATTAATAACAGGCCTGCAACAGAAACAAAACCTTCCTATACGCTTTCTGTATATAATCTATTACTATATTTAATAGTATTTTTAATACTCTATTTTTTAATTTCTATTTTTAAATAATATAGTTTTCTTTTATTTTTATAATCTCTTTTTCTTTATTTAAAAAAAGCGTTTTTGTCTTTTTTTTTTTTATTCTATATATTTGTAAATCAATATTTTTGTAAATAAACTTATTCTTTTAAATGTAATAGATTATATATAAATATAAATGTTATATTAAAAAATATATATATATATAAATAATACTTTATTTTTATTAGTTTTTATATTAAAATAATATCTTTATTTAATATATATATTAATTATATAAAGTGTAATTTATTATTATACAATAATTAAAAAATGATGATTTTCTTTTACTAAACTATAACTTTAATAAAGATTATTCGAATTTATTAAATTATATATTTATAATATATAAATATTAAAAATAAAATATTAGATTATTATAAAAAAGTTTTCAAAAAGTTTTAGATACATTAATATTATATTTAAATACCTTTATTCTTTTTTAAAGCGATTAAATAAACAATCCGGTTTAATTAATTAAATATAGAATTTGTATTATAAAATCTTATAGAATACAAAATGTTTAAAAGTTCTCTTATATTTACAAAAACAATTAAATTCAATATTTTTATAGCTAAATCTTTTATGATATTATATAAAATTGTTATATACTATTCAAACAACTAAAAGCTAATAAAACGATATATAGAAAAAACGGAGATTTAAAGGTTCGGCTATAATATATTCGAATCTTTATTTACAATATAATACTAAAAGTTCTATATAATATTAATTTTATTAATCGGAAGTTACTATATTAATAAAAGCCTTTATTATTATATTTATTTTATTAATTATAAACTTTATTAAACAATCGTTATTTGTTCATTCTTTTTTTGTATTAGCATTCGTTAATTTATTAACCAATTCATTACTTTTAATATTTATATAATTTAAAGACTATATAATACCAATTTTATATTGATTTATAAATATATAGCATTTAAGAAAAATCTATTAAAAGATATTAAATACATTTGTTTATATATATTAGATTACTAAAATACTATTAATATATATTTATAATTGTTTATTTAAAAACTAATAGATTTTTAGTATATAGTATAAACCTTTAAAGACTTTAATTGTTTTTATATTAAAAATATAGAAAAATGCTATTTATTGCTTTTTTCTTTGTTTTAATTAATAATTAACTATAATATATAGTATATCTATAATCTATTAGTTTAGCATTGTTTATATATTACTTAAAACTATTCGAAAATATTATATATTATGTTTCTATTTAGTTAATTTTATTATATATTATTATATTATTTATTTAGAATTATTTAGCTATAATTTCTTTTATTCTTTTCTTTATAAAATCAGTTTTATAATTAGATAAAAAATGCAGTTAAACTAATATTAGTTTGGGAGTATATAGAATTAATATATTCATATAGTACAAATTCGTTATATACTATTAAAATAAAATCGGAGCTTTAAATTGATATATTAACAAATAAACAGGATCGAATATTTTAAATCGAAATATAAAATGTATACAAATATATTCAAATATAATACTATTTAATAATAGTTTTATATTCTAAAAAATATTTATTATAAATATTAGATATTAGATCAAAAAAACCTCTTTTACTATTAAAATAATAACCTTATTAACTTTTTTAATTAATAGATTTAATTTTATATTAACTAAATAATTGCAATTATAATTGCTTATTGTATTAAACTTTAATCTGCTATTATATTAGATCTTCAAATTATATAATAGAAAAAATTGTATATATATAATTATAGTCTTTTTTAATAATATAATAAATAATTCGAATTTAATATTTATTAATTCTTTAATATAACATATAACTTTTAATACTTTTATTATATATTTAATTATATATTTTTTAAAGAAAAGCTTATAATCTATTCAAATATTAAACCAATATAAAACTAGTTATTCATTATTATGTATAATTATTAATTTAATTATAAACTTTAATAATATATTAATATTAAGAATATTTATATTCTATCTTTATAAAAAGTAAACCATTTCTAGTTTCTTTAATATAAAAGCAACCTTATTTTTAATACTTTATTTTTATAATCTAATATATATTATACTTTAATATAACTATATTATTTTCTTTAGATTTTAAGGTTTTATAAATTATAATATTATTTACATATTCAAAATATAACAAATGATTTTAATTTAACAATTCAATTAAATATAATATATATAGAATTGGGGATAGTAATGATTTTTATGAAGTTTTATATTATATTTTTAATTCTAAAATATATATACTTTTTAATTGAACTTTAATTTTACGTTTTTATCAAAAACAAATCAATTAATCAAAACAGTTTTATAAACTAATTTTATTTCTTTATTTGTTTTAATAATCTTTTAAATATTAATATATTAAATGTGCTTTATATATTCAATATAATCAATATTACTTTTTTATTTTGAATAAAAGCCGATTTTATATTATATACAAAAAAGATTACTAAATCTATTATTAAACGTTTAGGAAAAGCTTTGTTATATTATAAATTAATTATTTTATAATATATTATCGCTTAAAAAAGTTTTTTAATAATAAGCTATTTTAAACATTTTCTAATATATAATAATAATATAATTAGCTTTTAAAAGTATATTAATGATTTATCTTTTTTTTTTTGCTTTCGAAAATATTATTATTTCTATTAATTTCTATTTAAATAGAAAATATATAATAATTTTAGATATTTCTAAAAAAAGTTTTTTATAAATACTTTAATATATTATTAATAGGTTTTTAATAATTGAATAATAATGTAATCCGTTTTTAAAAAATGCTTATTATATCAATTATATTTTTCTCTATTTCTTTAAATAAAATAAATATTATTTATAAAAGTATTAATTATTCTTTTTCCATTTTAAAGAAATTATAATCTAAATTATTCAAATTATTATATTAATGTAATATCTTTTCTAATAAAGCCTTCATTTTCTTTTTAATACTTTTAATATTTATATTATTTATAATTAATAATAAAGTTTTAAATAATAGAATTAATTTATACCAATTTATTATTTTATATAGATTAATATTATTTATTATATTATCAATAATCCAATATTAATAATTGCATTTAATATTTTGGATTATTAAAAGCATTTTATACCATTTTGTTTTTAGATTTAATTTGGATTATCTATTATACTTTTGTATAGTTAATATATAATTTAATATATATTAATATTTATTATAATATTAATCTAGTTTTGTTTTACAAATACTTTTTTATTGCTTTAATTATATTTTAAAAAAGAATAATTAAAAGTTTAATAATATCGTTTAAATTGTTTGTTTTCAATATATTGGTTAATTATAATAAATACAAAATTTCAAAATTAATAATATATATAAACTTTGATAAATTGGTTTTTGTAATCCGATAATTTACGTTATTATTGGTTTTTTTAATTTTTTTTTCAATAATAATATTATTAAAATAAAATGATCCAAATTATAATTCAAATTATACTTAATTATTATTTTTATAAATAGAATATTTAAAAAAATTAAATCAATAATATAATTAATATAATATATAAACTGTTTCCAACTTTTTAATAAAATCCATTTTATTATTAAAAAAACTAAATAGCTAAAAATACATTTTGATTAAAAAATTCGATTTTCTAATTTAAATATATTATATTTTATATTAAAATCTTTTTCAATAAAAAAATTTAATGGAATTTATATATTTATTATATATTCGATTATTTGTTTAATATTTAGTTTTTTATATATATTAATAATATAATAATTGTTTATTTTTAATTAAACGATATTGTAATTTTTACTATTCTAATATTATTAAATAGTTAAATTTATTATTTTTTGTATATAAAACATTATTTTTAACCTTTTTATTTTACATTTTTATATTAATATTTATTTTTAAAAGTTTATTAATATATAATATTTATATATTAAATAATTCTGTGTATTTTTATTTTAAAGTATATATTAGGTTTTTGTATATAAAATTATATTAGCCCTTTTTTCAAATATTAATTATAATAGAATTATATACATTAATTTTAATCTTTTTATATTCGCTTAAATTATTTTTAATTTATTAATTTAAGCGATTATATAATCTTTATTACTTTGTTTTATTTTATTTTTTAATATAAAAAGAGAATAAAAAAGAAAATTATATTAAACTTTATATTATTATTAAAAATGAAATTTGATTTATTTATTGAATATAATATATATATTTTTGTTTTAATAGCTTTACAAAATTAAAAAAACTAATAAAAGTTATTTTATATTTAATATATATATTAATTATTAGATTATTGTTTTGTATACAGTAATATATACTTTTGAAATTAGAATAATTATTTGAATTCTATTTTTGGAATTCCGCTTTTATTAGCATTTAGTTATTAGTTTATACATTTTATATATAGCTGTTTATTAATAATAAGTTTTTCTAAACTAGTTTATAATAAATCAAACTATTTTCTTATTAATTCTTTTTGGTATAATTATGTATTGTTTATATTTCGTTAAAAAAAGGCTATAATAATTAGTACATTTAAACAAGGTTATATAAATAATATCTATTGCTTTTTAATATTTCGTTATTATTATATTGCAATTATTACATTTGTAAACTATATAATAAAGTAAAGAATTATAATATTTCTAATATCTAGAATTGTTATAGTTTTATACTCTTTTTTTCAAAAATTTGAAATATTTTAAGAATCCAAATAAAATAAAAAAGCGGATTTTTTTTTAAAAATTTAGAAACTACGTCGTTATTAAATTTAAGATTTTAATATTATAATAATTAATTAGCTTTATTTTGATTTATATTTCAGTTTTTTTTTAAAAATAGTTTCTATTATAATAAATTAATTATTTTAAAAAATTAATTAAAATATTAAAGGTATATACTAAATGATATATATACCATTTTTCTATATATTCCAGTATAGTATAATAAATAACTTTGTAAATTAGATTAATATTTAATTCTTTTAAATTAAGATTATATATAGTTTTTAATATTAAACTTAATTACCCAACTAATAAAAATAGTTTATATTCAAAGAATATCTTTAACTATAATTTAAAGCATTACTCTTATAATAACTTTTCCAAATAAAAAAAGGTTAATTACAAATAAATAAAAATCTTAATTTGGTTTAAATATAAATATAAAAGTTCGTTTTTCTTTTTTAGTTTATCAATATTAAATTGTTAATTATTAATAGCCTAATTATTTGTATACTTATAATTTTGAATTCTCTATTATATTTTGATAGAATAGTATACTTTTGCAAAGCGATATATAATAATAATACAATTGTTTTTACTATTATTATATTTAAGATTTTAAAGGTTTTTATATATAAGATTTTAAATAATTATTTTATAATAATAATTCCAAAAAGATGTTGATTTAAATATATTAATAATCTATTCTAAATCTTTTATACAAGTATTTTTTATTCGTTTAAAAAGTTATAAATAAAGATTTTAATAGTTTTTGTAAAGTTTTCAAATATATAATACATTATAGCGTCGCTTTATGTTCTATTTGTTCTAATTTAATTAATACAGTTTGAAACGTTGATATACTAATAAAATTAATTATTAACGAAATAAATAATATATTTTATAGGATTTCAATATATTAGAAAAGTAAGGGAGATATAAGCAATTGCTTATATATATATACGTTATTGTTTACAATTATAGGATATTAAGGCGTTTGCAGCGCTATTATTACTAATAATAATAAGATGTAAAAAGGGATTTGGTGATATAGTTTATTAAATTATTTCAATATATGAGAAAGCTATGATGCTTTGAATTATATATGTATAATCCTTTCTATTATATAGCTTGAAAGTCTAATATAATCTTTGTGCTTCCAATATTAATGTATTGTTGGTATACCAATATTCCAAATTGTATTAAACAAATTAAAATAGATAAAATGTAAGATAGCGTTATAATACATTATACTTAAAAAATTTGTAAAGGTTATTAAAATCTTCATTTGTAATTTTTTAGATAAGTAAAAAGAGCTTATTTAAAAAATCAAAAATAATTCGTTGATATATTTCAATTAATATTTATTTGCGATTATTATTATAAAACAATTAATAAAAATATTTTATATTAAAATCTTGAAAACCTTAAAAACAATAGTAGCAAATATAAATATATTTTCAAAACGTATCATTTTATAAAAATATATTAAGAAACTTAAAATCTTTAGTATATCAATAATTTAACCTTTTATAATTAATAATATACTATTTATAATTATAAAAGAAAAAATGGATTTATATATTTTTGCGTAAGCTAAATTAAGAATTCTATTTATATATAATTAATTATTTTTTATTCAAAAGGTTATTATAAAGGTTATACCCCAAATCGTAATTAAAGATATACTTGAATTATAGATTGTTTTTATAGATTGAATTATGAAATTTAATATTAAAACAATATATAATTTTATTTTAAAAGAATTAAATATTACTTTAATCTATAAAATTATTTTATTATATTATTTTAGAATAAATAAAGAAATAATTTATATATTGTTTAATTTATATCTTTAATATTTTAATAAACCTTTTGAATAATTGGTTTATTATCGCCAAAATCGTTTTTAAAAAAAGCTAAAATTCAAATTGGAGTAAAACTAATGAATTATTATAATACTTAAATTTTGGATTCGATAATAACATAATTTGTTAGCTTTAAAAAAAAAACTTGCTTTTTCACTTCTTTTGGATCTTTAAAATATTTTAAACTTTTGAAAAGAAAAAAGAATATAAAAATTATATAATTTAGAATATTAAGGATATTGCAATCCTTTAATATATTATATAACCTTTAAATATAACAATTATAATATAATAATAATAAAACATTAAAAAGTATTAAATATTTTTTATATAATTTCATTAAAATATATTAATTGCTATAATTCTTTTTTAGTAAAATATAAATATTATATAGCTATACCAAAAAGGATAAACAAGAAAATAATTCAGTTTATTATAAACTAGTTTAGAAAAATCCGTTATTAATAAATGATTATATAAAAAACATATAAATTAATAATTAAACGCTAATTAAAACAAAATTAAAAAAATAAAGTCCAAATTATTATTCCAATTTTAAAAGTATATATAATAATATATAAAACAATAATCTAATAATTATAATATATTAAATACAAAACAATTTTTATTAAATTCTTTAATTTTGTAAAACTATTATAATAAAATATTTATATTATATTCAATAATAAAATAAACTTTATTTTTAAATAATAATATAAAGTTTAATACAATTTTTATCTTTATTTCGTTTTAAATTAAAAAAACGAAACAAATACAATATAATAAAAATTATATAACCATTTAAATTAATAAACTAAAAATGATTTAAATAAACATTAAAATATTAGAATTAATATATATAATTTTTATTACAATTAATATTTGTAAAAAAAGCTAATATAATCTATATTTAAAAGTTCAATATATATTTAAAAATAAAAATATAAAACTATTTAGTTTACAAATACTATATATTAATCAATATTTAGAAATAGATATTAATAATAAAATATAAAAACAAAAAAACTAAAAATAATATTTTATATATAAAAAACAACGGATTTAACTATTTGATAATATTAGAATAATAATAATCATAATATTATTTGATTAAAAATAAATAGTTTTTATATTATTAATATATATAAAAAAGTTTAATATTAAATAAATAATCAAATATATTATAAAATATATAAATTTCATTAAACTTTCTAATTGGAAAAAACTTTAATATAAAGTATAATATATTTAAACTAGAAATCGAATTTTTAAATTAAAGCGTTTTTTTTAATTATTTAATTTTTTAATAATAAAATGAATTTTATCGGAAAACTAGAAAAAATTATATATTACATTGATTATACCATTAATTTAATTTTTTTGAATATTTTGTTTACAAAAAATAAAGATAAAGTATAATCTGAATTATAATTTGAATTATTTTATTTTAATTATATTGTTATTAAAAAAAAGTTAAGGAATTAAAAGTAATACAAATTATTAGATTATAAAAGTTAATTTAATAAGGTTTATATATATTATTAATTCTAAAATCTTATATTTATTATAATTCATTAATATATTAGAAACAAATGATTTGGATAATATTGTTAAACTTTTGATTATCCTTTTCTAAAACGTAATTAAATTAGTAAAAAGTATTTATAAAACATTATTAAATTAACGTTTGAATAAATATTAGTATATACTAAATTATACGATTACTATATAAAAGTATTTAAATTCTTTAAATTAGATTAAAAATATAAATAATATAAGATACTTTTAATAATCCGAAATATTAAATATAATTATTGATATCAAATTATTAATAATATAATGAATAATATTAATCTATACAAAATAATGAAATAACATTAATTAATCTTATTGCTAAAAACCTTAATATTAATTATAGATAATGTAAACATTAAAAACATTAAAAAGAAAATAAAAGCTTTATTAAAAAAAGTATTATATTAATATAACAAGTTAAATAATTTATAGTATAATCTTCTGAAGGCAAAAGAATGGAAATTGATATTATTATAAACAATAATTATTTTGTTTAAAAAAATGAAAAAGAATATAATGAATATATTAAACATTTTTTTAAAAATAAATTGTATAATTATTTAGCTATTAAAAATATATTGGCAATATATTAAGATATTTCTAAAAACTTTCTTTTAAAAATGCTTTAAACTATTATATTTCCTATTTAAATAGAAACCAATAGAAATAATAATATTTTTAAAAATAGAAAAAAAGAATAAATTAATAATATACTTTGAAAAACTAATTATATTATTATTATACATCAAGAAAGGTTTGGAACAATTTATTATTAAATTTTTTTTTATAAATAACGATATATTATAGAATAATTAATTGTTAGATTTAGTAACTTTTTTGTATATAATACAAAATCGGTTTTCGCCCAAAGTATAGAAATAATATTAATTACATTACATTAAATATACAAAGTGTATTTAATGCATTATTATTTAAAAAGCTATTAAACTGAATAAAGAAATAAAATTAACCTATAAAGCTACTTTAGCTAATCAGCTTATTCTTAGCGGATTATAAAATCAAAATCCAGTTAAAGGGTATATTTTATTATAAAATAAAAATGTAATATAGAATTTTATAAAATTCGCTATTATTTTTAATTCTATATATACTATATTAATTGAACTATTAAACCAAAATCGTGTATTATATTTCGAATATATAAATAATATTACAATTTATAAAACTTTGAAATCTATAAAAAACAATATAACTATATTAAAGTATAATATATATTAAATAATGAAATAAAAAGCTGAAAATAAAATTACTTTTATACTAAAAAAAAGTTGGAAATAATTCATTTTCTCTACAAAAATGAAGTATAAATACTTTTAATATTAATATATTATTAAAATTTATAATTAATCTAATAATTGCAATAAGCAATAAATAGTTAGCTTTATACTAACTTAACATTTGAATAAATTATAAACTTTTTTTTAAAAAACATATAGTCAAACATATAATAAAAACTTTAAAAATTGTTCATTACATTAAAGAACTAGTGAATATTAAGTTTATACCTTTTACTATTTTATTAAAAAAAGCTATAATTATATATATACAATCCTTTTTATTGTATAATTCAAAGATTTGATTAAAAGGAAATTATTAAAGATTGTTATAAGTTTATTTATATTATTCAGTATTGAAATATTTCAATAATTTATAAAGTTTTTAATAAAAGCTTTATTTTTAAAGGTTAAAAAAATAATATATAAACTTTTTAGATGCTAAAATGAATATCTATATAATATCTTTATATTTGCTTAACATTTTTTCAATATTTTTATATATTATAATAACCTCTTTATATTTTATATTTAATAAAAGCAATATAGATATTTTAATTTAAATTCTAAAATTTTATAAATTTAGATTTTTAGATTTTTTTAAAAGGTATAAAACAATCTTATATAAACTATTATTATACTTGTAAGTAACATTTAATTTTTTATAAATAAACTAAATTTCTTTATCGTTTTTATAAACTGAAATTGAAAAATATTCTTAATAATTAAACTTGAAAAAAAGTATAACAATTAATACATTCAAGATTTTAAATGCAATTAATACTAATAGATTTATTATATCAATCAACTTTGATATCATAACATATATAATAAAAGAACTTTATAAATCAAATGAAATTATAACAATTTAATACAAATTTCTTTTTCATAAATCAAATTTTTATTATTATAATAAAACAATTTGAAAGTCGTTATAGGTTTTAAAAAAGGAGATAATTTAAATACTCTTTCTAATTCAAAAATTAATATTGTAATAGAATATTCTTATTAGAATTAGACAACAGATTGTATATATATTATATTGTATATATTCTATTTAGTTAAATCTCTAATAATAAGGCATAATATAAAGTATTCTTTAAAAGTACGTATTATTATATTGCACATATATAATACTGTTTCCAATATCCTTTTTATAATCAAAATTTGATTACACAAAATGCTAATACTATTATTGAATCATATATATATAAAAAAACTTTATTAATTCCTATAATAATGTAATATTCTAAATAATATATTTATAGTATCTACATTTTCTATAACGTTTAATATTTTTATAATCTATGTTATAATAAAATACAAAAATGTTTTATTTTATTCTATTTTATTAATTGAATAAATAAAATACCACTTCGATTATATATTTGAATATAATTAATATAGTTTATAAATCAAATCAATAATGTTTAAATCATCAAATTAGAAGATTTAATAAATTATCTTTTAAAGAACACTTTAATTAAAAAAACATATTCATATATTATTCGCTTTATTGAATTTTTTCGAATAAAGGAATTTTACAATTTTTGTTTTAGAAGGATATTTTTAGCTTTAATTTTATTATTGATTTTCTATATCGAGTTGTAAATCCTTTATATATATTGTAAATCTAAAATAAATGAATTACTTTATAAAAATATTAATTATTTGCTTGATTTTAGAGAATTTAAAAAAGTTAAAACTCTTTATCATTTATTATATTGTTTTTGAATAAAATATTATCTAATTTTAATATATTTGATTTACAAAAAGAAATTCGGTATCTATTTAATTTCATTAATATTATTATTATAAAAAATTAAAATAAAGAAGTTTCTTTTCTAATTATTTTTTTAGATTCATTATTCATTTCTTTATTTAAATAATTTCTTTAATAGCTTTATTTATTATAATAATCTTGATTTTTATTATAATTCAAAATATTAATTCGTATTTTGTTAATAATTATATAAAATTATTATTGTATTGATAAAATACTACTTTTTGTATTCAATTTCTATTAAATAAGGGGTTTTCAAATAAAATTCGAATATATTAAAACATATGTAAACAAAGAATCAACTAATTAAAATTGCATAAAAAACTTTTCATTATTTTGTGAAAATAAGGGTTTTTGCTGTATTTATATATTAAAATCCGTACTTCGTTAATCTCCTAATTAATTCTACAGCAATACATTGAAAAAATATATTCTAACCTTCGGCGTTGAACTCTTCGACCACAAAACATTTTAATATTCAAACATTCAAATATTAAGGTTTTAGGAAACGATAATATATCTTAATTTATTTATTTCAGATATTACAGCTTGTATGTAAACGGTTCTAACAGAATATATTAAATATTTATATAATAATAGATTTATATAATAAAAAATATTATATCAAGTAAATATAAATTTGCAAAATATTATAACAAATATCTTATAAATATTAAATAATATTTCTTTAGTATTTATCTAACGCAATCTAATTAGTTTATAAAATATATATTATTTAATTAAAAGCAATTTGAAAAGTAGATTATATTATCAACGATTTGTAAATATACAATCTTATACATTTTATAAAAAAGATGATTTTTCTTAACTTCTTTTAATATCATATTAAATAAAAGAAATGATTATTTTGTAATAATAAAATTAATATTAAATTTATAAGCGAGTTTCTTATATAAAAATAATCAATAAATTTTAAAAGGGTTATGTTTATTGATTTTGGTTTATTTAAATTTTTAAGAATATAATTGTTTTATTAAAATCCTTATATTTCTGTTGATTTTTTTATTATATTTTTTATAATATTAATATTAACCCAATTGTTTATTATTAATAGATTATTAATATATAAAAGAATAGATATCTTTTTTTCTAAAAAAAGATTAATATTTACTATTAATTCTTTTAAATTAATATTTCTAAGAAAGTTTTTAATTATTTTTTATTATATTCATAAAATTTGTTTTCATTTATATAATAACTCTCTTAGTTTCCAATATAAATGGTTTAATTATTTAATTCCAAAGAACATATCCTTAAAATACCTCAATATTTTAATATAAATATTAGTTTTTATTAGCTTCCCATTTAAAGATGGTGTATTAATATCTATCTATATTATTAATTTCTAAAGTTTTGAATTGTAGTTTTATTTAGTAAAATATACAATAAAACCCATTCTATTATTTTGGTAAATGTTTTATAGAAATTAATTTTATACTTTTGAAAATATTTTATTATTAACTATATTTTACTTAATTAATTTAATAAAATCATTTGAATTATTCTTTCGAATATAATAATTTACTTAATAGTTTTTAATATTTAAATATAATTTCATCTATAAATTCTAAGAATATTATTGTTTTTAAGATTTTATAATTTATATTTAATAACAATTAATTATAAAAAAATATCTATTTATATAATGTCATTAAGATTTATAATTTTTAATAATGCTTTTAAAATTACTCATTCAAATATTTACAAAGATTTTAAAAGTAGTATATAATATATTATATACTTTAGTTATAAAATGATTCTTTGAATTATTTATTTTATTTTGATTTAGTATATTTTTAATGAAAATAATGATGAAAGTTTTGATTTTTAGAATTTTTATAATCATTTATATATTTTGTAATAAATTTTCAATCTATAGATAACTTATTTATTAAAGAATAGATTTAAACTTTTTTAAACTTTCCAATTTGAACAATATCTAGTCTATTGAAATATACAATTGATATTCATATTTCCCTTTATATTTATATTCTTTTATACTCTTTTTTTTATAAAATCTAAATTATTCTAGTATGATTTTTTTCAAAAAGAATACCTATAATCCTTAAAATTAATATTAATTATTTTAATAACAATTTTAATATTAAGATTTAAACGATAATTAATAAAATATCTTTTGATCCAAAATAGAATATATATATTTTTTTGAATTTTTTTAACTTAAATTTTTTTATAATCTAATTCAAAAATTAAGGATTTTTAGTTTATATTTTATATTCAAATTGAACGAGTTATTATATAATGATTTATATAATAATATAAATAATAAAAGTACTTTAACTTTTCTAAAAGGGCAATATTTTTATAAAGAATTTGTTATTGAAATGTATAATATATTGATTCATTGATTTCTATACTCATAGTTTTATTTCTAATTTATTCAATAATAATCTCGAAATAGTATTAAAGTTTTAAATCTTTTTTCTAACTACATCATTTAAAAAATGTTTTTTAAAAAAGTAAAGATTTAAATATTAATCCTTTTTTTCCAATTTCTATTTCAAAAACTATCTCAAATTCATTTCTTTTTTGTTTTATTTATATTATAACCATTTTATTATTCAATTCGTTTTTAATCTAAACAATCAAATTTATTAATATTAAAATAATAATTTCTATAAATTTATCTAATATAAATTTTGTTTAAACCGTTTTAGTAATATTATTTATAATAATTACAAAATATTGATTTTTATTCCTTAAAGTTTTCAAAATATATACAAAATCTATATATCAATAATATAATTTTATAAAAGTATAAAATACAGTTTATTCATTAAAATGCTTATTTATCCTTTTTGCAAAATAAATTTGATATGTTTTTTCATTAATATTCTATTTTTTTAGTATAACTTTAGCTTTTTAAAGTTTTTTTTATTTTATTTATATAATTATAATTAGAATAATCTAATTAATAATATACAGTTTTAGCTTTATCAATTTCGAAATTCGAATCCTTTTCAATTATATATATAAATAGTAAATAAGTGGATTTTGAATAATATAAAAGCTATTCAATTGTTTTATAGTTATTTTTACTTAATCATTCTTTCAATAAGATATTAAATCACTTTTAAATATGATTTTTTAACTATTTAAAATTAAAGTTTTAACAAATATAGATTGATTAAATTTAAATCTTTTAATATATTAAATATTATTTAATTTAAGACTATTAAAGATGAGTTTGCTAAGAACAGTATTTATTAAATGAATATTATTTAAAATTATGATTTCTTTTGATTTTATTCAAAATTTTGGATCAATTTAATTAATCATTAATTTTATAAAATAATTGAATATTTAGAATTAAAACTTTATTTCTCTTTTCGCTTTTAATATAAATAAAATCAATACATTTTTCATTAAATTATATCAAAAAATCTATCATTATTCAAATTAATTAAATTTTTCTTTAAAACCCTTTGAAGATTAAAACCAATTAAAACAATTCTATTATATATAATCCTTATTTTTGCAAAACATACAATTATTTATATAAATTTTGAAGTATTTATAAAAGATTATAATTTCAATGTTTTGTTTTTTGCTTATATTTACTTTTTTTATTATTTATTTTTTTTTATTTTTATATTAGCTATTTTTACATCTAAGAATATATATAATAATAACTTTTAAAATCCTTCTAATTTATTATAAATAAAACAATATATTTTAAGAACTTATATTATTAATAATCATAAGAATTTCTTATATTTATTATACATCTACTTTAAATAATTTATTTAAAAAATTAAATAACAATTATATTATTAATTATAATTATTTCAAAATATAATGTTTTGCTTTAAAAATTCAATAAATGATTTGAATATTTTCTTAAAATATTAAATTTAATATTAAAAACTTTTTATATTAAAAACTTTTAAATATTTCAATTATATTGAAAATTTAAGGAATTATTATATTTCGATGTAACGATATCAAATGTAGTAAAAAAAAATATATATTTAAATAAAACAACAAAAGTAATAAACATATTTAAATAAATATAATATTTATAATCTATTAGAATTAAATAGTAAATTATAAATATATTTTATTGTGTATATTCTATATAAATGAGATTTCAAATGACAAAACATAATATAAAGCATTTTTTAAAAGCATATATTACTATATGTTATATGTATAACATTATTTTCAACAATCCTTTAATTTATAAATTTTTAAATGATTTGAATTATCATTTCTTTTTTAATTAATATTTTAAAAACCAAAATAATAATATTTATTATAATTTTAAAAATTACTTAAATCATTTCAAATAATATAATTAAATGAACACTTTAAATTTATAGAATTAATAGTTTTAAAGGTCTATAAAGCTATTTTTTATATTAATTTATATAAATAATTCATTTTTACTCTTAACATTAAAAGAAATAATAATTTAATTAATAATAATAAAGAAGATAAAGAAAGTAAAAGTTAGTATAATTTCATTTATAATTTGATATAAGTATCTATCTAGTAATAATACTTTTATTCAATATTTCCATTTAAAAGTATTTTTTGATATTTCTTATTTAAATCAATAAAATAATCCTTAATATATTTTAATTTGATTTATTTTTTTAATATCATTATTTTTATAATAATAATAATAATTAAAATTGAATAGATCATTATTTTATAAAACTATTTTGAATATTAAACCCTGAATTTATATATTTTGATAATAATTTTAATTCTTTTTAATGTTAACAAATCTATTAAAAAATATTAAATAAACAAAATAAATAACCTTTTTTTTCTTTTATATTTGTTGGAAATAAAACATATACTATATATATCATATTAAACGAAATATTAATATAATAAACATTTTTCCATTTCAATAAATTATAAGTTTGAATAATGTAATAGTAAATATATTATATAATTGAAATATAAATATATTCATATTTAAAAAAAAAGTTTAATAAAAAAAGGATTTATACGTTTTTTAAGAAAGTCTATTTAAAACTAAGTCTAAGAAGGTTAACTCCATTCCCCCAAAAAAGTAGATATATAAAGCATTTCATTTAAAAAAATATATTAGAAATAGAATATATGCTATATATATTATACTAAACAAAATACTAATATAATAAACCTTTTTTCATTCTAATAATGTTAATCTAAACAATAATCAAATAATAAATAATAACAATATTATTATTAATCAAATTATTAAAATCATGAGATATAATAATAGAAACTCCTTTTTATCTTTATGATTAATTTGGATAAATTTATATTCCTTTTTATAAAAATAATAGAAATTAAAGTATTATATATAAATTATTTAAAAATAAATAAATTATTTTTATTTTGTTTATTTATATAATTATTTCTTTATAAAACTTATAAATTTAAAGTTTATTATCTTTTTAATAAATATTATCAGAAATATGAATTCGAGATTTAATTTAGAATTTAATATAAATTTCTTTTTTTTTTGCAAAAATAAAAAGTATAATATTATTTATATTTAAAGGATTTTTTAAAAATTATATTATAATTTATTTTAGTATTAACAAAAATAAAATATCAGTTGATATTAGATTTTTTATAAAATATAAGTTTTATATGTTATTATGATATATAAATGTTTTATTTTTTAATAAAGTTTTATTTATTAAATTAATAAAATTATATTAATTTTTAATCGCTTAATTTTCATTATCATTATTAATTAATATATTAATTTTATTAATATTGAGAACACAGATAAATTATCTATACAAATTAATATTTAAATGGTTTTGTATATTTTGAAAAATTATTGATTTTATAAAATCTAAGCTTTAATACAATGATACTATTTTAAAATATTTTTGTTAATTTTTAGAATTATAATAATATTATTATTTTTATTTTTAAAAAAATTAATAAAAAAACTATTAACCAAATCATTTTAAAATGCTTAGATTATAAAATATTTTATTATAATATAAATCCTTTTATTAAAATTTTTTTTTTAAAATCTATAATTTTTTTCAAATAATTTCATTATATTTGTTAGGATAATTACATAACGCATAAGGCTTTACATTAACACCTCAGCATTCTACATAGTTATTGTTTTATAGCTTTTAGATAATAATTTTTTAAAGCAATAATAATACATTTAATAAAATATTTATTATCAACTTTTATTTTATATCAAATTGAATCAATATTAATCAATAAGATTATCTACAAATTAAAAACTTTAAAAAATTCAGATTAAATAATATTAATTTGAAGAGTTATAAACTTTTGTTGTTTTAATAATAAGCTTTTATAAAAATAAGTATATAAAACCATTGTTTTAATAACTTTTAATATATTTGAAGAATATAAAGATTATTGTTTTAGCAATTTTTTTATTTATAAGGAATAATATTTAAATACAACTTTATTGCTGTTACGATTATTGTATCTAAAGAAACAATAAAAATCATTATTTTTACAATCCGTCTATATTC
Organism: Monilinia laxa; assembly: GCA_009299455.1. NCBI lineage: Eukaryota > Fungi > Ascomycota > Leotiomycetes > Helotiales > Sclerotiniaceae > Monilinia > Monilinia laxa. The sequence goes on from VIGI01000017.1 coordinate 700,686, forward strand.
TAAAAATCTTATTTAGTTATTATATCATTTATACATTTCGATTTGAGTTTAACAAGATCTAATCTAAAAACTAATTTTGTTTTTATAAAAGGATTTATCTTTTATTCTTGAAAATCTATAACAGAGATTTATGAAAATTTATAAAGTATTATAAAAGTTATTAAAAATTACTAAAACTTCTTAGAAATTATCCAAAGTTTGTAGAAAATTGATATTTTATATTTACAAAAAATAAATACTACTTTTATTTGAAGACTTTAAATTATAATTAATACTCAAATTCAAAACTATCTAAAATATAATTATTATACTTTAATTAATTTTTAAAACTTTGAAAATCCGAAATAGTTTTTGGAATTTAAAATAATGATTTATATTTATAAAAAATATAAGCTTTTATATTTAATAATCTTTTTTATTCATGATTAAAATTTGTTATGAATTAATATGAATGATCTATCATTAGTAAAATAGCGAAATAATAAATTATATTTTGATTTTAATCATTTCTCTTTATTATTTAATAAGTGAAGATTTTAATATTTCCTATAATCTATTTGAATCCAGAATATATTTTTACTTGCAAAGATATTAATTTATTTTATCAGTCTATTAATAATAAAATAAATTTTATTAAATGAAATAAATTCCAAATATAAGTTTTTTTTCATATTTCGTTTATGTATATTATCATTTTAAAAACGTATATATTCAATATCAAATTATAAAATATAAATAATTGTTATCTCTAATAAAAATAACGCTATATTTTAAATAGTATTATTTGAAGATACTAAAGATTAAATTAAATAAGTTTTCCAACTTTAATAATATTAATATAATTTGATTCTGAAAATTTGACAATTTAATCATTAAAAGAAATATCGAAAGATATAAATATAATTTATTATTGTAATTTACTTAATACTCTAAATCATTCATAAATTTAATAAAAATTAGGATCATTTTAATTTTCAATAAACTTTAGTATACTAAAAAGTTTACAAAAAGTATTTTTGGGCCTGTAAAATTGGGAATGAAATTCAAAGAATTTTTAATCGAACTAGAGACTTTTAAAAAATTATTTAAATTATTGAAAAGATTATTAAAAAGAACTATTAATAACATCAAAAATAATAATTCTTTTATAAGATTATTAATTAATATAAACTTAATTCTAATTTTGATCCTTACTTTTAAAAATTAATAATACTCTTATTAGAAATATTTTTGAAAAAGCTAAAATTCTATATCTAAGAGTTTTAAACAAATTTAATACTACAAATAATCCAATTTATAATCCTTTAAAATAATAATAAAGCTTAAATGTTTTGATTTAAAATCTTTACATTTTTTTGAAGAAAATATAAAGTTATAAATATTCTTAATATCTTTTCGATTCTTGATAAATTATGATTAAGCTATTTAAGATTTATTAAAATTTTATTCGACCTATTTTATAAAATATATACTTTTATTATTTAACCCCTAAGCTTTCTTTGTAAATTTCAAAATTAACAACAATGTTATAATATTTAAAATGTATAAAAAGAATAAATCTTTAGGTTTTTTGTCAAAGTTTATTACATTAAAATTTGATATTTGTAAAAGTTTGAAAAGAATAATAATCTTTAGATTCATCTAAATGATTTTTATTAATAATATATTTAATCTCTGATATAATAAAGTATTTCTTAAATAAAAATTTATAGATCTGGATATTAGTTTTATATATCAGATTAAAATTATATGTATTGAAAATCTTAAAATTATAATACTCATAATAAATATTCGAAAAGTATTGAATGTATGATTTGAAAAACTGCTTATTAAAAAAAAGTAGTATAAAATCAATCATTTACGTTTTTTAAATTTATGAAATTTTTTTTTATTGAGGAATAAATAAAACTTTAATTGAAGAATGTAGTATTCATTAATTATAAAGTAATCTATAACACCACTTGAAAGTTACCATTATTCCTCGTATCTTATATATTATATTTAATAGAATTTGCAGTTTAGAATGTTATTTTAAAAATAAATTATACTAATAACTTACTTGTATTTGTATGAAGTATTTTTCTTTATAAATTAAAAATATTGAATTTCTATTTGTTGAAATTAAAAATATTTTGTATCAATGTTTTGAAGATAAAATAGTATTTATTTTAAATACACTAAAAATTATTTATGAAGTTGAAAAAAGATATTTATATCCTCTTATAAATTATTAATAAAAAACGAAAATAATCATTTATATTTAAATGATCTCAACTTTGATTTAACTAAAAATTAGTTTTAAAATATTATATTACAAAGAAAATCCTTAAAGTTTAAATAATAATTTATCATATCAAAAACTTAACTAAAATGATTAATAATCCCTCAACTCCTGTTTTTAAAAAGACTCTAGTGACATATATAATATTCTTTTTAATTAATGGAATAAAAACACAGTATATTAAACAAAAACTTTTTAAATTTTTATAAATAAGTTAAAAGTAAATTATTAATACTAAAATCAATCTTTATATATTAATAATCGAGTAAACTTTCATAATAACAATTAGAAAAATATTTTTAATTTAAAAAACTATATTTAATATTATATTTTATAACCATTCAGATTTGTTTTCTAATAAAATCATATTACAAAAAAATAAAGCTTTAATTTATATTATAAATCAAAATAATAGATTTTATTTTTCTTTGATTTATTAAACAATATTTTTATTCATTATTAAAAGTATAGAATTTCATTTTTATAAATTATCAAAATTAAGATTTAATATTTAGTATTAATCATTTTCGATATATTCAAATTTATGTTATAAATTACATATATTATATCAAATGATAAAATAGATTTTATTTAAAATTGATAAAGAAATAATTTCAATTATCTTTCAAAAGTAATAAGTTTTGTCATCCCTTGAAAATATCATTATTTTCTTAAATAAATCTGAATAAATTAAAGATAAAATTAAATTTATGAATTACAAATCCGTTATTTACTAGGAAAGAAAATAAATATACTTAAGCTTTAAAGTTATTAAAACTTAAAAAGGTCTTTAATATATTATAAAACATACCTGATAATATTGGAATTTAGTAAACTAATGACTATATTGAAATCAAAAGTTTTGAAATAATTCATAAATTTAAAAATCATAGAATCATATAAACATAACATATAAAATTTGCTATTAAGTCTATTATTAATAAAGTAAGTTTTATTTTTATGACATTACATTCTAATATTGAATAAAAATAATAGTTTTATTTTCGTTGAATTTAATTTGTTTGATAAATATTACAAAGTTTTACTTTAGAATCTATTCAAAATAATTACATTAGTTTTTTCTCTTCTTTGCTTTTTCGAATTTGGAAATATTGAATTATATTAAAAAAAAATTTCATTTATTGCACTTCTTACTAATAGAAATTTTGAATTTATAAATCATTTTTTCTATTTATATTTTTTGATTATTCTAATTATTAATATATAGATCTTTTGATTTGCATTTTCTGAATTTTGATTTTAATTAGTGAAAAAAGTTTTTTTCAAATAAAGTTTCATTTTTTTTGAATTTGTTTTTTAGGATTACATCAAGTTAGATTTATTCTAGTTTGAATAACTAAATATTTAAGTCAGATTTAATTAATTAAACCTTCAATTCATTATAATATTATATTCTTCAAAAGGTTTCTAAAATTAAGTTTTAAGTATTATCTATTTGCTATAAAATATTATTACTATTACTATTATTAATCCTGTTTATTGAAAAATAAACGAAATGATATATTATAATAATATATCAAGTTTGTATTTTATAGAGAGGTTAATATCAATTCATATTCTATTCTTACTAATATTAAAATAAACTATAATATAACTCTCGAAAGGATTGTAAATTTAAATAATATTATACTTTTTGTTTTTGTAAAGAAAAGAAATTTTGAGTTAAATTTCGCATTAGACTTTGAATCTATTTGTTAATAATATTTGTAAAGAAAATAATAAATTTTGAACTTTTTAATTGAATAAAAAAAATCATTATATAGGTAAAACGAAATAAAATCAACTTTATCACTTTTGAAATAATCAAAGATTATTAAGAAGTTAATTGTTTGATTTCTTATATATTACTATTCATTTATAAGTATTATATTTATCTAAATATATTTATTACTTTTATTTCTTTATTTAAATATCTTTTTCGTTTTTATATTCAATATTATAATATCAAAAAAAGGCAATTTTATTATTTTATAAATTCATATTAAAACTAGAAATTTTTTGGTTAAATTCTCTATGTTTTTTATTAATAAAAAACGGAAAATACAAGATTTTTAGTTATTAGTCTTTCAATTATAATATCATATTAAAATGCTTTCATATTCATGGTTTATAAAAGTGATATTGTAGAAATTTAAATAAAATTTCTAGAACATAATAGTTCTTCAAATCTTTAAAATTTTAAAATCTTTAAAAGCTTTTAGAATGAAAAATATTTAATTTTAGAACTATTATTTTAAAAGAAATTTTAAATCGTTTATTTATATCGGGATAATCATGTAGCGCGTTAGGCTTCGCGCTAACGCCTTGGAATTTTATATAGTCGTTGTGTTATAGCTTTTAAATAATAGTCTTTTAAAGGAATAATGATATATTCAATAAAATACTTATTATTAATTTGCTTTCTATATTAGATTAGATTAATACTAATTGATAAAAATTATTTATGCATTAAAATTTTTAGAAAATCTAAATTTTAAAAATATCAATTTGAAGAATTATAAACTTTCATTATTTTAATGATAAACCTTTATAAAAATATATATATAAATTATTATTTTAATAATTTTTGCATATTTAATAGATATAAAAGTTTTTGTTCTAATAACTTTTGAATTTATAAAAATATAGTATTCAAATATAAATCCATTATCTTTACAATTATTATTTTTTAAGAAAATATTAAAAATCATGATTTTTGTGATTTTTTTATATATTTTAACTAAAATTTAATAAAATCCAATCTAAAAATTGATTGTACTTTCTAAGAAGATTTATTTTTTATTTTTTAAAATTGATCAAAGGAGTTTATAAGAGTTTATAGAATATTATAGAGATTATTAAAACTTTACAAAAGTCATTAGAAGTTTATAAGAATTAATATTAATAATCAACTTACTTACTTTTTTTATTTTTTATTCTTCATTCTTTTTCTTTTCTAATTTGACAATTTATAAACCGATTTTTGATATTTTTTAAGAAATTGAATTTGATATTAAATATTAATTCGATAAAATTCAGTAAGTATCCTAAAAGAATATATTATATTAGTAAAATTCTTATTAAGTATATAAAAAAACATTAAAGGTTTCTTAGGTAAGTTTCAAAATACTTGTATCAGCAAATTAATATTAATTTCTAGATTTAAAAAATTTATATTACTTTTTCAAATTTTAATAAATAAAGTTTTTATTATAGATTTTATGAATAATCCAAACATTTTAATATTCAATAATATCAATAAACTTTTAATAATTATTAAGAAACTTTTTTAAAATTGATATAATACAAATAATATAATAATATTCATTCTCATAAACAAATGCGATTAAAAGATAATTGAATTAATTAAATTGATGTTAATAAAGAATTCTTTATTTATTTAATAGTTTTTATTATTATCTTATATTTACAAAAAATCAATATTATTTATATTTGAAAACCCTGAATTATAATTAATATTCAAACCCAAAACTATTTAAAATATAATTATTATGTATTAAGAAAGTTTTAGGATATTAGAAACCTTAAAAACTTTTTAAATTTAAATTAATAATTGATATTGTTGTGATATACGAATGGTTGTATTACGTAATCCACTAGCTCAAGGCTAGTGGAGGCGTGATCCACCTCAATATATCCTCTTCACTCGACCCTAGACCTTTAAGGGTTGTACCACAATCATAATATAATATAACTTAAAGAAAAGTCATTTATACTATACGTATCACTCATATTGAGTGATACCAATAGATATTTATAAAAACGCAGATTTCAATATTAAATAACATTCTTTTATTAATAATAAAAACCTTTTATAAGTTAATATTAACAATATGATTAGATTTAATATTTATTAATATCTATTATTGATAAACTCTAGATTGAGTTATAATTATATTCCGTTTATTATATTATTCAACGAATAAAGATTTTCATATTTGGTTTAATCTATTTGAATTCAGAATATAAGTTGTCTATAAGAATATCAATTTAATTTGTTAAATTATTAATAATAAATTGAACTTTGTTAAATCCTTTAATAAATTTATTCATAAAATTGAATATATTCTATATCTAATTGTTTTTAAAATCTCGTTTATATATACTAATATTCTCAAAAATATAAATTTAAACTTAAATTACGAAATATGAATAATTTTTATTCTTAATTAAAATAAAATTATATTAAAACAATATTACTTCAAATTATTAGAAATTAAATTAAACCAATCTTTTAATCTTATTATCAAAAATAAAATTTAACTATAAAATCCTTTAATTCTAATTATTAAAAACAATATTAAGAGATATATATATAGCCTTATTATTATAAATGATTTAGTTTTATAAATCATGAATAAATTTAATAGAAACTAAAATTACTTGAACCTTTAATAAATTTTGGTATATCAAAAAACTTGCAAAAAGTATTTCCAAATCTATAAAACCCAAAACGAAGTTAATAAAATCCATAACAAAATTCAAAATTTTTAACATATTATTTAAATTATTATTAGTAATATCAAACATAATAGAAAACCTTTTAAAATTATCAATCGATATAAACTAAATTTCAATTTTAAATTCTTACATTTGAAGATTTATAATATTCTTATTAAAAGCATTATAAAGAAAATGGAAATATTACATTTAAAAGTTTGAAATAAATTTAATATTGTAAATAATCTAATTTGTAACCTTTTGAAATACTAATAAAACTTTGACATTTTAGTCTCAAATCTTTATATTTCCTTTGAAAGAAAACAAAATATTATAAATGTATTTAATATTTTTCTTGAATATCGATTAAATTATAATTAAGTTTTTCAAAACGTATTGAAAGTTTACTAAATATTCTCTATAACATATATATATTTATTATTCAATCATCAGTTTTTTCTTATAAATTTGGAAATCAACGAAAATCATTATATTATTTAAAACAAACAAAAAAATGAACTCTTAACTCGTTTTTAAAAATTTATTCCATTGATCTTTGATATCTTTAAAAACCTCAAAAGGATAAGAACTTACAGATTAATTCCAATAGTTCTTATTAGTAAAATATCTACTTTTTAATATAATATTAAAACTATTTTTACTCGAAATCTTGAAACTACAACAATTATAATCAATATCTTAAAAGTATTAAATACATTACTTGAAAAAGGTTTATGAAATGTAATAGTTTAATAGAGTTGTTTATCAATACTTCTTAAATTTATAAATTTCTCTCTTTATTAAAGAATAAATAGAAATTTATTCAAAGAATATAATAATCTTGAATTATAAGAGAATCTATAAAACTCTTTAAAAATTGTTATTATTATTCTTGATACTTTTTGTATATTACTTATTAAAGTTTATAATCCAAAACATTATTTTACGATTTGATTATATTAATAATATACGTTTGTACAAAATATTCATTTTTTTAAATTGCAATATCAGATTTCTATTTATTCAAATAAAAAATATTTTCTATTAAAGTTTCAAAAATGAAATAATTTTTGTTTCAAAAAAGTTCAAAATAAATGGTTATAATATTCTGTATAATACTTTTTCAATTTATAAGACAGAAATATAATATATTGAAAAATAAAGTTTTCTAGATGATGATTAAGAGATTAAAAGTATACTATTAATAGAAAATCAATTAGTATTTATGAATAATAAAAAATATTTCAATATTAGTAATTAAAAAAATATCTTGAGTATAGAATGCTATATTTAATATTATTTTTCTCAAAAATTGAAACTTTTTCAAAAAAGTTATACTAAAAAAAGTGAAATTCTAATTTATTATACAGATTTGAAAAGTTGGTCTCGCTTATCTTCTAATTTATTAAGTAATATCTTTATTTTTTATCAAAAAATGTAAAATAAAATCCCTATAAATTGCTAAAACTGAAATTTAGTATTTAACATAGATCTCTTTTGATATCCTTGAATTTATATTGAATCATAAAATAACTCTTATATAAAAGTTAATAAGAAAATTATTATAATCATTTTTCAGAAATAATAAACTTTTTTATTTTTAGAAAAAATTATTATTTTTTCAAATGAATTTGAATAATCTATAAACATGATTCGATTTATAAATTACAAGTACATTATATGTTAAATTAAAAATAATTGATTTTGAAGTTAAAAATTAATCATAATATTTTCCATATCTTTAATATGAAAATTATCAACATCTAAAAAAGTTTTTGATATATTATAAAGCTATTTCATAATATTTAAATTTAATATGTTTAACCATTATATCAGTAGTATTCTAATAATTTAATACTTGAGAAATATTATCTTAAACCTTTTTAATAAAGTTTTCTAATTGATTATAATGCTATACAAATGTTCAATATTAAGGTTTAATGAATTCTTAAATAAATTAAAATCAAAGGAAATAAAACAATTAGTATATTTATAAAGTATAACATTTAATAAGCTGAAAATCTAGAATTTTTGTTTAAATCTATTATTAATAAAATAGGTTTTATATTTGAAGTGTTTTGTTTTAAAAATTAATAGCAATAGTAGTTTATTAAAATAATAAACTTCCAATATCATAGAAAATTTCAAAATAAATATATTGATCTAAAATGTTTCTATAATAAATTCAAAACTATCAAATATTCAAAAATATTTGTTTGAAATAGAGTATATACTATATATGTTGTATTAACCAGAACGCTAATATTATAAATCTTTTTCTATTTCCAATAATATTATAAAGAAATTTAATACTGTTTTAATTAATAATTTAGATGATTCTATATTCTTTCCCCTATTATAATACAAGGTTTTAAATATTTAATAAAACTAATATCGTTTTTCTCAAATATAATTAATTTGATAGATATTAAAAGGTTTTATTTTGAAATTTGTTTGAAATAATTATATCAAGATTTTTTTTATAACACTGCATTATATTAAAAATTTCTTTTGATTATAATATCTCATATTATATCACTTTTTGAATTTATAAAGTTTTTTTTATTTAAATCTTTGAATTTATAAATTTCCTTTATACATATACTCTTATTATTTCAATTGTTAATATAAAAACCCTTTAGTACTTATTCTTTAGATCTTTATTTTGATTAAGAAATAAGTTTTTTTTAGGATTGATTTTTTAAAATTATATTCAATCAGATTGATATTGATCTTAATAACCATAGATTTCAGTTAGATTTAATCAATTAGATCCTTCATTCAATATGATATTATACCTTTCAAAAGATTTCCAAAATTAAACTTTAAGCTTTATTTGTTCATTAAAAAGTATTATTATTACTAAAATGGTTTTGCTTAATTTCATTCAACAGTTCGATTCAAAGGTATCTTTGAATATTTCTAATTCAAATCAATTAGAATAATCTTTAAAATGACCTTTCGATTTGATTCATCTAATGATTTAATCAGTTTTATATTAATAATAATAATTGCAGTTAAATAAATAGTTATTTGTATATAATTATTTTAAGTATAAAATCTTGAATTTATATATCCAAGTATTTTTCAGTAATCCTGAATTATTCGAAAATAAATAAAATTACCTTTTTTCTATTTTATTTATATAATTACTCTTTCATTAAATCCATAAACTCAAAATTCACTATTTCTTCTTTAAAAATCAATAAAAAAAAGATTTTGAAATGAAATTTAAAAACTAATCTATCATCTTTTTTTATAAAAACAAAAAACATAATATTGTTTGAATCTATAGAATCTTTTAAAAGTTACATTATAAATTCTTTTAATATTAACAAAAATAGAATATTGTTTAATATTCAATTTTTTGCAAAATACAAATTCGATATATTATTATAATATATCACCTTTTTTGCTTTATAAAAAAGCTTTATCTATTGAATTGATAAAATTATATTAATTCTTATTCTTCCAATTTTCTCTATTATTATTAGCTGAATTATTATTATTTTTAGCGTTAAAAATAGGGATGAATTATTGTTAGGATAATCATATAACACACTAAGCTTCGCGTTAAAACTTTGGCATTGTATTCAATTCTTATTATTTAACATTAGATAATAAACCATAAAGTAATAATAACGTATTTATAATTTATCTATTATTAATTTTTATTATTTATTGAGTTGAACTTATATCAATTAATAAACTCAATTATAAGTTAGAAACATTAGAATATCTAGGTTTGAATAATATTAACTTTTAAGAATTCTAAGCTTTTACTAATCTAAATAATAAATTTTTATAAAAATAGGTATATAAACTATTATTTTAGCAATTTTATATATTTTAAGAATATAAAAAATTTTACTTTAATAACTCTTTATTTTATAAAAAAAGACATTTGAATATGAATCCATTGTTTTTATAATTATCATATTTTGAAGAAATATTAAAAATTATTGTTTTTATAATTCTTTCATATTTTAAATATCTTTCTTAATTATTATATTATTTATACATTTTGATTCGAAGTCAATAAAATCTCATCAAAAATCGATTTTACTTTATAAAGGAATCTTAATTATTTCTCTTTTTTACTTTTGTAATTATTGGGAAGTTTGAAAAACATTTTTCGACATTTTTCAAAAAAATCGTTTTGAATTAATACTAATTTAATAAAACTCTATAAATATAATAAGAAAGTATATTATATATAATATATTATATGAAATATTATCTAATGATGAATTATAATTATTGTATTATAAGAAGTATAAAATAACGAGAATCACATTTGAATTACTTATAATAAAAATAAATATTATAATGGAATTATTTATACTCTTTTAAAAAACTGAATTAATTAATCTTTGATAAAAAGAAATCAAGATTCCTTTATGTTATTACAAATATTATTGCTATTATTAATAATATATCCTAATTTAAAGATCACTATTAAAAATACAAAAAAATGACTATATGATATTAAAGATAAAATAACAAATAAATATAAAGTTAAAAAAGATGGTTAGAAAAAACGTTTTTAAATATATATATTATGAAGTTTGAAAGTATAAAATAAATGGATTTATATAATAACAAAGTATATAAAGAATTTCTTACATTTTTAAAATAACTTAAAGAAAATCTTTAAAAAAATTATAAAAATAAAAATATCTAAAGCTCTTTAATTTACTATAAATAAAAATTATTTAAAATGTATACATAATAAATTGATTATATATCGTTTTTCTTAATAATTATTATAAATAGTTTAAAATTTTTAATATACATTTTACATTTACAATTTGTTTTATTAAAAATTAATATATTAAAATTAATAATAATTATTAATAAAGGAAGAAGAATTAATTAAAACGAAAAGTCTAATAATCAAGAAATTAATAAAAAATGCTTTTTTTTGATAAAACAATCTCTAAAATCATTATAAAAATCCTAATTTTATATTATAAATATTGATAAAATTTTATAATTTTGATTATTATTATTATTTAGCATTTAATTTATTTTAATAAAACCTATTTAAAAAACCTTTTTTTTAATTTATTTTTATTATTTAATCTATTCAATTCACTTTATTTATCATTAATAGGAAAAGGATTACTCTAAAAATTATAATAAGAATTGTTTTAATAATTATTGAATAGTTTATTAAATAAATAAAAACTATTTATAAGTATTTAAATCTATAAATAGTTATTGATTTTAAAAGAAAAGTATTAATTAAAATTTATAAAATTATATTAAATTTTTTTATAAATCTAAATTAGTTTTTATAGATTATAAATCATATAAAAATGAATATTTAAAATATAAAATTATATTTTAAAAAAATAAATATTGTTTAACATTATATAAAGATAAAAAATAATAATATTCTTTATTATAATTAAAAAGAATTTAGATTGTTTTATTTTAAATTGTTTTTAATTATCAATTATAGAATCTTATAAATTATATAGAAGTTTTATGAAAGATTTTTTATTAAAAGATTATAAATTTTAAAAAAAAATCTACTTTAATATACTTTTTAGATTATTTTAAAAAATCATAAAGTTAATGAAAGATATTTAATTGTGAATTATAATATATAAATATATTTATTTAATAATTAATTTAATTAACTTTATAAATCGAAAATTTTTATATATAGTAGATATTTAGTCTTATTAATAATCTTAATTTCTTTATAATTTCTAGTTTTAAAATATATATATTAAGAATACAAATATTTTATATAAAAATTAAAAGGATATTAGTCAATTTAATATAATAAAAAAAGAATAAAAGGAATTAGAACGAAAATATAGAGATAAAATAAAAATAAATAATAACAAATTTAAAAGAAGATTTACATAATATTCTATAAAATATAAAGGAAACTATAATAAAAATATAAATAGTAAATTAAAAAAATATTTTAAATGTAATGTTTTATTAAAAAATAAATTATAAAATAATAAAAGGATTATAATAAAATTATTGAATTAATTATTTATATATATAATCTTAAAATCGAAAATAATACATTTATAATATTTATATTAATAGAGTTATTCTTTAATAAATATAATAATGAAAAGTTTTAAAATATTATTACTAATATGAAAATATTAAAATAACTAATAATAGAATATAGTTAATATTAAATATATAAATAATATATTACAAATATTAAAATAGATACAACTAAGATGAATATTATAAGAACTATATTTATAATAAAAAAAAACAGAGTTAATTAAATTTATTAATATCAAGTTCTTATTAGAGAATATAGTATTTTATATTATAATAATAAAAGTATTATTTCTATTATTATTTTATAATATATTTAATCAAAAATATATTATAATAATATCAAAGATTTATTAATCTTATTTATAAAAGATTGTTTTATTATTTGAAAATTTAAAAATCCAATTTTGATATAAAACTTCAATATATAACAATTGTAATAAAATTTTATTCAAAATAGTAGTTATTATTCAATTAATATCGAAATTCGATATTTATATTACAAATTTGAATATCTATTAGTATATAAGTTTTATTATAGTTTTTTGATATATAAAATATAATAATATTATATTGAAAGATTTTATTAATTTTATAAAGTTTTATAAATATTATTAACATATAGAAAATTATTAAATAGATTTAAATTCAATCTTTAAGAAAATGTTAAATTCAATTATTTCATTATTTTGAATATTATATATATTAATAGAAAATCTGTTTTTTGTATTATAAATAGAAACATTTGATTTTAAATGATATAATAATCAAAAAATATATTTATAAATTATATATATACTAAATTAGTATCTATATTAGTTTATTCAATTTTATTATCTATAATTGATATATTTATTAAATTAATATTTATTAAAGTAAATTAATTTATAAGTCTGATTAAAAAAATTATTAACTTATTTATAAAGTATATATTATTTTTAAAAACGAAATAAAGGATATAAAATATCAAAAGAAATGATATTACAAATATTAATAAAAGTAATAAACGATTTAACTGAATTAAACAAAATTATATTTATTTTCTTAATATTTAATACTTATCTGTATATTGATAAGTTTCATTTATTAGTGTTAAATAAAATCAAGCTATTTATAATATTTGAAATAATTATTATCAAAATTAATAAATTATATTCTAAATAACAAGGTTTAAAAGTTTTAAAATAATAAAATAAATCATTTATTATTTCAGTTTATAATTTATTATCGAATTTATCAATATTAATTTAAAAATAATAATAATAATAAAAATAAATATTAAAATGAATCTTTTATCTTAATTAATGATAAAAACAAAAATTATATCGTAAATTTAATAAATAAACTAATAAACTTTTATTTTGTTAAAATAAAATCATTTTTTTAAAAAATTATAGAATATAGAAGTTAATGAAAGTTTATAAAAAATTACAAAAATTAATAGAAATTTAAAGAAAATTATAAAAGTATATAAAAATAAATAAAAGATTATAAAAGTTTATAAAAGTAGATAAATATTTCAGAAATTAATTAAAGTTTATAAAAGATTTTAAAAGTTATATTTTTCTTATAATTGTAATCAGAATTATTCTATATTGTTATATTACAAATCTAAAAAATAAATATTATAATAAATATTATTTCTTTTTAATATTAATTGAATATATTAATAATAATATTGTATTTAATTTTACTATTTATTTATATAAAAAACAAATCTATAATACTTAAAATAATTTTGAATATTTTTATAATATATTAGAAACTTTAATAAAAAACGTTTTAAAGACTAATAAAAATAAAATGTTTAAATCTATAAAAAAGTTAAGTGTTTTATTGAATATATTTTATATTTAATTTTAATTTTATTTATTAAATAAAGAATAAAGGAATTAAAAAAGCATTTTTGAAATTAATTTTAGTTACTTTAATGTAATCATTAATTATTTAATATATTAATTAATATTTAATAATAATAATTATAATTATAATAATTTTATAAAATGATTTATATATAATAAAGATTGATAATTTAAATCTATATTCCTATAACATTATTCAAATTTATATATGATTAAAATCTAATTTAATTAAGAAGTTTCTTACTAAATTATTATCAAACTTATATATATCAGAAAAAAATATTTCATATGTTATTAAACCTTTATATAGTATACCGGAAATAAAAAACTATTAATTTAGAGCTTATAATAATTATTATATACATGTGTTTAAGATAATATAATCAATTTGTAATCTTTATTAATATATATCAAAAAAAGAATATAGAATTCAATATTATTAATTTATAAATTAATAATATTTTAATTATATATAATAAAGGATTTATAGAGAGAAAAGTAATTAAAGGTTATTAAATTTATAATTAAGGGTTATAAGATATTACTATTTAATTTATTTTTCAAATTTAATAAAGAAGTAAATATTTATTATTCTATTAATATTATTTATTTAAAAGAAATAATATAAGAATCTAAAATTTATAGAAACTATATTATTAGATAGATTAATAATCTATGAAAAAAAAAAAAAAGTTATAATAGTTAAAAATTAATATATTATCTAATAAATCTATAATGTATATATAATAATAATAAATCAATTAGAAGTATCTTTTAATTTTTTTATTATTCTTTAATTTACTAATTCTAAAAAAGAAAATGTTTAAGTATTTAACAAACAATTTTAACAATAAATAAATAATAAAATAAAATAGTTAAAACTTATATCATTTAATAAAAACTTATTGTAAATCATAATATATATTAATATATCATTTGCAAAAATCCAAATTTCTTCTATAGATTAATTATATTATAATATTTATGGATAAAGATAATAAAGCGGATTTGATTTATTAATTATTAATTGAATATAAAAGAATTATATAAAATAAATACTTGATTTGGATATTAATACTATAATTAAAGGTACTATTAATAGCATACTCAAAAATAAAAAACATTCCGTTAATTATTTACATTAATTTAAAATCGTTTTATTGATATTTAATTGAATTTGGTATTATTCAGAAAAGAAAACTTATAATTAATATAATGATAAAAGATTATGGGAATGGAATGAATTAATGAAAAGTTTAACTCTATAGATTTTATAATTAAATTAAAGCTATCTCAAATATTCAAGGACTTAATTAATGATAATAGCATTAATATTAAGATTATAATATTAGTAAAAAGGAATTAAAGGATTTTCTATTAAAAAGGTATATTAGTAAATATAAGTATATCATTATTAGTATTATCAAATATTTATAAAAAATATTTATATTATTATTTATTAGTTTATTTAATAAATTAATAAAGTAGAAAATCTATAATTTAATATCAAAAAATTTACTAAAAAAGTTTAACTCGATTTTTGAATAATTGTCAATATTAAGATAATTGTATAATATATTGAACTTTGTATTAATATTTTAATATTCTATTTAATTGTTATTTTGTAATATTTAATAAAAATTCTTAAAGCAATAATAATATATTTATAATATATCTATTATTGACTTTTATTTTTCACTCGGTTAAACCAATAATTATTTATATAAATCAAAGTTGAATTAATTTCATAAGATTTGAATTATAATTTAATTATGTTATTTTAGGCATTTAAATTAGTTTCTAGAATTATAGTAATTACAAAACTTTTATTTTTAAAAGGTTAATTAAAAAAAAACTATCATTTAAACCGTTTTAAGCTTTATAAGATCTAAGATGTTTTATTATAGTATTAATTTTTTAATTCAAGAAAGCATTTAAATTATTTCTTTTTAAAACTTATAGCTTTTTTGAAATTATCTTATTATAGCAATATAACTAAATTTGTTAAAAAGAAATATATACTAAGTTATTATAATTCTGGTTATCAAGATTATTATAATCTTATCAGATATATTAAACCAATCTACTATATATATTACAGTATCAAAATCAATTAGCATAATAGACTATTTAATTTTTACTTCATTTAAAATCTTCAATATGCTAATTATTATATCTCCTTTAAACTTAATTATTGCAAATACTCTATAAACCTAATCTATAAAATCAATAAAAAGATTAAGCTTATTTGTAAAGAGTTAAATATTGTTTATAAGTATAATAATAATCTGTTTGAATTATTACTTACATTCCTATAGAATTTGGAAAGTCTAAAACTACACAATCTTAAAATTCAGATTAGAATATTAATGTTATTTTCATTAAATTTAAATGTAGACAGACTATTATAATATATAAAAATGCTAAAATCTTTTGAACAAGCTTAAAAATATTAATATGAAAAGATCAATATTTATTTTGGAATTTAGAAAGCTGATATTGTTTTTTAAAATTTTTGTTGTTTTGTATCTAAAGAAAATTAATATCATTTACATTCAAAAAAACTTGAATTATAATTAATATTTGAACCTAAAATCATTCAAAATATGATAATTTTTTTTAAATTAATCTTTGGAATATAAAAGATCTGGAAAGCTTTCTTAGATTAAAGATAATTCATTACATTTATAAAAATTAAATTTTTTTTATTTAATAATATCGCTTTATTAATATTAAAAATCTTTTATAAATCAGTATTAACGATATAGTTATTTCAAACATTTATCATTAATCTATTATTCACAAATTTATAAACTATATTTTGATTTCATTCCCTTCATTTTGTTATTCGATAAATAAGGTTTTAATGTTCAATATAATCTATTTAAATCTGAAAATAGTCAATTTATAAAGATACTAACTTAACCCGTTAATTCATCAATAATAAAATGAATTTTATTCAATATTTTGATAAATCTGCCTATAAAATTGAATATATTCTGCAATTAATTGTTTTACTATTCTGTTTGTATATATTAACATTTATGAAAATGCATATTTAAACTCAAATTACAAAATATAAATAATTTTAATTTTGAAGAAAAACCAAATTGTATTAGAATAATATCATTTTAAAGTATAAAAGATTAAATTAAGTAAATTCTTTAATCTTTTTGATATAGATATAATCAAATTATAAAACCCTTTAATTTTGAATATAAAACATAATATTAAGAAATATATATATAATTTTACTATAATAATTAATTTAATGCTATGGGTTATTTATAGGTTCTATAATAATTAGGGCTATTTTCTCTTTTAATGGATTTTAGTGTATTAGAAAGCTTATAAAAAGGTATTTTTAAATTTTTTAAAATTTAAAATAAAGTTTGAGAGATTTTCCATAAAATTAAGGATTTTCAAAAAGTTATTTAGATCATTATATGAAATTATGAAAAGAGTATTATGAATAATACTAAGAATCATAAGGAATGTTTTATAAAATTATTGATTAATATACACTAAACTTTCATTTTAAATTTCTATCCTTCAAAATGAATAATAATTCTATTGAAAATATTATAAAAAAGCGAAAATATTATATTTAAAGATTCTAAATAGATTTAGTATTATAAATAATCTAATTTATAATTCTTTAAAATAAATAATAAAGCTTACTATTTAGTTTTTAATTCCTTTTTATAAATTTCAAAATTAATAAAATTTGTTATAATATGCAAAGTAAACAAGAAAAATATATTCTTAATCTATTTTTAAGACTTATTATATTGATCTTCTATATTTTTTTCAAGATATAAAAAGTATAATAATTTGCAAATTAATTTAGATAGCATTTACTAATAATATATTGAATTTTTAATATAATAGAATATTTTACAAACAATCAAATATAAGCTCAATTGTTAGATTTATATATAATATCAAACTTACTCTTATTTCTAATTTTAAAATTATAATAATTATAATAGATATTTAAGAAGTATTTAATATGTTAATTAGAAAATGCTTAGAAAATGGAATAATTTAATAAAATTGGTTATTAATACTTTTTTAGATATATAAACTTCTTTTTTATTAAAAAGCAGATATTAATCCGTTTGATGAACTTAGTAATTTTAAATTAAAAAATAATTTATGAAACTTTTTTAGGAATTAATATTATTTTTCATATTTTTTATATTGTATTTAGTAAAGCTTGTAATCTCAAATATTACTTTATAGTTTAATTATATTTATAATTTATATTTTTAAAAGATATTCTATTTCTTAAACTGTAACATAAAATTTTTGTTTATCAAAGTCAAGAATATCTTTTATTAAAATTTTAAGAATAATATAGTTTCTGTTTTTGAAAAGTTGAAAATGATTTACTTAATTGAAAAAAAAGATGATTATATTCCAATATATATTATTAACAAAAAGCTTATTATTATATTCATTATTATTACTAAGAAAAAAGTAATAATCTATATTCAAATAGATAAGAATTTGATTCAATCAAACATTAATTTGAAAATATTACATTATAAAACAAATAATTAAAGCTTGAATTATAGTTTATTATATTAAAGGATTAATTAAAATTATTGATAATTCTTTAGCTTTTACCTTTGAAAAAAAAAACAATAATACATATAATATTTATTTTCATCTATTAGACAAAAATATAATATATTAAATAAAAAAAAACTTTATAAGTTGTTATAAATAAGCTAAAAGTATATTATTAATATCAAAATCAATGAATATTTATTACTAATAAAAAACTATCTTAATACTAATAATTGAAAAAAAATTCCTATTAGAAAGCATTACATTTAATACTACATTTTTGAAAGATTTCAATTTATTTCCTAATAAAGTTATATTGAAAAAAAGCAAATTTTTGTTTTATAATATAAATTTAAATAATGAATTCTATTGATTATTTAATTTATTATATAATATTCTTATTTATTACTAAAAAATATAAAATAAAATTTCTATAAGCTATCAGAATTAAAATTCAATGTTTAATATAAATCTTTTTCAATATTTTTAAATTTATATCATAGCCTTTACACTTTATGTTAAGCTTTGAAACAAATTTTATGAAAAGGATTAATAAAAAGACTATTATGATTATTTTCTCAAAAAATAAGCTTTTTTGTTTTATAAAAATATTTTTTTTTTAAATAAATCCAAATAAATTCAAAATAGGGTTAAACTTATAAGTTATAGATATATTATTTATTAAAATAGAAAATGAATATGTTTAGGTGTAAATATTATTAATAATATTTTTTTATATTTCCAATACAAAGATTATTAAATTTTAAAAAAGCTTTTGATATATTCTTAAAATGATTAATAATATTCGAATTCAATATCTTTAATTTTATATCAATAATATTTTAATAATTTGATATTTAAAAAGTGGTATTCTAAATTTTTTAATAAGCTTTTTTAGCTTATTAAAACATTATATAAATGTTTAATATTAAAATTTAATGGATATTTAAATATACTAAAATTAAAAGAAATAAAGCAGTTAATGAATTCATAATTTATAATATTAAATAAATCTGAAATACAGAATTCACTTCTAAATCCATTATTAATAAAGTAGATTTTATATTTAATATCTTCTCCTTGAATATTCAATAAAAGTAATAGTCTATCAAAAATAATAAATTTTTAATGAAATACAAATATCAAAATCACATTTATAAGATTGAATTTTTAATTAAATATAATCTATTTAGATATAATTTTTAATAAACATTATTTTTATCAACTTTGACTAATTTAATCAATATTATAAAATTCCATTTCAGGATTTATTTGGAATAGTTATATTAATATTCTTTTGAATTATGAAATGTATAAATATTAAATTATATCACAAGTTTCTTTTGTTTATATTTCTCTATACTATTTACTCTTTAGAATTTATAGATTTTGTTCTTTTTTAATTCTTAATTTATAGATTTTTTATGTATATATTCTAATTCTTAGAATTATTGATATTTAAGTTTTTTAATTCAGATTTTTTGGATTGCTATTTTAATTAATACAAAATGTTTATTTAAATAAGTTTTCGTTCTTCTTTTGAATTTGTTCTTTACAGCTATATCAAATCAAATTTATATTAATTTTAACAAATATATGTATTTAAGTTACATTTAATCAAGACAATCTTTAATTGGATATAATACTATATCCTTTTGAAAAATTTAGGATTAAGCTTTAAGCTTTATTCTTTTATTATAAAATATTACTATTCTTATTAAAATTATCAAAATGGTTTTAAAATGGTTTTGAAATGATTATTTAGATAATTTTAGGATAATTTAAACTTTTGATTATTTTGAATTATAAAAGTGTGTAATAAACTTCCATAATAAAATAACTTTTTAATAATTTTCAAACTATATGAATGTTATTGCAAAATTGATTTGAAACAATTATATAATTTAAAGTTGCTTTTAAACATTTAAAAACAGTTTTCAAACGCATTTAAAGCAGTTTTATAATAGTAGTAGTAGTAGTAATTAACATTTTATAATAGATGAATAAATCTTAAAATCTAATCCTAGAAACCTTTGAAAAAATATAATATTATATTTAGGTAAGAATTTAATTAATTAAATTCCATTCAAAGATATGTTTGTTAAAATTAATATAGATTCAATTTAACATAATTTTAAAAAATAAATATAAAAACAAATCGGAATTTCATTTAAAGAAAACCTTTTTCATTGATTAAATTGAGAATTTAGAAAGTGTAAATTAAAGGGTCTATATATTAATAACTCAAGCATTTAAAGAATATATATAAGAAAACTTATAAATTAAAAAATATATAAGTAAAAAGAAAGATCTAAAAATTTAAAATTTTTATTAATATAGAATGTAATAGATAAAAGAACTTTTTAATATAATCCAATATTTATAAGCTTAAAAAAAGAAAAAAAAAAAAGAAAAACTAATATAACTCGCTTGAGTAAATTTTTAAATAAAAATCTATAATATTTCTTTAATTAATTAGGTTTAATAAAAATAATATTGCTTTATTAAATATTTAAAGCTTTTTTATTATAGTTAAAAGGGAGATATAAAAATCATCTAAACTATTAATCAAACAATCGTTAGATTTTCCAATAATATACTAAATGTTTCGGTATTTTAAATTAACTATAAAAACATTTCAAAGCAATATTTTTATATTTAGTTCTTTTATAATATTAAGCGAAATCTGTATAAATAAAAGAAAATAATAGAATATAATAAAATTAATATCTGAATAGATTAAGTTTAATTAAAACCCTAATTTTATAAATTAAATTCTAGTATTTATATCTTTTTAAAGGTGTGTTCTTCCTATTAAATGTTAAAATACAAAATTTTTAAATATAAAGCCTATTAACATTAAATTAATAATAAATTTAAAAGCAAACTCTATATTCCAGATTTGTATAATTCTATAATCTATAAACCTATTGATTATTTTATTTTTTTTAATTCTAATATATTTAAAGATTTACTAAATCTTAATATTAAACATCTATATAAAGTTTTGAAAAATTAAAAAAGTTTATTAAAAAAAAATTAAAATATTGTTTTTTAAAATATTAAATCATTTAAACATTATTGATATTAAGTTAAAAACATTAAATTCAAGCATTATTAAATGTTCATATAATATTATAAAAGTTCTTTTAAACTTTAATAATTTTTATACTAAAAATATAAAAAATGCTCTTAATAGTTTTTATATTCAAATTCATTTATTTTTTGTTTTCATAGATAACAAATCTATAATTTATAAATTTATTTCTATTTCTAACTTATTCAAATTTATTTAAAAAAATAATAATATTTTTGAAGAATAAGAAAATCTACTATTTTTTTTAAAAAAATATAGTTGTTTTCTATTAATTCTTTTTAAAAAATCAATTTTATAACTTAATATGAAATATAAGAAGCCTAAAGTGAAAGAAAGGGAGCATTATATAATAAAGGCCTTATATATAAAACATTAGTCTTATATTTATTTATTTATTTATATAAAGTTTAACATCTTTATGTAGAATAGCTAGTTCTAATTTTCTGAAGAGTATTAACGATAGGCCTGCAATAAAGACAGAACTTTTCTATATATCTTTTATATATAACTTATTACTATATTTAATAATACTTTTAATACTCTACTTTTTATTTTTTATTTTTAAATAATATAATTTTCTTTTATTTCTGTAATCTTTTTTTCTTTATTCAAAAAAACGCTTTTGTTTTTTATTTTTTTTATTTTATATATTTGTAAATTAATGCTTTTATAAACAAACTTATTTTTATTTAATATATATATTTGATTATATAGAATATAGTTTATTATTATATAGTAATTAAAGAACAATAGTTTTCTTTTAATAAACTATAGTTTTAATAAGAATTATCTAAATTTATTAAATTGTATACTTGTAATATATAGATATTAAAAATAAAATACTAGATTATTATAAAAAAACTTTTAAAAAGCTTTGAATATATTAATATTATATTTGAATATTTTTATTCTTTTTTAAAGCGATTGGATAAGCAATTTGGTTTAATTAGTTAAGTATAGAATTTATATTATAAAATTTTATAGAATACAAAATGTTTAGAAGTTTTTTTATATTTATAAAGATAATTAAGTTTAGCATTCTTATAATTAAATCTTTTAAGCGCACGCATTAAACAAAGGCATCGCCCTAACGTAAGAACCGGCAGAAATAAAAAGTGCTTCCTATATATATACACACTTTCTAATATAGCGTTCTATATATAAACTGCTATATTTAAAAGAATAAGTTTGTTTATAAAAATACTAATTTACAAATGTATAGAATAAAAAAGGGAAATAGCGAAAGCGTTTTTCTAAATGAAAAAAAAAGGGATTGTAGAAATAAAGGGAAACTGTATTATTTAAAAAATAGGAATTAAAAAGTAAAGCATTAAAAGTATTATTAAATATAATAATAAATTATATATAAAAAACATATAGAAAGGTTTTGTTTTCGTTGCGGGCCTATCGTTAATACCCTTCGGAAGATCAGAACTAGCCATTCTACACAAAGACGTTAAACTTTAAATAAATAAATAAATAAATAAATAACTAGATTAAATCTTTTATAATATTATATAAAATCGTTATATATTATTTGAATAGTTAAAAGCTAATAAAGCGATGTATAAAGGAAGCGGAGTTTTAAAGGTTTAATTATAATATATTCAAATCTTTATTTGTAATATAATACTGAAAATTCTATATAATAATAGCTTTATTAATTAAAAGTTATTATATTAATAAAAGCTTTTATTATTATATTTATTCTATTAATTATAAACTTTATTAAACGATTATCGTTTATTTATTCTTTTTTTTATATTAGTATTCATTAATTTATTGATTATTTTATTATCTTTAATACTTATATAATATAAAGATTATATAATATTAACTTTATAATAGTTTATAAAATATATAATATTCAAAAAAGGTCTATTAAAAAATATTAAGCATACTTATTTTATATATATTAAATTATTAAAATATTATTAATACATATCTATAATTATTTATTTGAAAACTAATAGATTTCTAATATATAATATAAGCTTTTAAAAGCTTTAATTATTTTTATATTAAAAATATAAAAAATACTGTTTATTACTTTTTTTTTTCCGTTTTAATTAATAATTAATTGCGATATATAGTATATTTGTAATCTATTAGTTTAACGCTATTTATATATATTATTTAAAGCTATTCGAAAAATACTATAATTATATTTCTATTTAATCAATTTTATTATGTATTAAATTATTTCGTTATAGTTTTTTTCGTTTTTCTTTTTCTAGAATCGATTTTATAATTAGATAAAAAATGCAGTTAAGCTAATATTAATTTAGGAGTATATAGGATTAATATATTTATACAATATAGATTCATTATATACTACTAGAATAGAATTAAGGCTTTAAATTAGTATATTAATGAATAAACAAGGTTAAATGTTTTAAGCCAAAATGCAAAACGTATATAAATATATTTAAGAGTAATACTATCTAATAATAATCCTGTATTTCAAAGAATATTTATTATAAATATTATATACTAAATTGGGAGAATTTCTTTTATTATTAGAATAATAATTTTATTAACTTTTTTAATTAACGGATCCAATTTTATATTAATTAATTGGTTGCAATTATAACCATTTATTATACTAAGTTTTAGTTTATTATTATATTAAATCTTCAAATTATATATAAGAAGAAAAACTGTATATATATATTATAGCCTTTTTTAACAATATAATAAATAATCCGAATTTAATGTTCGCTAATCTTTTAATATAATATATAATTTTTAGCATTTTTATTATATATTCAATTATATATCTTTTAAAGAAAAACTTATAGTTTATTTAAATACTAAATTAGTATAAAACCGATTATTCATTGTTATTTATAGTTATTGACTTGATTATAAACTTTGATGATATATTAATGTTAAAGATATTTATATTTTATTTTTATAAAAGATAAATTATTTTTAGTTTCTCTAATACAAAAGTAATTTTATTTTTAGTTCTTCATTTTATAATTTAATATATATTACATTTTAATATAATTATATTATTTTTTATGGATTTTAAAGCTTTATAAATTATAATATTATTTATATATTTAAAATATAGTAAGCGATTTTGATTTTAATAGTTTAATTAAATATAATATATATAAAATTAGGAATAATAGCGATTTTTATAAAATTTTATATTACATTTTTAATCTTGTAATGTATATACCTTTTAGCCAGATTTTTATTTTATAATCCATTAGAAATAAACTAATTAGTTAAAACAGTTTTATAAATTAGTTTTGTTTTTTTATTTATTCTAATAGCTTTTTAAATATTGATATATTAAATGTATTTTATATATTTAATATAATTAATATTATTTTTTTACTTTAAACAAAAATTAACTTTATATTATATATAAAAAAGGCTATTAAATTTACAATTAAACATTTGAAAAAAACTTTATTATATTATAGACTAATTACTTTATAATATATCGCTATCCAAAAAAGTCTTTTAATAATAAACTATTTTAAGCCTTTTCTAATATATAATAATAATATAATCAACTTTTAAAAGTATATTAATAACTTATCCTTTTTTTCCGTTTTTAGAAACATTATTATTTCCATTAATTTTTATTTGAATAAAAAATATAATAATTTTAAGCATTTCTAAAAAAAGTTTTTTATAAATATTTTAATATATTACTAATAAGTTTTTAGTAATTGGATAATAATATAATTCGTTTTTAAAAAAAATGCTTATTATATTAATCATATTCTTTTTCATTTTTTTAAGCAAAGTAAATATTATTTATAAAAGTATTAATTACTTTTTTTTTATTTTAATAGAATTATAATTTAGATTATCTAAATTGTTATTGTTAGGACCGTCTACGCTTAAACCCCAATATTTGGAAGGGATAAGATTAAAATATACTATCATTACTCAAAACCTTAATATTCAGGTGCTTAAATATTTTGGTGTAAAAGATTCAATAATTCAATATTGAAGGTTAAAAGATATTTTTTTAATATATTATTATAAAGCCAATTAAAGAATTAATTAAATATAGATTGTAATATAAATATTTAATTAAAATCTATATATTTTAAAAAGTAATAAAAAGTTTTTATACAATTTTAATTAATTAATTCTTTATTTATATTTTTTAATAATTCTTTTTATTTTATTTTTTAAAAACAAATTATTAATTAAAATTTAATATAATAAATATTAAAGTAATATTACATTTAAAATAGCGTTTTAATAATATTATTAATACTTTTTAAAATCTAATATAAAATAATATAAAAGGTTTTATTTATAATAATAATAATTTTTATAAATAATTTTTCAAATAAAAGTTTTTGATTAATCCTATTGTTTATTTTTAACTTTAAACATTTCAAAATTAAATAAACAAAATAGAAAAAGTATTAGAAAAAGCTATTTAAAAGAAATAAAAGCTTTTGATATAAAAATTCGAAAACTTTATTATACTTTTATTTATTATCGCTTAATAAATAGAAATTATAAAAAGCTATAATAAATCTACAAAAATCATTTAAACTTCCGAAATTATTAAGATATATAAAAAAAAACATTAACAAAATTAATGAATTCTTTTATTAAGTTGATGTAATATTTCAAAGCAATTAAGGATATTATTTTAACTAAAATAACCAAAAAATTAACTATATTATTCAATACTTTAAAAAACAATTATTAGTAGTATAACGATAATATAAAAACGATACAAATAACCCTCCTTTATTCTAAAAAAAACTTTAAAAAATATATATTTAATATTATTATAAATAAAAAAAAAGTTAATAATAATTTATTATATAATAAATTATTTAAATAAAATAATATTTTTATTAAAGCATTTTAAATTTTGTGTTTTATTTAAATACATTTAAAAAAAACTTAAAAGAAAAGTTCGATAACATTTATAAAATATATTTTTTAACTAATTTAACCTTATTTATTATAAAACGTATTTACAAATCAATATAATAATTTTTTAATAAAAATGATTTAATTGTTCAAATTATTTAACTAAAGAATATAAATAAGTTATATAAACTTTCTAAAGATAATAAATTTTTTTTAAAAAAAAGAAAAACTTAAAAAGGAATATTCACTTATAAAAAACAATTATAGAAACGAAATAATTTCAATTATTAATAAAAAAAAGAAATAATTATATTAATACATTAGTTTATTAACAATGCAATTCAATAAAAGAAATATATTATAAATATCAATAATCGGAATATAAAATTTTCAATTACAAAAATTATATAATTTATCAATAATATAATAATGAATATTGAAATCGAAAAATATAATAACTCTATTAAAAAAACAAAAAAAGAATAAGCTTAGTACAAATTTTAAACGTTTTTATAATATTAGGTTTAAAAGAATTAGAGTAAACTATTTTAATAATTATAACAAAATTCTATATAAACAAACAAATTATAATATTATATTATTTAATTAATTTAAAAGTATAAATTAATATAATATAACAAACTAAATGTATAAAATGAAATTAAACTCTTTTATATATAAAATCTATATAATTCTAATTAATAAATGGAACTTTTATATTTGTATTTAAAGAATATCGTTTTATTATAAAAATAATAAACATCCAAAAAATCTTTAGAATTTATATTTATAATTTTATTATAGCAATATTAAATATTCTATATATCGATACTATTCTAGAACTTTCTTGATTACAATCTATAAATTTGAATATAGATTAAAAGTTTCTATAACTATTTTTAAAAGAATTTATTAATAATATAAAAAATTATTTCAATTTAACAATTATATAATAAAATAAAAAAAAGGAATAAAAGTATATACTATTTTTCTATAAAACTTTAGAAAGAATAATTTTGATAAACTATTAATATTAAACATTTTTAAAAAATTTATAATTTCTAAAAGATATAAAGATTTACAAAAAACTTTTATAAATAAAAAAATAAATTTATTATTTAATTATTATTCTTTAGAATATTATATAGATTTGCAATTTAATATAATCCCTTTTTGAAAATCTATTTATATTTTATTTAATAAAAAGTTTATTATTTTATAAAATTATTTAGAAAAAATATTAAGCAAAAGAATAAATATATTATTTTATTAATCCTATTGGAATATCTATTATATTTGTATTAAAAAAGAACGGAGACTATTGTTTTTATATTAATTATAAAGGCTTTAATAATATTATTAGAAAAAATAGAACACTTTTATCTTTTATTAACGAATCGTTAGATCGTTTATAGCAAAGCAAAATCTTTACAAAATTAAATTTAAAAAATATTTACTATTAAATTTATATATAATCAAGCAATAAATAAAAGATAGCATTTCAAATAAGATATAAGCAATTTTAGTATTTTATTATACCTTTTAGATTAATAAACGTTTTAATAATTTTCCAGATATATATTAATTAAATATTAATTGAATTAATAAACAATATTTATATAATTTATTTGAATAATATATTAATTTATTTTAAAAATAAAGAATTATATATATTTATATATAAAACAAATATTTAAATACTTAATTAAATATAAATGTATACTAAATTAAAGAAATGTATATTTTACATTATTAAAGTAAAGTTTTTAAGCTTTATTATATCAAATAATAAAATTTCAATAAAACCAAAAAGAATAAAAACGATTATTAAATGATTTATATTAATCATTATACAAAAAGTTCAAGTTTTTTTAGGATTTGCTAATTTTTATTAATAATTTATTAAAGTCTATTTATATATAATTAGTACAATAATAACGCCATTAAAAAAATATTAAAAATAGAAAAATAAATATAGGTTTTGAATAAATAAAAAAAACATAAAACGCTTTTAAAACATTTAAAAAAATATTTATTAATATATTTATATTAAAACATTTCAATTCATTATTATATTTTTTTTATAAAAACAGATATATTAATGTTCGTTTTAATTTGTATAATATTATAATTATTCTTAAATATTATTAATAAAAAAACTATATAAAAATAATATTTAATAATTTTTTCATTTAAAAAAGATTATTTTTATCAAACAAAAGTATTATATTTATAATTAAAAACTTTTAATTATTTATATAGTTTTTATTCATTAATAGTATTATATAGTTAATAATCAATATATAATAACAATAATAACTAATTATAACTTTTTGCAATATTTTATAATAAAAAAGAAGCTTAATAAAAAATGAATATAATAAACCAAAATTTTAGCAACTTACAATTTTCAAATAAAATATAAATCAGATAAATTGAACTCTATAAATAGCTTTTTATATTACTCAAATTATACTAATAGTATTATTAAATTAAATAAGGTATTATTTGTATTATAAAACAAAATAAAAAAATATTATATTAATAACTTTAATATATTATTATTATATAAACAAAATTATCTTTTTTAAATATATTTTAAACTTTTATTAGAAAAGGAAAAGATATAATTTATTTTTTTATATAATTAGATTAAATTATGAATTAAATCTGATTACAAATAAATAGTATTATGTTAAATAGTTATTATATTAATAAAGGATAAAAACGATTTTTGAATAGATTATAAAATCTATAAAAAATGCTTTATTAAAGCTTTAGAAAAATAACAAATTTGTTTAAAATAAAGGATATTTAAAATTTCGCTTTTGTTTAATTAAAATTGCTAATTTTTAGATAATTAATATAAATTGGTTATTAATTTATTATAGAAAGGTATATGTTTTGATAGATTTAATTATAAAAGTAAAGATATTAAAAATGTATTATAATAATCTAATAAAAAGCTATTAAAATAATTGAAAAACAATTGAAATTATTAAATCCAAATATTTTTGGTTTAGTATATTAAGGGATATTAAGAATTATATAAAAAGTTATATTATATACTAAAAAATAGCAATTAAAAAAATATAGTTTTTATAATGTTATTCAATTGCTATTTATTCTATAAGAATTATAATAAAAAATCTTTATGAATTTTATTACAAATTTTTTATTTTTAAAATTAAAAAAAAAACGTTTATAATTTAATATTAATAATTATAAATCGATATATAAAACTTTTGCAATACATTTTAATTAATAAAATTATAATTGTTTTGGATTTAGCAAAAATTATATTTAAATATATTTTTAAGGATTTCAATATTCCGAAAAGTATAATATCAAATAAAGGATTTGTTTTTACAAATCATTTTTAGTTAAACTTAATATTTTATTTTAAAATAAAACGTAAATTGACTATAACGTTCCATTTATAAATTAATAGCTAAATTAAAAGATAAAATTAGAATTTGGAATATTATTTAATATATTATATAAACTAATATTAAAATAATTAAGCATTACTTTTGGTTTTTATAGAATTTATATATAATGCAATATATTATATAAAAATTAATATAAATCTAGTTAAAGCGATATATAATATTAATTTAGAATTTAATTATTTCGGTGGGAATATCAATATCAAAAGGAAAGCGTTAATTGCGTTTAAAAGATTAGAAAAGTTTTAAATAAAAAGAATAAAACTAGGAGAGTTTTAGAATATAATCATTTAACATTATAATAATATATTAAAAACTAAATAAAATTTCATTTTCTATAATATAGAAAAGAAAGTTATATTAAATATAAAGAATATTAAATAGCTTCATTTAAAAAAGAAATTATTTAATAGATTTATAAATTCATTTGAAATAATAGAAATTAAATAAAGCAGATAAATTTACAAATTAAAAATATTGTTAATTTATAAAATATATAACGTTTTTTATATATTTACTATTCAAACTATAGGTAAAGCATTAAAAGATTAATAACCCTTTACTATTAAAAGAGATTGAAGAACAAATAGAATATGAAATGAAAAGCATTTTAGTATATAAAAAAAGAGGAAAAGGTATATAATATCTAATTAAATAAAAAGGTTATTAATCTGCAAAAAACATTTGGAAAACAGCAAAAAATCTTTAATATTCAAAAAGAATATTGGAAGACTACTAAAAAGATAATTAAACATTGCTAAAACAATAATATTACATTCAAAAAAAAAAAAAAAAAACTTTAAATATCAATATTATCTATTTTATTGAAATTTTTATTAATATTATTCTTATTATTATTTAATTCTATAATTTTAATTGTTTTGTTTTAAACCTTTTTAAAAATTTGTTTAATTTAAATATTATTTAAATATTATTAAATAAATATTTAAAAACAAATATTTCTTTTTTTTTATAAAAACTTCAAATAATTCATTATTAAATAATAGTTTATTGAAAAAATTTGGATTTTTTTTATAATTATTGAAATATTAAAAGTATTTATAAATATAATAATATTATAAAAATTTAATTTATAGATTTATATAATTTTTATTAAAAAACAAATTATTAAACTTAAAAAAATTAAGATTATAATATAAAAAATTAAAATATTATTTATAAAATTCAAACTCATTTTTAAATAGTTTTATTGAAATATAATTAACGTTTTGTAATCTTTTTATTAATTTTATATTTTTTTAAAATTATAAAAAAAACTAATTTTTTTTAAATATTCAAAAAAGGATTTTCAAAGTTTATTAAATTTATTTTAATAAGCTTTTTTAATATAAAAACGAAATTTAAATTTTTTAATAATATAAAGTTTAATAAATTTATAAAAATAATTTAAAAGAATAATTTTATTATTTTTTAAATTTTATAAATTCGTTTAATAGTATTTTTGAAATTGTAGATTTTAAATTAAGTATTTTTACAATTCTATTGTTATTAAAGATTTTTCTTTTTTTCAACAACAAAACTAATTTTCAATAAACTATAAATAATATCTTTTCTTTTTTTTAAGTTCTTATTTATTATATTTTTATTTATTATATTATCTTTTAAATTTCTTATTGTTTCATTTAAAAATAGAAAATAATTTTAAAAAAAAATTATTTATTAATAAATATAATTGGATTAATTAATATATTAAAAAATGATTTATAATAAAACAATATATATTTAATATTTAATTTAATATTAATATTTAAGCTAATATTATAAAATAAAATATTATTATAATTTCTTTAATATTATAAAGTTTATAGTTTTGCTTTAATTTTTTCTTTTATAATAAAAAAACTTTGTATCTTTTTTATATATTATATATTCTTTTTGAATAAAATGTTTTTATATAATATTCTAATAGTTATTATTATTATAAATATCTAAATCCTTTTCCAAATATATAAAAGTATTAATTTTTGTATAATATAATAATGATACCTTTTTGCATTTTTTCGATTTTGTTATATATTTATTATAATTAATATATTTGATTTTTAAAAAAATATATTATTAATTAATCAAATTACTCTTTTTTATATATTTATAAAAGTAATTGAAAATACATTTAAAACAACGAAAATAATAGAATTAGTATAACATTATTTCTTTATTAGCAGATCTGTTAATCATTTGTATATTATAAGCTTACATTATAATTTCAATATTGTTGAAAATTAATAAGGGAAAATTGTATATATAATAAAAAAATGAAGGATTATAAATAAAAAGAAAAGCGCTTTTATATTATTAAAATCAACTTTATTTGCTTTTTTGTTTAATAGAAATTCTCAATCGCTTTTTTGTTTATTTAATAATTACGTATTTTTATAATTATATAATAAACTAAATAATAATAGCGTTATATAAATTGCTGGTTTCTTTTATATTTTAATTGCAAATATTAAAGCAATTTGAAATGAATCTTTTTAAAAAAGAAAGTATTTATTAAAACCGTTTATATTTAAACCTTAATATTTAAAAGAGATAAAATTAAAATACGTTATTGTTATTCAAAATCTTAGTATTTAAATGTTTGAATATTTTAATGTAAAAGATTCAATAGCTTAACATTAAAGATTAAAAGATGTTTTTTTAATATATTGTTATAAAACCGATTAAAGAATTAATTAAATACGGATTGTAATATAAATATCTAGTTAAAATCTGTATATTTTAAAAGATAATGAAAAGTCTTTATACGATCTTAACTAGTTAATTCTTTGTTTACACTTCCTAATAGATAGTGTTGTATTAACCCTATTGTTTCCGTTATTTTAAATATATTTTCAATTACTTTTATAAATATACAAAAAAAAGTGATTTGGTTAATTAGTAATATACTTTTTCAAAAATCAAATATACTAATTATAACAAATATATAATAAAATTAAAAAAATACAAAAAAGTATTATTATTATATTATATAAAAATTAATATTTTTATACATTTATAAAAGGATTTAAATCTTTATAATAATAATAATTATTAGAATATTATATAAAAGCATTTTATTTAAAAGAATATATAATATATAAAGAAAATATAAAGTTTTTTATTATAAAAGAAAAAATTAAAATAAAATTATAAATTTTATAATATTAAAAAAGCTATAATAATCTTTTATTTTATAATATTAATTTAAATATTAATATTGAATTAAATATTAAATGTATATTATTTTGTTATAAATTATTTTTTGATATATTAATTGATTTAGTTATATTTATTAATAAATAATCTTTTTTAAAATTATTTTTTGTTTTTAAATAAAGTAATAAAAAATTCAGAAAATAATATAATAAATAAAAATCTGAAAAAAAAGAAAGGTATTATTTGTAGTTTATTAAAATCAATTTTATTTTCGAAAAGGAAAAAAGCTTCTAATAATAATAAAATTGTAAAAATATTTGATTTAAATTTTATAGTTTTAAAAATGCTATTAAACAAATTTATAGATTTAAAAGATAATAAGATTATTTTTTTAGATTATTTTTGTAGATTTATTAGATTTTATATTGCTAAAAAATCCAAATTTCGTTTTTATATTAAAAAGTTTATTAAAATAAATTTACTAAATTTTAAAAATCCCTTTTCAAATATTAAAAAAAAATTAATTTTTTTTATAATTTTAAAAAATATAAAGTTAATAAAAAGATTATAAAACATTAATTATATTCTAATAAAATTATTCAAAAATAAATTTGAATTTTATAAATAATGTTTTGATTTTTTATATTATAATTTTAATTTTTTTAAATTTAATAATTTACTTTTTAATAAAAATTATATAAATCTATAAATTGGATTTTTATAATATTATTATATTTGCAAATACTTTTAATATTTTAACAATTATAAAAAGAATCCAAATTTTTTTAATAAAATTATTATTTAATAATAAATTGTTTAAAGTTTTTATAAAAAAAAAGAAATATTTGTTTCTAAATATTTATTTAATAATATTTAAATAACATTTAAATTAAATAAATCTTTAAAAAGATTTAAAAACAAAACAATTAAAATTGTAAAATTAAATAATAATAAAAGTAATATTAATAAAAATTCTAATAAGAAAAATACTATCAATATTTAAAGTTTTTTTTTTTTTTTTTTTTTTTTTTTTAGATACAATATCGTTATTCCAATAGCACTTAATTATCTTTTTAGTAGTCTTCTAGTATTCTTTTTGAATGTTGAAGATTTTTTGCTGTTTCCCTTGCATACCTTAATAATTTCGGAAGTTTGGGTGATTTTTGTGGATTTATTGTGGCTTTTACAGTTCCCGTTTGTTGAGCAACGATAGATAAAGGTATAGCGAGGTTTTCGAGTTCTTATATAAAAGACTCCTGTTTTCTTTAGGTGGTTTTTTTTAATACTTTCTTCATTCTATTTATTTAATTTTGGAATATTTAGAGCTAAAGATGAACAATAGGGTTAGCCAAAAGTTCTCATTCGAAAGATTGCTTATAAAGATTATTATTATTACAAGTAAGGTTTTCTATACTATTTTATGCTGAATTTTAAAAGATATTAATAATATTATTAAAACGCTATCTTAGATGTAACATTGCTTTAATATTTATTATACTGGATTTTAATTAATGATCTATTCTTAAAAAGTAGAATAAAAAGAATTATTAAAAGGTATAAATAAAGAATTAATTAATTAAGATTATATAAAGATTTTTTATTGCCTTTTAAAATATACAGATTTTAATTGGGTATTTATATTATAATCTGTATTTAATTAATTCCTTAATTGGCTTTATAATAATATACTAAAAAAATATTTTCTAACCTCTAATATTAAGCTATTAAATCTTTTATACTAAAATGTTCAAGCATTTGAATACCAAGATTTTGGATAATAACGGTGTATCTTAATCTTATCCCTTCCAAATATTGGGGTCTGAGCGTAGATGGTCCTAATAATTAATATGTTAAATATATTTTATATATTCAGAATAACTAGTATTATTTCCTTATTTTATACAAATACTAATTTTATATTATATATAAAAAAGACTACTAAGTTTACAATTAAACGTTTGGAAAAAAACTCTGCTGTATTATAAACTAATTATTCTATAATGTATTATTATTTAAAAAAACTTTCTAATAATCAGCTGTTTTAAGCCTTTTCCAATATATAATAATAATATAATTAATTTCTAAAAACGTATTAATAACTTATCCTTTTTTTGCTTTTAAAAGTATTATTACTTTTACTAACTTTCAATTAATTAGAAAATATAATAATTTTAAACATTTTTAAAAAAAGTTTTTTATATACACTTTAATATATTGTTAATAAACTTTTAATAGTTGAATAGTAATGTAATTCAATTCAAAGAAAATGCTTAATATACTAATTATATTCTTTTTCATTTCTTTTAGCAAAATGATTATTATTTATAAAAATATTGGTTGTTATTCTTTTATTTTAAGGGAATTATAATTTAAATTGTTTAAACTATTATATTGGTATAGTACTTTTTCTAATAAAGTTTCTATTTTCTTTTTAGTGTTTTTAATATTAATATTGTTTACAATTAGTAATAGAATTTTGAATGATAAGGCCAATTTATGCTAATTCATTATTTTATATAGATTATTATTATTTATTATTCCGTTAATAATTTAGTATTAATAGTTGTATTTAATATTCTGAATTGTTGAAAATATTTTATACTATTTTGTTTTTTGGTTTGATTCGGATTAACTATTTATTTTTATATAATTAATATATAGATTAATATATAGATTAATGTATATTAACGTTTATTATAATACTGATTTAGCTTTAATCTATATTTACCTTCCTATTACCTTAATTGCATTCTGAAAAAGAGTAATTAGAAATTTAGCGATATCGTTAAGGTTATTCGGTTTTATTATATTAATCGATTATAATAAATACAAAATTTCAGAACAAATAATATTTGCAAATTTTAATAAATTAATTTTTAAAATCTAAAAGTTTGCATTATTATTAGTTTTTTGGTTTTTTTTTAATATTAACATTATTAAAATAAAATAATTCAAATTATAATCCAAATTATATTTAATCATTATTTTTATAAATAGAATATTTAAAAAAATAAAATTAATAATATAATTAATACAATGCATAAAATTCATCCAATTCTCTAATAAAATCCGTTTTATTATTAAAGAATTAAGCAACTAAAAATACACTTTAATTAAAAGATTCAACTCCTAGCTTAAATATATCATATTTTGTATTAAAGTTTCCTTTAATAAAAAAGTTCAATAGAATCTATATATTTATTATTATATTTAATAATATATCTAATATTAAATTTCTTATATATATTAATAATATAATAATTATTTATTTCCAGCTAAATAATATTATAATTTTTATTATTTTAATATTATTATTAAATAATTAGTTTAATTATTTTCAAATATAGAATATTATCCTTAACCTTTCCGTTTTATATTTTAATAGTAATACTTGCTTTCAAGAATCTATTAATATATAATAATCGTATACAAAATAATTTTATATTTTCGTTCCAAAAATATACATTAGATTTTTATATACAAATTATATTAACCTTTTTTTTAAATATTAATTAAAGTAAAATTATATATATTAGTTTTAATCTTTTTACATTTATTTAAATTATCTTTAATCTATTAGTTTAAACGATTATATAATCTTTATTGCTTTATTCTACTTTATTCTTTAATATAAAAAAAAATAATAAAAAAAGAGCTTATATTAAACTTTATACTTTTATTAATAATTAAATTTATTTTATTATTAAATATTATATATACACTTTGTTTTAATAACTTTATAAAATTTAGAAAATTAATAAAAGCTGTTTTATATTTAACTTATTGCAATTGAAAGGCCGCTGCTTTGTATATAACTATATACATTCCAAAAATTGAGATAATTATTTAAATCCTATTCTTAAAATGCTATTCCTACTAGTATTTGATTATCAATTTGTATACTCTATATATAATTGTTTATTAATAACAAATCTCTTTAAACTAATTTGTAATAAATTGGATTATTTTTTTATTAATTCTTTTTAATATAATTATATAATATTTATATTCAACTGAAAAAAATTATAATAATCAATATATTTAAACAAAATTATATAAATAATATTAATTACACTCTAATGTTTTGTTATTGCAACATTATAATTATTGTATTTTTTAATTATACAACAAATTAAAAGATTATAATATTTCTAACAATCTGAATTATATAATTTTATTCTCTTTTTCTTCTTCAAAAACTTAGAATATCCTAAAAATCCAAAAAGAATAAAAAAATAAACTTTTTCCTTAAAACTAATAAATTATATTAATATTAAACTTAAAGTTTTAATATTATAATAATTGATTAGTTTTATTTTAATCTATATTTCGGCTTTTTTTGGAAATAATATTAATAATAACAAATTAATTATCCAAAAAATCTATTAAAACGGTGGAAATATAAATTAAACAATATATACTATTTTTCTATTTGTTTTAAAATAATATAATAAATAATTTTATATATAAAAACAATATTCGATTTTTTTAAAATAAGATTATATACTTCTTTTATATTAAATTTAATTGTTCAATTTATAAAAGTAATCTATAATTAAAGGATATTTTTAATTAAGATTTAAAGTATAACCTTTATAATAGTTTTTTAAATAAAAAAAAACTAATTTTGGATTAATAAAATTCCTAATTTAATTTAAATATAAATACGAAAATCCATTTTTTTCTTTTGGTTTTTTAGCGTTGGATTATCAATTATTAAAAATTAGATTGTTTATATATTTATAATTTTAGATTCTCTATTTTATTTTAATAAAATATTGCGTTTTTATAAAACGATATATTTTATTAATAAATCTGCATTTATTACTATTATATTTAGGGTTTTAAGGATTTTTGTATAAAAGATTTTGAATAATTATTTTGCAATAATAATTCTAAAAAGATATTGGTTTAGATAGATTAATATACCCTTCTAAATCTTTTATACAAATTTTTTTTTGTTTATTCGAAAAGTTGTAAACAAAGGCTTTTATAATCTTTATATAACCTTTAAATATAATGTATTATAATATTATTTCATACTTTA
The DNA here is from genome assembly GCA_009299455.1 of Monilinia laxa. Classification (NCBI taxonomy): domain Eukaryota; kingdom Fungi; phylum Ascomycota; class Leotiomycetes; order Helotiales; family Sclerotiniaceae; genus Monilinia; species Monilinia laxa. The sequence continues at coordinate 739,528 of VIGI01000017.1, forward strand.
TTTATTCCAGCTTATTTATTACAATTTAGAACACTAATATATCAACAAGATTAACCATTGGTGAAATTGATATTATACCTTATATAATTCTGGTATACTAAAAAAGCAAAGGGAATAAAAGCGATTGTTTATATATATATATATCCACATTTATGATTGTTGGCCTTTGGGGCATTCGCAGCACCATTGTCGCTGGTGGCAGTAAAGCGTATAAAAAGGCTTTTAAAAGCTCCTGCTTATAGAATTGAATTTTGAACCTATAATACTGGGTGAGAGTTAGCCTCTTAAAACATTTAAAGATAGGGTTAAAGTTTAGTTAAAAAGCATATATATTTCAGAATCAAAGATATAATATAGAACTTTATAGAGATCGCCATTATTTCCAATTCTATATTTACTATATTTAATTAAATTACTAAACCAAGATTACTTATTATGTTTTTAAATATACAGATAATATTATAATTTATAAGATTTTTAAAATCTATAAAAAATAATATAGTTATACTAAAACGTAATGTATATTAAATTATAAAATAAAATGCCAAAAATAAGGTTGCTTTTGCGTTAAAGAAGTTAAAGATGATTCATTTTTTATAAAGATGGAATGTAAATACCCTTAATATTAATGTATCGTTAAAATTTATAATTAAACTAATAACTGCAAATAGCAATGAATAATCAGCTTTATATTAATTTAACGTTTGAATAGATTATAAACTTTCCTTTAAAAGATATGTAATTGTCGGGAAATGGATCATGTGACTTTTGGGCTGCTGTACGAATAATACGTCTAACCATATTAGGCGTACTAGCACCTCGAGGACGTCTATAAAGTCGTCCTTCATTCTATAGATTATATAGAGAATAACAACGATGATTATACTAAAAGAGATTTAAGTACTTACACTTGAACTGACTAAGTTAATACCAACAGTAATTAAACGTATAATAAAAACGCTAAAAGTTGCATATTATATTAAAGAATTAACGAATATTAAATTCGGATTATCTATTATATTATTAAAAAAGGCTGTAATTATATATATATAATCCTTTTTATTATATAGTTCGGAGATTTGGTATAATAATAAATTAAAGCTTAATATAGCAAATAATTATAATTATAACTATTTAGTTAATACAAAATTAGATTTATTAATCGAAAAAGCTAACAAAATCATTATTTTAATAATAAAAAAGGTTTTTTTGATCTAGTATATAACGTTTATAGCAAATATCCTTTGAAATACAGAATTATTGTTAAATAACATTGTTTTTAAATATGCTTATATATATTTTTGTATTCCGGTTCAAAATGCTTAATTCTGTTTATTTACTAATATACTAATTTGAAACCCCAATTTTACTTTAATAGCGTATAACGAGTTTGTATTATATAAATGTATTAATTTTATACATTTTTAAATCAATATTAGCTTAATTATATTTCTTATTTGGTTATAGAATTAACTTTGTAAAAAGAAGAATAAAGAAAGCTATAGCCAAACAATTCAATATATAATGAAATTAATTAAACGGAAATACAATTATAATATTTTTGGACAATTTTGAATAATATATAAACAACATTAAACTAATAGATTACAGGTATACTATATATTACAGTTAATTGTTAATTAAAATGAAAAAGGAATAATAAATAATATTTTTTATATTTTTAATATAAAAATAATTAAAGTTTTTAAAGAATCTATATTATACATTGAAAATCCGTTAGTTTTTAAATAAATAATTTTGGATATATATCGATAACATCTTAATAATCTAATGTATACAGATAAATGTATTTAATACCTTTTAATAAGCCTTTTTTAAATACTACATATTTATAAACTATTATAAAATTAATACTATACAATCTCCAAATTATATAGATTTTGAAAACAATAAAATGATTAATAAACTGATTAATGCTAATGCAAAAAAAGTATAAATGAATAATAACTGTTTAGTAAAGCTTATAATTAACGGAATAAATATAATAATAAAAACTTTTATTAATATAGTAATTTTTAATTAATAAAACTGATATTAAACAAAACTTTTAATATTATATTACAAATAGAAACTAGAATATATTATAATCGAATTCTTAAAGCTTTACCTTTTTTATATATTGCTTTATCGATTTTTAACCGTTCGAATAGTATATAGTGATTTTGTATAATATTATAAAAGGTTTAATTATGGAAATACTAAATTTAATTACTTTTGCAGATACAAAAAAATTCTTAAATATCTTATATTTTATAAAATCTTATAATACAAGTTTTATATTTAACCAATTAAATCAAATTGTTTATTCAATTACTTTAAAAAAGAATAAAGGTATTTAAATATAATGTTAGGACTGTCTACGCTTAGACCTTAATATTTAGAAGGGATAAAACTAAAATACACCGTTATTATTTAAAGCCTTAGTATTCAAATGCTTTAATATTTTGGTGTAAAAAATTCAATAACTCAACATTAGAAATTAAAAGATATTTTTTTAATATATTACTATAAAACTAATTAAAAAATTAATTAAATATGAATTATAATATAAATATTCAATTAAAACCTGTATATTTTAGAAAGTAATAAAAAGTTTTTATACGATTTTAATTAGTTAATTCTTTATTTATACTTTTTAATAATTCTTTTTATTTCACTTTTTTTAGAAATAGATTATTAATTAGAATTCAATATAATAAGTATTAAAAGTAATATTACGTTTAAAATAACGCTTTAATAATATTATTAGTATTTTTCAAATTCCAGTATAAAATAGTATAAAAGACTTTATTTGCAATAATAATAATCTTTATAAATAATCTTTTAAACAAAAACTTTTAATTAATTTCGTTGTTTATTTTTAACTTTAAGCACTTTAAGATTAAATAAACAAAATGAAAAAAGCATTGAAAAAGCTATTTAAAGGAAACAAAAACTTTTTATATATAAATAACAAAAATCTTGCTATATTTTTATTTATTACTATTTAATAAACAGGAATTATAAGGATTATTATAAATCTATAAAAATTATTTAAACTTTCAAAATTATTAAAATATATAAAGGAAAGTATTAGTAAAGCTAATGGATTTTTTTATTAAATTAATGTAATGTTTTAAAGCAATTAAGGATACTATTTTGATTAAAATAACTAAAAAATTAATTATATTATTCAATATTTTAAAAAACAATCATTAGTAATATAATAATGGTATAAAAACGATATAAACAATTCCCTTTTTATTTTGAAAAGATTTTAAAAAGTATATATTTAATACTATTATGAATAAAGGGATTTAATAATAATTTATTATATAATAGATTATTTAAATAAAACAATATTTTATTAAAACATTTTAAACTTTATATTCTACTTAAATATATTTAAAGAAAACTTAAAGGAAAAATTCAATAACATTTATAAAAATATATTTTTTAATCGATTTAACCTTATCTATTACAAAATATATCTATAAGTTAATACAATAGTTTATTAATAAAAATTATTTAATCGCTTATGCTATTTAGCTAAAAAGTATAAATAAACTATTTAAACTTTTTGTATAATATCACAATTATTCGCAAATAGTATTGATAAAAAAACTATACAAAAATGGCATTTAATAACTTTTTATTTAAAAAAAAAACGTTTATTTATTAGTGGTATTATATAATTAATAATTAATATATAATAACGATAATAATCAATTATAATTTTTTTATAACATTTTATAACAAAAAAAACTTAATAAAAGGCAAACAAAACAAACCAAAACTTTAATAACTTATAACTTTTAGATAAAGTACAGATCAGATAAATTAAACTTTGTAAAATGATTTTTTGTATTATCCGGATTATATTAATAATCTTATTGGATTAAATAAGATATTATTTATATTGTAAAGTAAAAATAAAAAATGTTATATTAGTAATTTTAATATATTATTATTATATAAACAAAATTATTCTTTTTAAATATATTTTAAATCTTCATTTAAAAGAAGAGATATAGTTTATTTTTATATAATTAGATTAAACTATAGGTTGAATTTGGTTATAAATAGATAATACTATATCGAGTAATCATTTATATTAATAAAAGATAAAATAGTCTTTAAATAAGATTATAAAACCTATAAAAAATACTTTATTAAAACTTTAGAAGGATAATAAGTTTATTCAAAATAAAGAATATCTAAAGTTTCGTTTTTGTTTAACCAAAATCGTTTAATTCCTATATAATTAATACAAATTGATTATTAATTTATTATAGAAGTAATATATATCCCAATAAATCTAGTTATAAAAACGAAGATATTAAAGATATAATACAATAATCCGATAAAAAGTTATTAAAGCAATTGAAAGATAATTAAAAAATTTAAATACTTTTGATTTAATATATCAAAGAATATTAAAAATTATATAAGGAGTTATATAGAATACTAAAGAAATAGTAATTAAAAAATATAATTCTTATAATATTATTTAATCGTTATTTATCTTACAAAAACCTATTTTTATAAACTATTTTGAATTAAATTTAATATTTTATTTCAAAATAAACTATAGATTAATTATGATATTCTATTTATAAATCAATAACCAAATTGATAAATAAAAACCCAAAATTTGGAATATTATTTAATATATTATACAAACTGGTATTAAAAGAATAAGATATTATTTTTGGTTTTTGCAGAATTTACATATAACGCAATATATCATACAAAAAATCAATATAAGCCCAATTAAAGCAATATATAGTATCAATCCAGAGTTTAATTACTTTAGCGAAAACGTTAATATTAAAGAAAAAGCGTTAGCTATGTTTTAAAGATTAGAAAAGCTTTAAATAGAAAAAACAAAATTAAAAAATTCTGAAATGTAATTATTTAACGCTATAATAATATTAAAAGACTATTAAAAAGATAACCAAACGCTATAATAATATTAAAAAACTATTAAAAAAGATAACCAAACGCTATTGAAATGATAATATTATATTTGAAAAATAAAAAACCTTAAAAACATTAATATTTTCCTATAGGAATCTTTATTAATTATTTCAATTTTGTATTAAACTAGTTTAAAAAAAAAAAAACGTTGCTAAAACGCTATTAAATAAATATTTGAAAGATAGAATTTTTAAGATTTATTGGGTTTGCTTTAATAAGCTTATTAGTATAAAAACGGAATTTAGACTTTTTTAATGTAATAATTAGCAGATTTATAAGGAAAATCCGGAAAAGCAATTTCGTTATTATCTAATTCCGTAGATTCGTTTAATAGCGTTTCTAGAACCATAGATTTTGAACTAAACGCCTTTACAATTCCATTATTATTAAATGTTTTTTTTCTTTTCAAAAATGAAGTTAGTTTTAATGAATTACAGATAATACCTTTTCTTTTTTTTAGGTTTTTATTTATTATATAAATAACGTTTATTATGTTTTTGTTTATTACATTATCTTTTAAATCTTTTATTGTTTTATTTAAAAACAAAAAATAATTCTAAAAAAAACTATTTATTAACAAATATAATTCAATTAGCTAATATATTAAAGAATAATTTATAATAAAATAATATATTTAACATTTAATTCAATATTAATATCTAAACCAATATTATAAAATGAAAGGTTATTATAGTTTCTTTAGTATTACAAAGTTTATAGTTTTGTTCTAATCTTTTTTTTTATAATAAAAAACTTTACATTTTCTTTATATATTATATATTCTTTTAAATAAAACGCTTTTATATAATATTCAATAATTATTATTGTTATAAGTATTCAAATCCTTTTATAAATGTATAAAAATGTTAACTTTTGTATAATATAATAATAGTATTTTTTGCATTTCTTTAATTTTATTATATATTTATTATAATTAATATATTTGCCTTTTAAAAAAGTATATTATTGATTAATCAAATCGCTCTTTTTTATATACTTGTAAAAATAACTGAAAATATATTTGAAATAACGAAAACAATAGGGTTAGTATAATATTGTTTTTTTATTAGCGGATTAATTAGTTATTTGCATTTTATAAATTTATATTATAACTTCGATATTTAACGAAGATTAATAAGGAAATATATATAATAAAAAGAATATAGATTACAAATAGAAAGGAAAATGTATTTATACTATTAAAATCAATCCTATTTGCTTTTTTATTTAAAAAAAATTCTTAATTATTTTCTTATTCATTTTAATAATTATATATTTTTATAATTATATAATAAATTAGATAATAATAGTATTATATAGATTGCTAATCTTTTTACATTTCAATTGTAAGTATTAAAGCGATTTAGAATGAATTTTTTTAAAAAAGAAAGTATTTGTTAAGATCGTTTATGTTCAAACCCTAATATTTGGAAGGGATAAAATTAAAATACACCCGTTGTTATTTCAAGCCTTAATACTCAAATGCTTTAACATTTTAATATAAAAGATTTAATAGCTCGACGCTAAAGATTAAAAGATATTCTTTTAGTATATCGCTGTAAAACCAATTAAGAAATTAATTAAATACAGATTATAATATAAATATTTAGTTAGAATCCGTATATTTTAGAAAGCAATAAAAAGTCTTTATACGATCTTAACTAGTTGATTCTTTGTTCACACTTCCTAACATATAATATTAATATATCCAAAACTTTTTAAAAACTTTTTTATAATAATTTAGTATTTTATTTTTAATATTTGTGTATTGCAAATATACAATTTAATAAGTTTGGATAGTTTTTATTAAAGCTATAATTTATTAAAAGAAAATCATTATTTTTTAATCGTTATATAATAATAAACTATATTTTATATAATTAATATATATATTAAATAAAGGTATTGTTTTAATATAAAAATTAATAGAAATAAAAGTGTTTATATATATATATATATATTTTAATATAATGTTTATATTTATATATAATTTACTATATTTAAAAGAATAAGTTTGCTTATAAAAATATTAATTTATAAATATATAGAATAAAAAAAAAAGAAAATAAAAGCGCTTTTCCAAATAAAAGGAAAGGGATTACAAAAATAAAAGGAAACTGTATTATTTAGGGGATAAAGATTGAAAAGTAGGGTATTAGAAGTACTATTAAATATAATAATAGATTATACATAAAAGATATATGAGAAGGTTCTGCCTTTATTACAGGCCCGTCGTTAATATCCTTCGAAAGGTCAGAATTAGACATTCTATATAAAGACGTTAAACTATATATAAATAAATAAATAAATAAATAACCAGATTTTTATTTTATAATCTATTAAAAACAAACTAATTAATTAAAGTAATCTTATAAAATTAGTTTTATTTTTTTTATTTATTTTAATAATCTTTTTAATATTAATATATTAAATATATTTTATACATTTAATATAATTAATATTAATTTTTTATTTTAAGTAAAAACTGATTTTATATTGTATATAAAAAAGATTATTAAATTTATTATTAAACATTTAAAAAGGATTTTATTATATTATAAATTAATTATCTTATAATATATTATTATTTAAAAAAGCTTTTTAATGATAAACTGTTTTAGATTTTTTCTAATATATAATAATAATATAATTAATTTTTAAAAAGTATATTAATAATTTCTTTTTTTTTGGTTTTTAAAAATATTATTATTTCTATTAATTTCTATTTGAATAGGAAATATAATAATTCTTAATATTTTTAAAAAAAATCTTTAATAAATACTTTAATATATTATTAATAAATCTTTAATAATTAGATAATAATATAGTTTATTTCTAAGAAATATTTATTACATTAATTATATTCTTTTCTATTTCTTTAAATGAAATAGATATTATTTACGGAAATATTAATTACCCTTTTTCTGTTTTAAAGAGATTATAATTTAGATTATTTAAATTATTATATTAATATAATACCTTTTTTAATAAAACTTTCATTTTCTTTTTAATACTTTTAATATTTATATTATTTATTATAATTAATAGTAAAACCTTAAACAATAAAATTAATTTATATTAATTCATTATTTTATATAAATTAATATTATTTATTATATTATTAATAATTTAGTATTAATAATTATATTTAATATCTCAAATTATTAAAAACATTTTATATCATTTTATTTCTAAATCTAATTTGGATTATTTTATATACTTTTGTATAGTTAATGTGTAATCCAATATATATTAATATTTATTATAATATCGATTTAGTTTTGCTTTATAAATGCTTCTTTATGATTTTAATTATATTTTGAAAAAGAATAATTAGAAATTTAATAATATTATTTAGATTATTTGTTTTTAGTATATCAGTTAATTATAATAAATGTAAAATTCTAAAATTAATAATATACATAAACTTTAATAAATTAGTTTTTATAATCTAATAATCTATATTATTATTGGTTCTCTAATCTTCTTTTAATAATAATATTATTAAAATAAAATAATTTGAACTATAGTTTAAATTATACTTAATTATTATTTTTATAAACGGAATATTTGAAAAAGTTAAATTAATAATATAATTAATGTAGTATATAGGCTTTCCTAACTTTTCAATAAAATCTGTTTTGTTATTAAAGGATTAAATAATTAAAAATATATTTTAATTAAAAAATTCGATTTTTTAATTTAAATATATTATATTTTTATATTAAAATCTTTTTTAATAAGAAAATTCGGTGGAATCTGTATATTTATTATATATTTAATTATTTATTTAGTATTAAACTTTTTATATATATTAATAATGTAATAGTTATTTATTTTTAATTAAACAATATTATGATTATTGTTATTTTAATGTTATTAGGTAGCTAAATCTGCTGTTTTTTATATATAGAATATTATTTTTAATTTTTTCATTTTATATTCTAATATTAATATTTGTTTTTAGGAGTTTATTAGTATATAATATTTATATATTAAATAATTTTGTATCTTTGTTTTAGGGTATACATTAAGTTTTTGTATATAGATTATATTAGCCTTTTTTTCAAATATTAATTATAGTAGAGTTATATATATTGGCCTTAATTTTTTTATATTTGTTTAAATTATTTTTAATCTATTAATTCGAATAATTATATAGTTTTTATTGCTTTATTCTGTTTTGTTTTTTAATATAAAAAGGAAATGAAAGAGAGAATTATATTAAGTTTTATATTATTACTAAAAATAAAGTTTAATTCATTATTAAATATAGTATATATATTTCACTTTAATAGCTTTATAAAATTAAAAAAACTAATAAAAGCTATTTTACATTTGATATATTATAATTATTAAATTATCGCTTTATATATAGCAATATATATTTTTAGGATTAGAATGATTATTTGGATTCTGTTTTTAGGATCCTATTCTTGTTAACGTTTAGTTATTAACTTGTAAGAGTTCTGGAACTTTCTTATCGCACCCCTAAGCGAGCTTGCCCCACCTTTTCGAATTTCCATTCTTTATTATAAATTATTTATTATTAATTCAATTTATATTATATTTTAATTTAAATTTTGAAATAATGATGGTATTTAATAATAAAAATGATAATTACAAGCTGAATCAACATTGGGGTATTCTTTGATGTATTAAAATTATTTAAATATATAATAATAGAAAATTTTAGAATTGGATTAAGAAATATATATAGAGATATTCAAAAGCTTTATATAAAGTATATTTAAATCACAATCTATATAGAAAATATATAAAGGAAAAGTTTATAAACTTTTTATAATATTAATAATTAAAATATATCAAATTATATATATTTTAACGAAAGATTGGAATAAGCGAAGAATAACTTTTGAATAATTAAAGTATATATTAAGCATTAAAGTTTTGATGTATATAATTTGCAAAAAGCTTTATTAATATAATTATAAAAGATATATAGTATATTTTAAACTTTTCATTTTTTAAATATAAGCAAAAAAAGAGGTTGGATTTCGCTTTATTATATAGATGATAAGGAATTAGTAATGTTATTATTGGTAGGGAGGGGGGTAGGGATTGGAGAAAGGTTATATAATCTAACAAATCGACTTTTGAGTTAGAAAAGAATAAAAGGATTTGGATTATAAAAAGAATGAATAAAAAAAGGTATTCTCATTGTATTAAATCGGTATATCATTTTAAAAAGATATTAATTATAATTTGGAATATTATTAATTAGAATTATAAATTTCTATTAGTTATTTTAAAGAGAAATGAAAGTAATAAAAGCATTATTTTGTAAGTATATCTTGATTAAATGCTTATTTTTATCATTTTCCTATTATTTAATAAATTAGAATCTAAATATATTTATATGAAAAATAAAGTTAAAATGTATTTAAAGTATGCCCGAAAAGCTTAATTAAAATATTATATACAGGGCTTTAATTGGTTCTTTTCTTCTCTTAATTTTAATTTAATTAAAAAAGTATAAAATTAAATAAAGGAGAAGTTAAAAAAGCTTCTATTTGTATTTATTTCTATTGAAGAATTAAAAAAAGAATTAAGAATGTTATAAAACAAAATAGACCCTTTGGATTATAGATTATATATTAAAAGATTAATTATAAAAATTGAAAATATAATTAAAACATAAAGAATAGCTATTATTCATTAATATATATTCGAATTTTTATAAAATTATAATATGTTATTAATTTAATATTAATTTTTGAATAAAATGATGGAAAAACACGTGGGGTGCAACGAGTAAGGCCTAGAACTCTTACATTTTGTATATGATTATTTACTAATAATAAACTTTTTTAAATTGATTTATAATACACTGAATTATTTTTTTATTAATCTTTTTTAGTATAATTATATAATGTTTATATTCTATTAAAAAGGGTTATAGTAATTAATACATTTAAATAGGGCTATATAAACAATATTTAATATTTCCCCATATTTTATTATTATTATAATATAATTATTATATCTATAGATTATATAATAAATTAAAAGATTATAATATTTTTAATATTTAGGATTATATAATTCTATATTTTTTTTTAAAAAGTTTAAAGTATTCTAAAAATTTAAATAAAATGAAGAAATGGATTTCTTTTTTGAAATTTAGGAATTATATTATTATTGGATTTAAGGTTTTAGTATTATAGCAATTAATTAGTTTTATTCTGATTTGTATTTTAGTTTTTTTAAAGATAGTTTTTGTTGTAATAAGCTGGTTATTTAGAAAGTTTATTAGAATATTAAAGGTATATATTAAACGATATATATATTATTTTTTTATTCGTTTTAGTATAGTATAGTAGATAATTTTGTAAATTAAATTAATATTTAATCCTTTTAAAATGAAATTATATATTATTTTAATATTAAATTTAATTGTTTAGTTAATAAAAATAATTTATAATTAAAAAATATTCTTAATTGTAATTTAAGGTATTGTTTTTATAATAATTCTTTAAATAAAAAAAGATTAATTATAAATAAACAAAAACTTTAATTTAATGTAGATATAAATATAAAGATTTGTTTTTCCTTTTTAGTTTATTAATATTGAATTACCAATTATTAGCAATTTAATTATTTATATATCTAAAGTTTTGGGTTTTTTATTATATTTTAATAAAATAGCATATTTTTTGCAAAACGATATATATAATAATAATATAATCGCTTTTATAATTGCTATATTTAGGATTTTAAAGGTTTTTATATAAAAGACTTTAAATAATTGTTTTACAATAATAATTTTAAAAAGGTATTAGTTTAAATGTATTAATAATTTATTCTAAATTTTTTATATAAGTTTCTTTTATTTATTTAAAGAATTATAAATAAAAGTTTTAATAGTTTTTATAAAGCTTTTAAATATAATATATTATAATATCGCTTTATATTCCATTTGTTTTAATTTGATTAGTAAAATTTAAAATGTTAATATATTAATAGAATTAATTATTAATAAAATAAATAATATGTTCTATAAAATTCTAATGTATTAAAAAAGTAAGGGAAATGTAGGCGATTATTTATATATATATATATATTGTTATTCGCAATTATAGAATGTTAGGATATTTGCAATATTATTATTACCGGTAATAATAAAGTATAAAGAGGGATTTAGTAATATAGTTTATTACTATATAGCAATTGAATATAATGACTTTTGTAATATTTATATTATTAATTGGGTACAAATGTAAATAGTATATTAATATACCTTTTAATTAAAATACTTCTCGAAAGCGATTTATTAAATTTTTCGATCTAGTCATTTAGATTTTACTAGTTTAATTTATAGATTATATTAATTATATTCGAATATATAATCTAATTTTTTTTTAATTAATAAAATAAAATAAAAAGAAATATTTTTATACTATATTATAATATAAATTATAAAAATATTAACTCTTATAAGAGATATAAATATCACAATTATATTATTAAAATATAATATTATTATAAAAATTAATAAAGCTTTATATATATATATATATATAGTATAATAATAATATTAATATTTTATATAATCAGATTCTAATTATAAAGGGGATATTTAAAAATAATATTATATATATATACTATATAGCGATATATGTTTTTAAAGAATACCTTATATTATTGGAGATTTCATTATGTAGAATATATATAATATAATATATATACATCTTACTGTCTAATTCTAATAATATAGTACGAATACGATATCATTTCTAATAATATCATTTATATCGTTTATATTACTATTATCTATTACAATCCTAGGTAATCACAATCACAATCATAATCCCAATCACAAACCCAAACCCAAACTTGAGACCCAAAAGCCAAAACTCAAACCTCAAACCTCAAACCCAATACCATCATAAATCATATCTTAGACATAAACAATCCAATCTAATATAACTCTCTCTCACACACTCACTCACCCACCTTGCTAAACTTCGCAACTCTCATCCACAAAAATGTCACTTGGGGGGGATACTGCGCTTGATACAGCATCGTCGCCCAATGCCATCGGAAATGGAAATGGCAATGGTAACAATATCGACACAGCTGGAAGACCCGCTACTCCTGAAGATGTAACCACGAAAGCCGTTCGCGATGTTACAAGTTCAGAGGTAAGTAACTTACCAAAAACTCCCTTCTACTTTTCCAACAGCAAGCTGACCATATTTCCAACGTAGATTGGAATCTCAACCTTGTTGAACCGTTTGAAACAAAGTATTGCTTCCGCAAAGGCATTTACCCCGAATCCTTGAACACCCACGTGGATATAGAACTGACGTCCGCGAATCAGGAATTCGCATCTTTTCTCAAGAAACGGTCTGCTATGGAAGAGGAGCATTCAAATGGATTGAAAAAGTTATGCAAGGCAACTGGAGATAGTATTCGCAAACCAGAGCATCGGCATGGTTCGTTTCTGCAGTCGTACGAAGAGGTTCTCATTATACACGAGCGGATGGCTGAGAATGGGGCTCAGTTTGGCGTATCGCTTCATCAGATGCATGATGACCTTATGGAAATGGCCTCGAACATGGAGAAGAGCAGGAAGCACTGGAAGACTACCGGGTTAACAGCAGAGCAGCGTGCTGCCGATACGGAGGCTGCCATGAGAAAGTCAAAGGTGAAGTACGATGCTCTGGCGGACGAGTACGATAGAGCTCGCACGGGTGATCGACAATCCGGAAAGATCTTTGGCCTCAAGGGCCCTAAGTCTGCAGCGCAACATGAAGAGGACCTCCTTCGAAAAGTTCAGGCTGCAGACGCAGACTATGCATCCAAGGTACAGGCTGCACAAACCCAACGTACTGAGCTCTGGTCAAGAGCAAGGCCCGAGGCGGTGAAAGCGCTAGAAGATCTCATTCAAGAGTGCGACTCTGCATTGACATTACAGATGCAGAAGTTCGGTAAGGCCTATGACAGTTCAACTATACCGTATACGTACTAACTGCATCAAATAGCATCATTTAACGAAAAACTACTTCTGAGCAATGGCTTGAATATAAGCCCAATTCGAGCTAAAGAACAAGGGACCTCGAATCGCAGTCTTCGTGAAGCTGTTCACGCCATCGATAATGTTAAAGACCTGAGCAACTACATCAGTAGCTTTGCTGGCAAGGTACCATCTCGGGTCACGGAAATAAAATACGAGCGGAACACGGTAGGTTCTTGAGATCTCTAGCTGGCTTGGTCTAGACGTGGCTGATTTGAATAAAGGTTTTGCAACCTTCACAGAATATTGGTCAACGTCAATCAGACCCCAACGCCCTCAATTCTCGACAAGGATCAGGAATACCACCCCAGCCATCTCATCAGGTTCACATGAGCATGAGCCAGTCTTTCCAAAGTACTATCCCCCAAACTCACCAGCACGAAAGGAGTTTTAGTCATGGTCCATCTCTATCGCATCATATTGCGGCGCCAGTTACATCGCCTACAAACCAAATTTCCAACTCTCCCGACTTCAATAATTGGCCGCCCCGTGCGGATGGACCTCCTCAGATATCGACACTACCATTCCAACCACAACCTCAAAGTGAACCAATTCCACAACAGATACCGCCTAATCCTATAGCTCATGCACCAGCGCCCTCGGGACCACCCTCAGGATCACCCTTAGGACCACCCCCAGGAGCAGCATTTAGCCCGGGACCAGTTCCAAATTCAGGCAATAATACGCATCTAGCGCCATTGAAACCAGTATTTGGGCTTAGTCTTGAAGAGCTCTTTGAGAGAGATGGCTCTGCTGTTCCCATGATTGTCTATCAATGTATCCAAGCAGTTGATCTATTTGGACTCGAGGTCGAGGGAATATACCGGTTATCTGGTACCGCATCTCATATAATGAAGATCAAGGCAATGTTTGATAACGGTGAGTTGAGCAATCCAGTTGAATTTAGCAACCTTGCTAACAATTTGCAGATGCATCCAAGGTGGATTTTCGTAACCCGGAAAGCTTCTTCCATGATGTTAATAGTGTTGCTGGTCTTCTGAAGCAATTTTTTCGCGAGCTTCCAGACCCTCTACTGACTGTTGAGCAATACCCCGCATTCATCGAGGCTGCAAGTCAGTTAAACCCCCATCTTCATCCCCGATCAATACCCATCTACTAACCTGAAGTAGAGCACGATGATGAAATTGTTCGTCGCGACTCTTTACATGCCATCATCAATGGCCTCCCTGATCCAAATTATGCCACACTGCGAGCCTTGACTTTACATTTAAACAGGGTCCAGGAGAGCTCAGCATCTAACAGGATGAACGCGAGCAACCTGGCAATTGTATTTGGACCTACGCTCATGGGTGCTAATACGGGACCGAACATCCAGGATGCTGGGTGGCAGGTTCGTGTTATTCACACCATTTTGGACAACACCTATCAGATATTTGACGATGATTGAGGTGAAGAGCATACAACCAGCCATGATATTACATAAAAATGCCCAATGTCAATTGATTAGCCTACCTATGAAACAGAAATCAAGGACAGGCAGTTTCTAGCACAAAGTTATGCGGTGTTGACAAAACAGCCCACCGGAGTATGTGCTGCTTCGCCTTTCACCATTTTGACGCATTGGCTCACCAAGTTGTCTCCTACCGAGCGGGTTTATGTCAGGAGGTGGTCTATCTCGGATACGCCCCTTTTCATAGGTTCATGGGCTCAAATCTAATGCCGATGTTAATTCAAACGTTGAATCAGAGAAGGGTGCATTTTTTCGAGACTTGGGCATTTCTGGATTACAATCACATTATTTTGGGCGGGGTGTTCTATTCACTCAATGCATATTTAGATAAAAGTGTAGAACAGTACTAATTGAATAAACTAATTCTCTGGAGCAACCACCTTCCGTGTTTAATATATGACTATCTGATAAAAGTAACAGATCAAATCATCAGCTGACTCCTTTCCTACTCGCAAATAGCGTCAAACTGAGACTTGTATCATTCTCACCCATATTTGGAGTTGGTTCTCCCAGCATCTCCCAGCGTTTCATCGTAAAAGGAAAGAATTGGGGACTCTGCTCTTTGCCGCGATCTGTATTTGTATTACTGCTATTCCTCCCAGCAGCTGCAGCTTTCAAGGGGCCTCCTTGATAAATCCATAACCAGTCGGATGGTGCCGCCATAATACTATAAATATAGCTAATGATTGAATTGGAAGCTGCTTCGCGAAAGTTGCGACCACATTGCTGACGGATATCGTCTGGAAGGACATCTACTATACTTAGAACAAGGTCGAAGCACTGCTCTAGTGGTAGATGTTGGATTTCTGTAGTAGCCTTGACAATATATAATTCCAAAAGGATGGCTGTCAAGAATAAAATTGCTCTTCCTCGATGCTCATGACCGATTTTTGATTGTCCCAAAGCTACAGTTTGCGAGGTCGTGAACGATAATAGCAATGGCAGCCATTTCGTAAGGAAGGCAACGTTACAATTGGTGTGTTGTGGGTTGGCAATAAACTGCGAGGCGCCATTGAGTAAACTCACTATGTCTGAAAAGCAACTATGTGAACTATATGATGTGCTGGCTTTCTCGGCATGTATCTTGTCTATAGTCAAGTCGAGGATGGCCAACAAATTCTCTGCTTTCGTTAACTGGTGCTCTTGTTCTAAGCTATCATTATAACCTGAAGCTTTGGCAGCATGGAAGAGCGCGAGAAATTGGGTTTCGGCACCGCGTCGTAAGTGATGTATAGCGGTGAAATCTAATGATGGTACAATGCAAGCCCATGTGGTGCCACCTGCCGTTATGGCAGACTCAACGGCACGATTGAGATCATCGAGCTGAGGAGAGACCATGTTCCGAGAAGTGGCCAGGGAAGATTTCCCAGAGCGAAACGTAGAGGCCACTTTTAACTGGCAGAAGGGCAGATTGAGATAGTTCGCAGATTTCAGTGTATCACCCACTGAAAGATTGGAGACATCAGTCTGAGATGTAGGCAGCAAAAGTTTATCGATCAAGGTAGCTATTAGTCTGGAAGCTTCTTGGTCGGTAGACGCGGATGACGAAGGCAGTACCAGAATTTTGCTGGTCATATCAGCGCTAGTTAAGACGAGAGTCTGAAGTAAGTCATGCATGGCAGAGCCACCTAAGACATCCAGGGGGTGTGGGGCGATAGATAGCATATCGTGGGTAGCTGTTGAGCATGCCTCAATTGCTGATCGAATGACCGTTAATATTAATTCAGGATTGTCATTTTGCATACGGTTTTGTAACAACCGGAGGCGATATGCTTCGTCTGATGTCAGAACCTCCGGTATGGCGACTGGGGTCGCAATCAAAGCGAGCAATTCCATGATTACTATAGTGTCGCTCCTTTGCGTTGGGCTTGATTCGGCCGTTTCTGTCTTCAAACAGGTATGGACCAGATCTTTCATGGAAAGGCAACCGAGTCCGATCAAGGGGCCACAGATTTTTATCATGCTGGGGCGGTGCCCCAATTTCTGAATGTAAGATAACCAGCTCGCCATTAGCAAATCAAATGGATGTGGATTAAAGTCTCTTAGGGTTGTCAACAGCAACACGCATTTTCGCTGTTGCTCGGGTGATTTATCCCATGAGATCGATAAATGATGAGCCACTCTTTGGAAAAGTCGTTCCATGGTTCCTTGATCAATACTTGTGCCGTTCGCGAGAAGCTTCTCAATTTCGTCTACAAACTCAGCCTCATTATTTTGTGATACACCTGACATATGATCTGATATAGGAGAACAAGCGTCAGCGACACACTTCCTGTCACTTAGAGCAAGCTGGCGAGAAAGTTGAGCGGTAAGGTTCTGGTTCTGGGGAATTCTGGA
The DNA here is from genome assembly GCA_009299455.1 of Monilinia laxa. Taxonomy (NCBI): domain Eukaryota; kingdom Fungi; phylum Ascomycota; class Leotiomycetes; order Helotiales; family Sclerotiniaceae; genus Monilinia; species Monilinia laxa. Next base: position 757,356 of record VIGI01000017.1, read on the forward strand.
TGAAAGGTCTAACAAGGATGTCAACATAACTCGTGGCATAACATCGCGATCATCTGCAAATGAGCGCGCACGACTAAGAAGAACATCAAACAAGCCCTTGGTTGCTCCGATCGCAGCAAAGATCTCGGCGTGCATATTGAGTGTATCCGCGCACGACGCAATAACCTGATGATCAGTTGAAGCTGTAGCGATCTTGATGACATCGGCAAGCATAGAGAAATCTTCTATGATTTCAAGATAGTCTCGCACAGCTCCAAACGTAATAGCTGTGAGCACGGATGCTTCACGAGCCATGGGTGATATATCCCATTCATTCAATGCTGTACTCGATGGCAGCATCTGGAGTTCCAATTCACGACGAAGCCAAAATCCAATGTGGGATTTGCTTGCGCGACTCAACGATCGGATGTCATCCAAGCTGTTGACACCGTAGTCGACTAAAGGCGACCGCCGTTCTGAAGCTATCGATATCATGTGTAGGATATTTCTTAAAACAGAAATGCTGGCCGCTGTTTTGTGGGTCTCCAGGTCTATTGGGTAATCCGCTCGACAGATCAAAGTCCTGTGCAAAGCAACGATCTCTCCACTCAGGTCATGAATAGGAAGCTCCGCAAGTAACCTCGTTCCACAGGGACCGTCTGGCGCCAGGTCGGCATGACCGTGTATACCACCTCGGCTAATCAGCCATTGAAGGTATGTAGGGATGCAAAAGTCGTTGGACCTGGCTAGCTCTGAAACAAGATGATAGAACGAAGACTTATTACGTCCAACTTCGCACGCACTGGAATCAAGAAATGACAGGACAGCCGCAGTCGCCTCAGCACCCATTTTACTCCAGGATCGTAAGATGCGAGCACCTATATAAGTCTTTGCATTTCCAGGTCTATAAAACGACGTTGACCAATCCAGAACCGCATGAATAAGAGTAGTTTTGTCATCATCAAGCTGCCAGCAACTTTCTATGACCTCAGGTGTGAACAGGGTGAAAAGCGATTTATCTAGTATGTTGATAAGGCGTTGTCGAGGGGGATGCTGGGCTTCGGGGGCCAGAGTGGTAAGACGAATGTTCCGACGATTGATCTCCTCCCATCTAGTTGTGGGAAGCTCATTCGAGTAATCCAGGTGGACCTGTAGGATTTCGCTGTGTTTGGACCAGACTTCTGGACAGACAAAGTTATCTGGATTTGAAATCATCAATTTATTTATAAGTAAGCGTAAGCGATCATTCAGAGGTCCCAGTATATCGGCGTCAGGATGCTGAATTGCCTAAAGAGATGCCGTCAGTTCATACAAGGAAGTATAGATGAATATGATGGCATACCTCCGAAAATCGATTCAGCAGAGTAGTTGTTAATCGACGCCCAAACCTCCGATACTTCAAAATGTCTTCCCAATACACTTGAGAAATCAACAGCCATATTGGTAGTTTGGGTTGAGAAGTCGCCTCGAGTGAGGATAATATCCAATCTATATAATGCTCGCGATCTATAAGGCATTCGGAATGAAAATGAGCAGCCAAGCGAATCCTATCATGCTCGTAAGTAGATGCGCAAGAATGCGGGAATTTAATTTTTGTACTTACGCATAATAAATCCTACGGCGAAAGTCCTTCTCCCCACATGTCCCAATAATGCTTTCCAAGACCTGTTCAACACAAACTGTGAAATCTCGTACCCATTTCGCCTCTCCTCCCATAGCAAAAGCGCCACTGGCACCCTTTCTCTTGAACGACCTCAACTCATTTGCCCCGACACATTTGGCTAGCCAAACGGCCCTTTCTATGGGGATGTTCTTGTTGAGTGAATGTTCAAGGAGTACTCTACCCCTGATCCCATGGGGGATCGATCGACTAAGGCGGCGGAGTGATATAGTGGGATTGGCTAGATCCTTGAGCCATATCTCCCTCTTCGTGTCCGTAACTGTTACACGTGGTGGCGGTTTGAAAGTTGAGCTGGCTGTAATATTTCCATGGGCCCGTCGCTGAGCTAGGACGCTTGAAAACAACGATGACAATGTGGTCACACCACTTTTGTGCTTTAAAGATGGATATATGGAGGCTTTTGCCGAGCCTGTCTCGTTCTGTGACATTTGCGACTTGTCGAAGAAGCCTTGTCGGATGACATGTTCGGAGAATTGGTCTTCTGGGTGGTTACCGTTCCATGGAAAGAAGTCTGCATGACCTACCGAAAGTTGTTAGTAATTTTACTGGACGTAGAGATTATGCAAACTATGTTGGTATGTACCATTTGGTGAATAAGAAGGTGCAGCCGCCGGAACCTCTAAAACCCAAGGCTTTGGGCGAGCATCTTTCTTTCCGGAAGACCCAATTGATGGTCCCGGCTTGTAAATAGAAGGCGGGGCGTGTTTTCCAGGTCTAACAGGAAGAGGAAATGATTTCGCAGATATTTGATTGTAATTTTGATCGAATGTCAAACTCGATTTGGACGGTCTTGTACGAAGCACATCGGAATGAAGCTGCGGTCGACCGCGTGGACGTAGGGATTGTCTATTTGATATTATGTTCGAAGGTGTCGACCTTGAAGCTTCTCCCTGATGACTCGAACTCCTCGACTCGTTCGAGATTTCCTGCTTCAGGCGCGACCCTCCTGCTCTCGAAGTTTGCCCATAACGCAGAGATGCAGAATCTGGCATATCAACTGTCAAGTCTATTAGGGCTTCATTGTGTCTCCGAGTTGGTGAAGTAGACGAGAGACCTCTTTGCGGGGAGGACCTTGAGGTAATATTTGAGTTTAGTGACCTTTGCGACGGTCGTTGGGGTTGTGACCCAACGAGGGGTTTTGTGGTCATGATTGCGCCATGCCGTGGTCGACTATTGCGACTTTAATGAAGGCAATGCAGTTTTAAGAGTTGTGAGACTGCGCTGGCGATACCTGAGATGTAGAGTATGTACAGAAGGGTCGGAAAGCTATGTTTGAGAAGATAACATCTAAAGCAATCAAAATGATTTGGTAACCGTCGCCTGAGTCTTAACTAAAAGAAAGGGTATTCTATGTCGCACAGGCGCAGGATCCCTTTTGTCGGATGCTAAGGCTCTTATTGTCTCGAAGCAATCGTGGATATAGAATGATTTGTCTTATTGTATTGTATCGTATCGTATCGTATTATGCAGGACAATACTGCCTAGTTGATGTTTTCTACAGATGAAGATATAAAACACAAGAAAGATGGCCAAAATAATACGTTTGGATGAGGTGAGGTGTGGTGAGAGGTGTGGGCGGACTGAGAGACCCGAAAGTGTACCTACGCGCGACCATTGTACGAACCGACACCCGGTACCCCAGTTCGCCCAGATCGTTCGAGCCACATCTATTAAGGCCAACCCACAATCGCCATCTTGAACTCTACTGAGCTTGAGCTTGATTTTAATCTTGATCTTCAGCTTCACTTCCTTTTACCTTCACTTCCTTCAAGGAAACAACCAAACGAGGAACAATCAATTTATCAAACCATACTACTATATCATTCAACCCAAAGTATGACGACCAAAAAGGATATGCGACGGGGCGACCTCAGTATGTGTTTATTTTCACCCCTTCCTTCATCTGCGACTTCACATAAACTTGCTAACATGGTTCTTCACTTCAAGTCATCCCTTACCAAGCTCCAGCTGCGAAAGATTCCCCCAGCGATTTTAGTGGTACGTTAGGTAGCACCTTACCAATGGCGGCAATGTTCACTCGTAACAAGCTTATCGGATGGTTCGTCAACTCAATTAATTACATGCCATTCTCATACGACTAGTTTCTTGAAAGATTATGTGCAAGTATATCTGCTAAATTCATAAAAGGGCTTCAGTAGTTTTTGCTATTCAGAATTGGTTAGGTGAATCTTCAGAGACGAAGAAGACCTCATCACAGCCGGCTTATTTCTCAGTGGGAATGTCACGTAAGATATACTCGCCCTTCCATTCGCAGTAGTAGTTGATACTAATTCACTTGTACTGTAGTGATGGCCCTTGTTATTGTAGGTTGATTCAAACACCCCATTACGGAGGAATAGCTCGCTCATTTACATTTTCTAGACTTATCTTCCAATGTTTCTTCCTCCTCCTGCTGCACCAGTAGCTCAATCAGCATAGCGATGGCGGAATTGCGAACAAATCATGGACGCAATATTTATGAGGGCAATGGCAAGTAGTAATATGGATATGAGTGCCTGTGGGAAGGCGTTTTCTGGAGAACTTATTATACATGAAGCACACTCGAAGTATGGGGATGAGGAAAGTGATACGATTGAAATTAGATTAGTATGGATGTAAATGGGAACAAGAACAGAAACAGAAACAGAAACAGAAACAGAAACAGGAACGGCAATGGTGATATAGATGAATATGCAAATGTGCCCTGCTAATTGGGTAAAAAGTAAGATTACCTTCTTCAAAGATGAGATCAATAAATAAATGAATGGGATACGAAGCAAAGGCTAGAGAAACAAATGTCTACTTTAATAGGTGCCAAAAAGCTAGCAAGCATTATCTCCACAGTAGTATCTACCACTGTACGACTGTATCTACCACAGAATCTGCCCAGTATCTTTGAATGCAAGTTTTGGCACAAGTAGTGATAACAAGTACCTAGGTAGTATGTAATATGTGATATGTGCCTAGGTTGTGATTTGTAAGTAGGTGATAATCACGCTGAATAAGCATTGAACCCTTTTTAATAGATCAAGGGGCCATTATCATATTAATCAGGCAAAATGAAGTACCAATAATTCTTTAAGGCATCACCAAATCAAAGAGAGTCTTACATAAACATTACCTCATCAGCCCACCTTTATAGCTGGATACGGTATTCCCTGCCGCACCTCTTCTTTTTGCCCCCCGTCTACCTAGGGAAACAAATACGTAGTAATTATGAGCAAAAAGAGCGAATCACAGCCCTTATTTTACGCTAATTACGGCTAATCACATAATCATGCTAACCCAACAGATACTTTTAAGTTATTATTAAGGCAAACTTGTATAAACTGGTATAAACTAGTAGAGCTAGTAGAGCTAGTAAGTTACTAGATACGTACTACCATCTACTGACACAACACAACACAACATCTTCCGTCTGCTACAACCCTTCCAAAACACTTACCAACCCTTTAAATCAACCCCACCTCGAACTCGGATTCAAAATCAAAATCAAAATCAATCCAAATCCCTTTTTACAAATCTCTACATCCTCTACATCTTTTTTTTCATCACTTGAAATAGAATCACCCGTCCCAAAGACACCCAGTCACACTCGAGTTTATGTCCATCGAAAATCTCAAGACGATCGGTATGCGACCTTATCCTTTCTCTTTCTCTTCTCTTTCCCCCACCCCTTTTGACTTTCAGCTCTGGGGGAAGCTAGGACATCAGCCTTAGTACTTCGGGCGTATTTGGTCATATCAAATACACCTGTAACTGTTGACTCTCATTTATCATCATCATGATAATTATTGTCGTTGCCATTATCGTTGACCGCTTTTGGTGCTGTCACTAATACCTCAGAATAGACTCCTTCGCTGAAGCCGATGCCGCCGGAGATCCAGGACCAGACCAAGGCTCAGGGGGGACAAAGTCGCCGTTGAACGCGAACGGTTCCTCCCCTATCGCAACTTCAAAGTCAGCAAAGTCTGCAAAGGCTGCTCCCGGTGGAACTCAAATCGAGAACTTGAAAGTCTTTGGTAAAGAAATGATTCACGCACACATGATTTTGAGCAGAAATTCTAACATTATTGCGCCCTTAGATCCCTTCGCCGAAGCCGACGAAGAACCCGGAGACCAAAAAGCCGCAGAATATATTCATATTCGTATTCAACGTATGTCGACCAGTTATCTGAAGCTACAACGGAAAGCTTGTACAACAGTCGCTGACCTTCATGATTATAGAGCGTAACGGTCGTAAGACTTTAACCACTGTTCAAGGGCTCCCAAAGAAATTTGATCAGAAGAAGATTCTTAAGGTTATCAAGAAGAAGTTCGGTAAGTTGCGTTGTGCAAACTCATACTTAAAATACCGAGGGCTAATCTTCAATATCACAGCTTGCAATGGCACCATTGTCAACGATGTTATCATGGGAGACGTGATTCAACTTCAAGGAGACCAGCGCAAAGATGTGCAAGAATTCCTCACTGGCAAAGAAGGCTTAGAGCTTGAGGCCAAGACCATCAAGGTAACTTACTGTTTAGAGCCATTTATCATATCATGACTAACCTCGACATCAGGTCCATGGTTTCTAAAATCGTCAATCACACGTCTCGAGCCATCGCAGTCTTGTGCGCACATATCATCAGATATGGTTGCTTCAATACTCAATTCAAATCTTACTGCGAATGGCTCTACAAACGCGTTGTCGAGATAGTCCCGACCATTCCCGCATTTTATATAGAAAGTGCTGGGCGGTAATAAGGGAAGGCTTTGCAGATGGATGTTTCAACTTTGCCTTTACAGCAGGGTTTTCATTCTCTTTCTTTCACTCTAGTCAGATCAGGTTGCTGACTGCACCTGGCTGTAAATTCTATTCATTACGCCTTATGGCATAGTAAAGATGACAATTCGTAAAAGGCCAACTGATCCTATCCTATGTTTCCGTGTTCTTGATTTCAGTTGCCTGCTAGTGAACACAAACCATCATATCTACTAAACTCCTTACTCTAAGCCATCAATCTGAACCCCAGTTTGACATAACCCCAGACCTCCTTCAGATGCACAATCAAGGGCAGGGGTGGAAGATCCGTCCTTGAGAGGTACAATTGGGATAAAAGACTAACCATACTGATGAAGCTTGCGATCGAGAAGACGGAAATTGATAAGGAAGTCTCCTTCCTAATTGCGAGTCGTGGATGGGTCATGTGGTAGAGGAAAGTTAATGTCTGCGCCGTGGTCAGAAATATACAAAAACACAGAACCAGCACTTTTGCTGATTATCAGGGGATATATGATACGTACACTGGCTATGCATATCCAAGCCGGTAGAAGCAAGCGAGGATCTTCTGAACCGCCTGAAAGATAGAGGATCCAAGATGTGGTATATGCATTTATCAAGTTGATGGTAAGGAGACGGACGATAGTTGCTATGTGACAGAGTTATTTTCGAAAATATTCTGTCGCCTTTCATGGAAATACCTGCATACCTTGAGGCGCGTAGTTAAGCAGCCTGATATGTTCCGCACTTAGTCACAAATTCTAACTTGGGCACAAGATCTTCGGAAAAGGACCGGGCAGGGGGTTCACATACCATCTAGACATCAAGCAATCTGTGAAGAAGAAGGCAAGATAGGCGGAGGAGAAACACTTCCTTGCACATTAGCATGCTTTTTCTCTCGCGTATACAATGTGTTGTATCATAATGAAAGATGCTTTCATATCACGGTGAGGAGTTTGTCCATACCCACTAATATCAATGGTTGGTGTTAGCAATTTTGCAAGGTAATCTGCATATATTTCTACCCCATCTCGTAATTTAGGAAGATATTGCTTACAAGAATGGCCAAAAAGACTTCGGTAACCCTGATTCTCTTTTCAATAGTCCACTTCGCTTCTAGAACATTCATTTCATCCCACAACAACTCCCTCATAAATGTCAACGCGCATCGTAATCCCCACCAAATCGCCGGGGCGATACTAAGTAGCCGGCAGAAGAGCAATGGAAAATGCCAAACTCTGGCAACACCGAGAAGTACTGCAACACGCGGGTGCAGAACGGAGGTCTTGCCCTCGGGATCCGCGGGGTGCAGGTTTGGTTGGTATGCCGATGGTGATATGGTGGTGGATGGTATTTCCGAGGGGGGTGTAGGGAAGGGGGCTTGGTGCGAACGACGCCGGGTGGAAGCCAGAGGTAGATTTGTTTACGGCATATGCTGCCGCTTTGCAATCGCTGGGAATGCAAGAAGTGGGTGAGCGTTTCCCTGCTGAAATATTATGTCAGTGAGTTGGGGAAAACAGTTCGAAACTCTGTACCTTAAGGACGACTGAGAGTAAGAGCAAAAGTATTTCTGATGAAATTTCGAGGTATCATGTAAAACAAATGGTAGAGGATTGCAAGGTGCGAGCAAGGTGCGAGCAAGGCCACCCCCCACTCTGTTGTCTTTCAGCCTCGTCGATCTGTCTAGTTCGAATAACCAGCCACAACAAAGCCACATGAAGCCACCAAGGCTGTCGTAATATTCTCAAAAAAGTTCAATGTACAGCATGGTGAGGGGATAATTCTTATGACAAGCCTCCGACATACGCTTTTTCTTTTTATCTATTCCTCTCCATAATACTAGCAATTCGATGGCTCAAGCTCTCCGCAGAAATGTCTTCCCTACCCCTCGGAGTCCTTTCTCCTTCTCAAACCCTCGATACTTCTCCGCCATAAACCCAAGACAAGCCTCACCTGCCAATCCCGCACAACATCCTGATCGTAGAATGCGTATGCAAGCTTTGTCCGGGAGACAAATGGCCACAGACGTGGGTCTACTACCTAGTACGTCTACTTCAGTTGGTTTATCTGTTTCCCAGTTCCTACGCTAACAATCCCGAAGATACATTCATAGTCTCAAAAGGCCCCTCCCTCTTCAAAAGTCCCAAAGCATTCTCAAAATTTCAATGGACACGATTGAAGACACGATTTTGGGATAATGTTGCCACTATCGCATTTAAATGGATGTCTCCCAAAACCGGGCGTGTAAGGAGACAGGTACAGCTTAAGCGTGGTTCAATAGTTTCCGCAGCCGAAGCTCTGTACAGAGAGATGTACCAAAATTTTGCAGCTGGTGATGCCGGACGGCTGCGTAGAATATGTGCCGATGGACTCTTTGAGAGTTTCTCGCAACGAATAGCATCGCGACCCAGGGGACAGAAGGTAACATGGAACCTTGAGAAGATGAACCGAAGACCTAAGATCGTGTCGACGAAAGCTGTTATGATACCCGGGGGTGAGGGCAATGTGATACGACAAGCGGTAGTCAGGATTTCGAGCCGGCAGAGCATGAGAATGACTGATAGGAAAGGCAAAGCTCTGCCAGGAAGTAGTGAGAAAGATATTGTGGAGTATGTGGTTATACAGAAGATTTATCGAAACTGGCAGGACAAGGAATGGCAAGTTTGGGGGACAACAAAGGCTACTTCGTTGAAAGATATAGAGGAATGGGAGAAGATGGCTTAGAAATAAGGGGTGTGGATTCAGGAGCTGTACAATATGCATCTGTCTTGTTGTAAGATATCCGTGGGGTTTAGCTATTGAACTAATCGCGTTGTATATGACCTCCCCTTTTCAGAAGCCCGGCTAGCAACTTTCAGCATCAATAATCTCGCTTGAGATGAGTGAGAATGTCATTTCTTGAACGGGTCTAGGGGACTTCCAGGGAAACATAGATGGCACAAAGAACTTGGCATGTTGCTCTAGCTGATGAGGCTGCTACAAAAAATTCAAGTACTATGAAGAAAATCGATCTATCCATCATTGCTACCGCGCCACGAGTGAATCTGAGGAGCAGAAAGTTGTTCCGGTGACAATGTAGGTCCCTCCAATAATTTATACTACTTAGGTATATACGTCCCCTATCCTCCTCAATTCCTGCTGCGATATAACTTCTTATCCATCTATCATCCACACCCGACCTCTCATATTCACCTTTGGTCCCCTCCGCCTTCCAACTCTCAGATCTTGATTTCCCATCATCCACAAGATCCGATACCCTCTACTTCTCTAAATCAGTTGTATCCACCTCCATCTCATCCCAATGCACCTCAACATCATATTATACAATAACTTTCCATTTGAACCTAGGACTCCTCTCAGGTCCTACCTCACTTGCACCTCCTCTGTGCCGAAGAAGCAGCAATAATAAAAGCCGTTTCTATATATAAAACATTCCGAAATCACCATGCAAAGCCTTCACCCCCCTCCTATCCTCTTTTGACCCCCAAGGAGATATAATTACAACAATACCCATCATCTCGCCATATCCATTCGATGCAAATCTGAAATCTTCCCATCACACGGCGAAGTTGGACTCCTCATTTAAGTAGCATAGCACGCCATAATCTACACAAGTACCCCCCTCCTTCTCTCCTCCATCTTCACCGTGCACTACAATGCAGCCCAGGAAGTACAAAGAGTTTTCTAACCCCCACTTACTTACGTCACTTCCTCAAATACACGCACATATATAGAATAAGATATCGATCTCTTCTCTGTCGCAGGTAGTCACCCATCGTATCCTGGTATCGCATTTCCTTCCAGGCCGTCAAGACGTTAGAGAGCACCGTTGTGTTTTTCATCTCTGCAATACCATGCCACCAGACCCATATATCAAATACTACGACTAGATATAATTGGTTCAATTATCACGTAAATTGAGATAAAGATAGATGGCGGTTGTTAGAACAAGGCTGCTCAAAACTGCCATTTCACAGACGGAGCCCAATAAGCACGATACTCATAATAAAGGGGAACATTTAAATGACACATGAAATTCAAAGACATTGCATTGGAGTCTCATATAGATGGTGGCGCGTTCAGTATCATGTTCAAAGTTTAAAGTATAAACCGAATATCTCGAGTTGCACTGTCACATATGACCACTACAACAATGCAAAGGTATTTCAAATGGTATGCTTTTTATTCCAGTCTATTTAAGCTAACATGCAACTGATTGATGGTACATGGTTTGTTCATATCGAAGAGACTCTATCCTACATCTATCTTGTCCAAAGGAGCAAGAGAATCAATAGGGAGCTGGTTACCAAATAAATGGCAGACCAAGAGCCACAATGCCCTGTCATGATTGACTGGTAGACAAGAATCCTGTACAACAGTAGATGAGGCCAAATTCCTGCAAAGATGAAGAAATACCATAAACTCCATGAAATCGAAGTCGTGAACAGGAAGACACCATCCGATTAAGATCAGAACTGGTGTCATGAAACGTAAAAAGTAAGAACATGCTGCCCAGATGTCAAGAAGAGAGACAAGTAAAACCGTGGTAATAAATGAAATTGATACTTTCAGACAAATGGATGTTGTTGAGAATACCAAGGTTACTCAACAACTGGAGCATTTCCACTTGGGGTTGGCGTAGCGGAACGATCTTCATGAGCCTTGTTTGCAACACCAACAGAGGAATACGGGTAGTAAGCCTGTTGAGAAGAAGCCAACTGGCCAGTTGGTGGGCTCTGCATACCCCAGTATGGAGCAGGAGCATATTGCTGATATGGTGCATAGCCACAGTATGGTGATGGAGCAGTAGGGCTGCCAGTCAAGTCAGTTGAAATTGCAGGGCTGCGCATAGCATAACCAGGACTGCCGGGATAACCTGGGTAGTATGTTGGGGCTGGGGAATAGGAAGCAGCATTACTATAGTAATGACCTTGACCATCAGTGAAGACAGCCGAAGGAGCAGCATAGCCATAGTATGGGCTATATGCTGCGTAACCGTAAGGTGATGCGTAGGTCATTGGAGACATCTGAGTAGATGGGGAAGTTTGTTGCTCTACATGTCGATCAGCACGAGGAGATTGGAATGATCGAGTGGAGGTCGAAGGCTGCGATCTAGAGGATTTGCCTCTGCTACCACCGTTCTCAGAGTCCTTTTGAGCAACTCGGAGAGATTTTCCACCGAAAGTGAAACCATTCTATGATACTCTTAGTAAACCATCAAAGAAAGATGGAGATGTGTCTTGCTTACCTTTGCATTGACAGCATTAACAACTGCCATTGGGGACTTGAACTCTACAAAAGCGAAGGCAAACTTCTCCTCTGCTATAAACATGGTAGGTCAGCTTAAGAACCTTCGACAAAAAAGGTGGCGACTTACGTTCAAACTTGGATGCATTCTCTCGCACACTGATGTCTTGGATTGAGCCATAGTGCTCAAAAAGACCTCGAATTTGTTGTTCGGAGGTGCCCAATGGAAGGTTACCAACGAAAATTGAGCGACGGTCGACATCATATCTTGCCAAATATGCCTTGGTAGAATCAACCTCTGCGGCAGATGGTGATTGCTGGGCAGGTGCCGCAAGACCTGCAATGGGTTGCAGCTTGTAAAGATCATGGTTGCGGAACGCCTGCGAGGAAGTTAGAATGAACGACCAATGATGTATAGGAATGAACTTGAACTTACAGATTGAGCATCTTGACCTTCATCGTACATTTCAAACTGAACGATGACACCTTCGTTGAGGTTGAGTGCAGTACGCTCTACGTGAGAAGCAGTGTAACAAAGTTCAATCTTGCCAAAGCTCTTAAGAAGATCTCTGACTTCACCAGGAGTGACGACTGGGCCATACTTGCGCTCAACAAAAAAGAGACCTGAGATGTGTTAGGAAAAAAATTTCAACATTGTCGTGAGAGGTGATCAACTTACGATGAGCCTTAGCCTTCTCGCATCGACATGGACGGCCTTTGATCAAACGACCTCTGCCCTCCTTGATAGCTCTCTCAGCATGTTCTTGCTTCTATTCAAAGTTAGATAGATATACCCAAGAAACGTAATTATAGTCACAACTTACAGTGTATTGGCAAAATGCAAAAGGCATGTGCTTGCCATCTCGGCGGATCTTAACGTAGACAGGGCCATACTCTCGGAAGACTTGGGTGACAGCCATTTGAAGGGAATCTTCATTCTCGGATTGAAGGAGACTGCGAGAAGTTGTTAGTGTGAGCCACCAAGAAAAGAGGGTTAGAAGAAAGAGACACCAAGGAATATAAGGCGAGAGACATACTTAGCAACGAAAACACAGCAAGAGGGGGGGTAGACAGCTTGTGCATCCTCAGCCTTGACAACAGTGTATCCACTAAGTCTATTGCCTGAAGCATCAGTAGTCTCGGAGACGTGCTCTTGGACGTGAAACGCAAGCTTGCGCTGAGTTTCACCGTAATTGCTATCAATGGTGCCAGCAGACTTGAGCTTTGATGGTGATAACTCGGAGCTGTTACTCGAGCTTCTTGGACGCCACATGCCATCAAGATCTCTATGCTTTGTGGCCTTGGGAGTATGTTGATCATTGTTGCGATACTTAGAAACATTCTTGATTGGGGATTGGAATGGATCATCAGTATTGCTCTCAGAACCATTACGAACAAAAGGTGGTGAGTAACTGAAAAGGAAAAAGAAAGTTAGAAGGCGATAAACAATTAGGGGTAATGCGGGGCAGGGTCAACTTACAGGTTAGAGTCTCTCGAACCACGGGTAGAACGATGACCAGAAGATGTGACGTTGACTTGGACATTACTATCACCACTCATAGTAAGTTGAGCAATGCCAGTAAGAAGTGCTCCTTGATAAGTGTTAGCAAGGGATTGTAGATGATTGGACCAAAATGATAAGATATTGGTGAATATGAAAGATATCATCAAGATAGTAGATACAAGAGGGAGTAAGTTGTAAAAACATAGCATTCATATGAAGAATTATGAAGTGATATGGGTAAAGAGAAAAGATGGACATTGGTGAAGGATGATGAAAAAGGGTGAAGAGGATGAAGGAGTGTGGAGGGTAAAGAGTGGATACATGATGAAGATAACACAAGGAGGATGAAGATGATGATGAAGGGTAGAGATGATAATGATGGGTGAAGATGATGAAGGATGAAGGATAAAGATGATGAGATGATGAAGGATAAAGATGATGAGATGATGAAGGATGAAGATGATGAAGTTAAAATGAAAATGATACATACCCTCATTATCAGGAGTGTTAGGAATACCAGCATCGCTGGCAGCAGAGCTACCATATGTACTAGCAGGAGAAGGCTCAATCTGAGTAGAAAGTGCAGAATTGGAGCCCGAATTACCAAAACTGGAGGTAGATGAGGTTGAGTGCATACCAATGGTATGACCACCAACAGTTGAAGATGGAGTAGCAGGCGACATTGTTGATTTCTTGATTTCTTTCTAGATGAAGCTTGAGTAGAAGAAGAAAGTGTAAGAATTGATCGAAATTGAAAAGGGTAAAAAGAACAGGCGTTTGATGCAGGTGCAGCTTGACAATTATATTGTACTGTGTTAGGTTTGACAGTTGTATGGAGGGAAAGGAGTGTCAACAGAAGACGACGACGAAGAAGCAGCGGAAAGAGGAAAGGAGAGAAGAGTGTGGTAAAGGAGAAAGGGAGGAAAGAGGAAAGAGGAAAGAGGAAAGAGGGAAGAGGGAAGAGAGGAAGGGTGTGAGAGGTGTCGTGTCGAAAAGAGGAAGGAGAAAAGAGGAAGAGGGTGGGTATGCCTTTGTAGATGCAGTAGGTGTAGAAAGAATCGAATTGTTGAAGGAGAAGAACGAAGAGAAGAGAGGGAGGAAACGAGGTGGTGGGATTGATATCAAGAGAGGTGTTATTGTTTTTGAGAAGAGGAAAGTATCAACAGATACAAAATTGAAATCAATTTATACCCATTTTCTGGTAATTTCTTCAATGTGCGATTGTATTCTTCGTCTAATCATTTGAGGACCTGGAGAGATGCTATACGGGCCGATTAAGAGAGAAAATATTTTGGATATTTAATGGCAAGAGATAGATAGATACCTCCGAGGTATTGGAAAGGGAAAGAAGGACCTCCCGGGAATAATAAGAAGATGAGTTCCTACCTGCTTGGGACGTATGTGGTTATGGGAGGATGTTGATATCCATAGACCAAAGTTGATAAAAGTATCTACACACATGGTAGTAGAGTAGAGTAGAGTAGAGTAGAGTAGAGTAGAAAGCCGCATCAAAGCCTTCTTTCCTTTTTCTCAGATTGATCATTGGTTCCATTTTATTCTTGTCCCCTTAGTAATTGAAATATCTCAACAGCTTTTCATCTACTAGGTCGGTATGTACTATCATAACTGGAAAGTAGGTCCTTCCAAACATGGTGAACAATTCCACCGTAGAGAATCACCGGGATCGAAATCATTATCGGCCATCGGGAATAATTGGAAAGTCTCTTCATCTCTACTACATAGAGCAGACGTGTATTGACCTTTGTACCTCCTGCATAGAGTAGATATGTAGTAGATACAAAGGTGTTATACAATCATCGAGTCTCTGTCTATGAGTCTCAACACGATTTGGTCTGGTGTGGTATGATGTGACCAAGAGAGAGACAGAAAGACGCACTCATTTGTAGTAGAATAGATCGAGAATTGGATAGGCGAAATAAAATCCTCCTTCATCTTTTCCTATATGAGAATGATACCTTGAACATTCTTCCAAGGAGATTGTGTTTGGTTTCCACCTACGAGGTACTCACCTGGTAGATCTTGATGGCTGCTATAGGTATGTGTGCTTTTGAAAGAATAAACAATGTCGATGCTGCATCCAAATTTGTTTTTATATACCATCATACCGAGGTTATCCCGAGTCTAGTGAACTTATTAGTCTGGAATGCCACCGGATTAACTATAGTGACCCTTGAACGGCCGATCGTCCGAAGTCCCGTCCACCAGCCCCATTGATTCAAATAAGAGAGTCGAAAGAGGGGAGCTTGGGAGCTGCTAATAAGCATATCAAAGCCTAGGTCAAAGTTGTCAAAGTTGTCAAGGTTCAGTTCTAAATCAATTCTCAATTTAATTTACATCGACAGCTAGCATCTAAAGTACTTGGTTACTACATATAAGAAGCTTGCGAGCACTGTTACTAACCCTCTTCTCATCACTGCTAAAATCTTTGCTATGAAGGTTACTCCTCCCCTCTCCAAGGGCTTCTTCAGCCGAAGTGTAGATGAATTCAAACGGTTGTCAATCAGTGGTAAGTCTTCCAAATGCCCAAGGATCAAATGTATAGGCAAGCTCACTCTCTCCAGCACTTACCGCAGAAGGGACAAGAAGAGCTACATCTCCATTACATCTGGCGAATTTCCACAATCCCGAATCATTGAAAACCTGCAAAGTCTTCTCCGATGCTGACATGGGAGGCTTTTCAAAAGTAAATTTTGACTGGATACCACCCTCCACAAACTCACATCCCACCTCATCCGAAAACAAGAATGGGCACGTCAAATTCCATGGGAACATATCGATAGACTTACCCCCGAACAAACCACAAATACAGCGAAGTGGCTATGCGGCTTGGAGAACTTTGGATCAACCAGCTACAATATTTGGGAAATCACTATGGAATATAGATGCATATGGATTGCTTGCCCTACGGATCAAGAGTGATGGGAGGAAGTATTTTGTGAATATACAAACAGAATCAATCGTACCTACAGATATACATCAACATAGGTTATATGCGCGAAGGCCCGGAGAGTGGGAAACAGTCTTGATTAAGTGGAATGAGTTTGTGCGGACGAACCATGGCGTTGTTGTAGAACCACAAGGCGAAATGTTGAGACAGAAGGTACGGACGGTAGGAATAGGATTGATTGATAGAGTTCCTGGTGATTTCCAGCTTTGTGTGGAGAGGATATGGGCCACTAATGGGTTGAGCGAGGCGGATCTAGAAGAGGATGGCAGAAAGGAAGAGGGCCAATTGAAGAGCAAACATGGCGCCAATATCAGATGGGGCGGAGAGAAAGCTGATATACCCTCATGAACAATCTCATAATGGAATCAAAATAAATACGATTGAAAGCATGCTGTTCTAAAGCTTCTGCTGCTGCACATACAATGAATGATACCCCAGCCAACGTCTTTGCTTTGTATCGTATTATAGGTCTAATTAAATGTCCACTGTCATCCCCAATCGCCTTGTAAATTCTCACTCTAGAATATGAATTTCACATAGCAATGAGCCGTACGAATATTGTGCCATTCAAACATCACTTGCTATGTTTCAATATTTACTCCTAACAACCCCGCAATACACAGCGGCAACCGCGTCCAGCGCGCATTCCCTCCTTCCTCAAAACCCTACCAACCACGACTGATTCATCTGGCTTTAAATCTCTGTCTTCTTAGAAATTGCTCCGATTAATCATATTTGGTGGAATGTGACTATGAGTATTGAGCCTCCAGTGCGCGAAGTTGCCATCGGGATATTTCAGCTATGACTCGTTTCTTGACACCCTCCAAAATCGGTTTGCTCGTACTCATCGAGCTCTATACGGATGGAATTGTCTCTACATCATCCACAATATCCATACTATCTTTCGTTCTCGCGCAGTTGCTACCACCAAGCTCGGTGAAGCAATCAGTGAAAGTCTCTGCTACTCCACAATACCCAGTCCTCGATTTAGAGACTTTCGAAACACTACTCAAGCAACACAACGCTGCTTCTGGACATCCAGGAAGGTCTTTGTGGGATCATTTTCTTGCAAAGCTATGGAGAATCGACAGTCTAGATGCCTTACATGAATTCTTTACGAGGCTGAACAATCTTCTGGCAAAATCCCGGGAGGAAATTAAGAAGGATGGCGAAATGGGCATTCCCCCGCCATCGGGGGATATGATACACCTGTCTCGCATATCTCCCTTCGGGAGCTTTCTACGAAAGTCTAAGATAGAGTTTGAAAGACTGAAATTTGGGGATGTGCTTCAACTTTGGACGACTTTCATGAGATGGAGGCAACAGTCAAAGGCATACTGGGCTAGGAGGGGGCGCGTGGTTGGGAATTGGGCAGGGGACAAAGTCTTAACAGAAGGAGAGGAGGTATGGGGTCTTGATGAGACTGAGACCTTGGCTCATATAGCTTATGGTGGCTTGGAGGAGGAGGAAGCATGTGGATCTATCAGTACTGATGATGTGGAAAAGCTACTCGAATTTCACGTGGAACAGATGCAAAGTAAGTTCTCTTTTGTCGCCTGTTGCTGGAGCATCTCTAACCTATCTGACTGTTCTTAGAACTAGGCACGAGGATGCCAATTGAGGTGAAATCTAAGCTCAAATCCCTCCTCGATGATAGTATCATAACGCCCAGTTTGTCCCACTACCTAACGTCAGTATAATATGACCCCATTGCCTGCCTTATACTGATGAGCAACCAGTTTCCTAGATGCCTGGAGATCTGGTGATTACCCTTCATCATTCGATAGTCTCCACCGATACTTTGATTACACGATGCAAAACCGAGATCGGCTGTTCTATCAATATGCTCTTATGAACCTTGCAGTCCTCCAGGCTGATTTTGAATGTTATGACGAGGCGGTGGCTGCAATGCTAGAGACTGTATCTACCGCGAGAGAAAATAAGGATATGGCATGTCTGAATTTTGCTCTAAACTGGCTATATCATTTTGGAAAAGCACATCCAAATATTATCGAAGGTTCTGGCTCAACGAGTATGCTTGGTGTTGAGAAAGAGGGCCTTGCTTTTCTACGGATTAAAGCCAAAGAGACTGGTATGTGGACACTCTGGAGCTCTTCGCTGCTCAGCGAGGCAAAGTTGGCACTGTCAAATGGTGAGAGTGTGGCTGGTGCTTTTGAGGGAATACTTAAGAGCTCGCACCTAGTGACGGAAAAGGGAATGAAGAGCATGATGGGCCCACAAACTGCCATGCAGTCTTCCCTATGGGGTCGCTTAGGGCTGGTTTGCCTCTCTAAGCAGTATAGTGAGATCTTTCTCCGATGTCATGCTCGGTATGGTCTATTCGATGATACATTGAGGTTTACGTGCCGGATAGCACACTATCTGATGGAGCGGGGTTCTTATGAGCAAGCAGCAGAGAAGCTGGAGGGTCTAGATTCCAACGCTTTACGTTCATGGAAAGCTAATCAATATTGGCTGAGGTATCGTGGAATACTACGCCTTAAGCATGATTTATACGCCAACAATCTTGAGGGAGCTGATCACATTCTGTCCCAGCTACTTCAATGCGACGGTCTTGAGGCGGACTCAGACCTTACCTTTGAGATCAGCACGCTTCATGTCGACTACCTCATCCGCCGAGCAGATTTTGGTGCTGCGCTGTCGAAATTGGAGCTGCTCGCGTCTTCGCTCAAGGAACAAGGAGATGATATCAATCTACGAGTCAAGATATTGACGATGAAAGCTCTTTTGCAAAGCAGAACAGGGCGCCCTGAAAAAGGCTTCTCTGTCGCAGTCCGTGCGGCAAGTATAGCATGGCGAGCACGCTTAATGCCAGCGCTTTGGGCTGCCATGGGAGCCGTGGCGAATATTCTAGTCGCACTTTCTGAATTTCAAGCTGCATGTCAAATCATCGTTGCGATCATTCCTCGTGCCTTGGAATGTGAAAATTGCACATTGAGCGCACAGCTCTATTCTTGTCTCGCCGAATCGTTCATGGGGTTAGCAGGACAAGCAGCAGCAGGGGATCCCAAAAGAACCGAGAATTTGACAAAGTCCTTGGACTTCCTTGACCGAGCTTTCAAGGAATTCTGCGCCATCGGGGATATCAATGGACAATGCGAGACGCGAGCCAAAAAGGCAATGGTGATGATGGCTGTTGGAGACAAGACATTGGCCAATGACTATGCTTCTTCATTTTTGGACCTTGAGCAACAGAGAGCTGCGGTGCGTATCTAATGAATATGTTTGAGCTCATACTCTGAGAGTCAAGTATGAACAAGTGGGAGCCTGGGGTAGAAACAGTCATGATGCGAATGATGGGAAGTATTGTTGTGATAAAAAAAACTAGACTACATCTAATGAATGCCATTCTATGTTCAACCTCCCTTCTCCACGAGTTCCCCTTCGTTGTCTAGTGAAGTCCCACTGTGGGTACCATCTCTGGACTGGTCTGTATTTACTCCTTCTTGTGGTAGTTGACCTTCTCATTCCAGCTATCATATGTTGTCAGTAGTAATCCCATGTCATGTAACGAAATGAGCCCAATCCAACTCGAGGCCACTTCCTCGTAGTAGGTCCATGGAAAACTTACAAAAGTGTCTAAGGAAATGGTCAGTCACGAATCTCGCAGTAATATAAATGGGAGCAAGCCTACCTTATCACCATCACCCCAGAAGAAGTTCTTAGTTCTCACGTTTTGATATGGGTATTCTGTTCTCTCCTCCAAAGGTTCCAAGTGATTCCAGTGATCCCAATGCTCATCCCACAAGATCTTAGCATTGACACTTGCGATGATCAAACAAGGAATCGTAGCACTGTTACAATAATCAGTACTTCGTTCTCTTCCACCATAAAAAATCCCTCCAAGCATCCTGGATCCCCGCAGTCATCCATTTGGTAGGTGAGCATCTTACTAGATTGACAACTTCCTCCAGAGATCTGTGAGCTTGTTAGCATTCTCGCATTTTCTCCCCGCAGTCTCCATAGAAAGATATACATACCACTAGTAGAAGCAGCATGATCCTTAACAGCCTGTCGCTCCCGGTTGAAAGCGTTGTTCTCGGCGCCGGTAAAGGTGCTCTCGCTGCTTGCGAAGCGTCGTTGGAATGGAGTTCGGATGGATTGGAAGCGCTGGGCGGCAGCTCGAGTTGCTCTTGCGGAGAACATGTTGCAGTTTGGTGTTTGCGATTTTGTGTAGGTTTCAGTGGAAATATGCGCCGCGACGCTGTGGAATTATCGTATGTTGCTGCCGATTTCGTGGTGGAGCTCGGAAACGAAGACTTGATTGTTGAAGCCTGAGGCAATAAATTTCTTATTACCGATAATCTCCCGATCTGGTACCTACCTAGCTTGTGGTGACGTCACGTGAAGACGTGACCCTGACCGTGAACCTCTTGCAGCAGCAACGATTTCTTAGTCCACAAAGGTATCTATCGAATGAGGATGAAGTGAAGTAATGCATATGAGTCTTCTTGCTGTGCTTTCTTGCAGGGGAGTATCGTAGGCGCCTCAATTAGCAGGAGATGCATTTGCGAAGCCCCATCTCGAGAATCTCTACACTGAGTTACTTTTTCGCCTTCAGCATATGGATAAAGTGGAAAATCGTATCAAGACAAGCCAAAAACACAAATTATGGATCGAGTCAATGATGGTAGTCGTGGACTAAGAATTACGACTTGGAATGGTAAGTGCCTGTATTGAAAAACGCGACTGGACATCACTAATACCAAAACAGTTAATGGTATCAGGTCAGTAGCTTGTAGCTCTTCAAGATATGAAATATATGATGGATCTCATGCCTGTGCCGTGAGCTGATTTTAAGCACTGATCAGGAATCCATTTGGCTACCAACCATGGCGTGAGACGAGAACATTTTCTGTGAGTAGCCATTTGTGATATTGAGGAAATGCAATCTAATTTCTGCTCAAGGCGATGTTTGATATCCTCGAAACCGACATCTTGGTAATGCAAGAGACCAAGATTCAGAGGAAAGACCTCCGAGATGACATGGTCTTAGTACCAGGTTGGGATGTTTACTTTAGTCTTCCAAAGTACAAGAAAGGTATGCCATTCTTATCATCTTTTGTATCAATGCTTATGCTATAAATAAAGGATATTCCGGCGTTGCCATATATACGAGGAATTCGGTGTGTGCCCCAATTCGTGCTGAGGAGGGTATCACCGGAGTGTTAAGTCCTCCAAACTCCACGACCAGCTTCCGTGACCTCCCCAAGAATCAGCAAATTGGAGGGTACCCAACAGGTGCTCAACTTCAAGATTATCTCCTTGATGCTGCTACTCTGGACTCTGAAGGGAGATGTGTAATTCTTGAATTCCCCGCCTTTGTGCTAATTGGAGTATATTGCCCTGCGAACCGTGATGAAACCCGTGACGAATTTCGACTTGGCTTTCTGAACGCACTCGATACACGCGTAAGGAATCTCGTGGCACTTGGGAAAAGTGTTTTCCTAACTGGAGATCTTAACATTATCCGAGAGGAAA
The DNA here is from genome assembly GCA_009299455.1 of Monilinia laxa. NCBI lineage: Eukaryota > Fungi > Ascomycota > Leotiomycetes > Helotiales > Sclerotiniaceae > Monilinia > Monilinia laxa. Next base: position 779,000 of record VIGI01000017.1, read on the forward strand.
TCGACACGGCTAATGCAGAGGAGCATTTGAAGAAGCAGGGAATAACGCCAGAAGAATATATATCAACACCTGCACGCCGTCTATTCAATTATTTGCTGATCGGTGGAAAAGTAATTGGCGATAGAGATGAAGGGAAGGGGCCACAAATAATGTGGGATATATGTCGCGGCTTTCATCCTGCGCGGAAGGGGATGTTTACCTGCTGGGACCAGAAGATGAATGCCAGACCTGGGAACTTCGGCTCAAGGATTGACTACGTTCTTTGTAGCGAAGATAGACAAGATTGGTTTCAGTGGTCAAATATTCAGGAAGGGCTTATGGGCTCGGATCATTGTCCTGTTTTCGCTATCTTAAAGCCTAGAGTAAAATTAGATGGTGTCGAGGTCGATATCCGCGATTTTATGAGCAAGGACATGTTCAAGAATGGAGTCAGAGTGCGGGAGTGGTCAACAAAAGATTTGCTGCCCACATCTGCAAGACTAATCCCTGAATTCGATAGACGTCAGAGCATTCGCGATATGTTCACCAGAAAACCAGCCACTTCAACGGCTGTGGCATTGACTTCGAGTGTATCGAAAGCCCAAAATGGGTTGGAGGATTTGGCGGCAGAGGATACAACACGCAGTTTAATTGAAAAATTTGATACCCCCGAATTATCCACTGCGAGAATACCATCTCCGTCAATATCTTCCATACAATCACCGTCGCCTAACCTGGTCAAGAGGTCCGCTGGGGCACTGCCACCAATGTCACAACAATCGAAGCGTAGCAAAGTAGAAACAAAATCCAACAAAGAATCTTCTGGTGGAAAGGGAGGCAAAGTACCACCGGGGAAAGGACAAAGTAGTTTGATGGGGTTCTTCAAACCCAAGACACCACCAGCGACAGATTCCCTTCCATTATCTGCGAGTAATTCTGCTTCGGTAACGCCTGCAGCATCGACAATATCAGCGGACCAGGAAGGTCTTGCTAATTCTTATACAGAGAACAATTCACCAATCAAGGCTTCGAAGGAAGCAAATAATGATGACGAGGTTAAGGATCCGTTTGTATTAGCGCAGGAAAAAGAAGTACATGACCCCATAGTAGCAAAGGAATCTTGGTCAAAGCTATTAACGAAACGGATTGCCCCTAGATGCGAACATAATGAGCCATGTATCAGTCATATAACGAAAAAGCAAGGAATCAACCGTGGTAGATCCTTCTACATGTGTCCTCGACCTTTAGGACCATCTGGTCAGCAAGAGAAGAATACAGAATGGCGTTGTGGGACGTTTATTTGGAGTAGTGAGTGGAGTGGGAAGGAAACTTGAAGTCATAGATAGCGTAGCAAATAGCAGGCAACAAGTAGGAAATATGTACCCTATCTATCAGTATTAATCAAAACACATTCATATCGCACACATCGATCCATCTTCAAATCGCAAATGCATTTCTTCTTGGAGTAGTGAGTGGAAGTGAAAGAAGATTTGAGGCTCTAGACAGTGCAGAAAGTACGATATGTATACTATATCTATCAATTGTATCAATTGCATCAATGAAAACACATCCATATACATATATACACCAACACACTTTATCACTCATGTAATCACAGAGAAGCAATAAAAAGCAAAACGCATATACTCCCCTCAATACCCTCAAGCAAAATGAGCTCACCTCCCAAGCCCTGATCTACATCCCATGAATCATCCTATATCGTAATCACACCACCATAATCTTAATCTCCCAGCCTCTCCTCAATCTCCCCCATCGGCTTTCAATCTAAAGCCGAGCTGCCTCGTCCCAGATTTGGAAAATATTTTCTTCCGCTTTCAAATTCACCCCGACAACCAATTCACCTTGATGGCTACCACGACCAACCACCTGATTCTGAGAATCGGGGCTTGTGCAAGCAAGAAAACTTTTCATGCACCATCGCACAATCTGATATTGGGAAATTAAATCAATGAAAAAAGTGAATGGTGATGGTGGGCTGAGGATGAGAATTAAGATGTTGGGATTTGGGTGGTCATGATGAATGCTGTAAGAAAAAGTACTTGGAGAAAAAATCACATTTAGACATCACATCGGAGGAAGTAGTCAGGGGCTATCATTGAATGTAAACGTCTTTTCTTTGAAATATCTACTATTTGAACTGTGTGCGGAATCTAAGGTACAGCTTTTATTCCATCCATCCGCCAACCTGTATGCACAATGCGCCAAGTAATCTCCATTCCACCATCCCCAAAGCCCATAGAAATTCCATAAGCTTAGAAGACTATATTAACACGAAGAGAAGCCAATGCAAAGAGAAGATATGTACAAATGAGAGTTTTCCCAACGAACGAACACCACATTGCTATTGCCGAGCAGCAAAGAAGGCATAGCGGTCCTGTTTCTGGACCATAGAAATTCCATAAACCTAAAAGCATATATTAACACGAAGGAATGTAAAAGAAAGAGGGAAATATGTACCTGTTAAACTGATCAACGATGAACAATCAACGTCAAAGGCCCAATTCCGACCATTGCCATGCGTCATGGGATGTAACAAGATACATGCCGCTTCGTAAACAAGAATTTTCGAGCGAGGATTGAATAGATTACTAAATACCCATCTCAAGCAGGATAGAAGGTATATAGCTCTTCTCACCGGATCATTTTCCAGGAATTCGTGTCGGTGAAACTCATGCCGGCTGTCTCGTCAGCGTAGGATACCCTGGACTCCTCTGGTTGGAGACTCTGCTCATTCGTATTTGTCTGGTTAACGGTAGCATTGGTACCAGATGTACCAAGACCGAGATCACCAGAATAAGTGTTTGTTGTAAATTTGGAGAAGGGGATGCTTGGTAGGGTGATAGTTTTCTTCGAATGCGGTAGTCCCAAAATGCATAGTTAACTAGCTGAGATATTCATGTCAAATGTGCAGAAGATCCAACGCTTTAAAGAGTAGCGCTTCCACTTTTGTGGACTGTTGTATTGCTTAGGTGTCACTTTTGTTGTTCTGGAGGGGGAGGACGGCGATGTTGAGGCTGAGAACCAATTGCCCAGTCGTGACTATATAGCATTCCCTGTGGTTAGCATCATAATAGTCAATTTTTAATGTATTTCACCTACTCACCTGTCAATATATATGAAGGGGTGACGATTTAGATGAATTTCAGTCGATTGGCATTTCTCGACTATGTTGGTGAATGTTATTTGGAACTTCTAGAAGTAAATTCTGACGGAACACGTGATGGATCCTAGTACTTCTCTGAATTAATAGAGCAAAAAAGTTTAGCGAGAAGGCGAATGAAGATAACTACCAGGTAACTACAACATCAAAACATCAAAATACACCATAATAACTATCACAGATTCAATATGAGGATAAAAACTGGTCACCAAATTCGACGCGAAGCATTTATTAGAAGGAAACATTTATGGAACCTCAAATATATCCGTGCTCGCATCCCTCTGCACCCCCCCAGGACTTTGAAATGCCATGATATTCATACATCCGATCCGTCAACTTTCTCTGACGCTACGCTTGCGGAAATCACTGCGGCACTAGAAAGAGACGGATTACTGACGAGTGTGCCACTGGAATCTGAGCGTGTATCTTCAACCTATGAACTATTCAACCCGGGCATTGAAGCAAGTGAGTTTAAAGCATCATCAAAAATTATGAAGTTTCCTAACCTTGATAGCTCCAAACTCTCCAGGAAAACCCTGCGAGCCTGCTTTTCTGGAAGCCCTTGTGAGAGACTGCTGCATTTTGATTTGGAAATTCCGTGGCCTTTACAGACACACAGACTTCAACTCAATGGACGACCCATTACCTACAGAGTATGCCGAGATTTTTTATGATCTCAATGCTGTGTTTGACCAATGCCGACGACTTAAGAAATCGCCCGAACTCTTCTCAACATTAGTACAAGAGCGTCAATTCATGAAAAATATGAGTCGTTTAGCAGAAATTGTAGACCATCTCCGAGATATTATAATTTGGAAAAACGAGAGTAGGCTTGCCAGGAATGCAATGAGAGAGAAGGAGAAGGAACTGTCCAAAGGTCTTCCATTGTTGCACCCCGGACGGGCGGATGGAAAGCACCCCTGGTCTAGATGGCTGGAAAATTCTTCGCCCATGATGCCACGAGATTGGATTGGGATTCAGCAGAAAATACCACATATCGGGGATAACATAATTCGAAGAATCACGACCATGTATGAACTTTACGAAAGACAGTTTAGAATTGTAAGTGTATTCAATCATGTTGTGTTTACATTGAAAAAATGGAATAGCTAATGTATTTCTCACAGGAGGGTCTTATTGATCGCAAAGTGAATGTAAGTTTGATCATAAAAGACTGCTCAGTAACCAAGAGTGAAACTAAAACTTTCTGTAGGATAACTTGATCGACTTTCCTGCGCCAGGAGAGCCATTTGAGCATATGGCCTACTCACAATTCGCAACCATTGGATTCAATCCTGCAAATTATAAAGTTGGCTATCGGTCAAACACTGACAAGAATGGGGTCATCAGAATTGAGGAATTAGCAAAGGCTGTTCAAGAAAGTTATGGAAAGCAGGAGAACCCCGTAATTGCAGGGAATGAAAATGCTCCGTATCATCGTATTATGATGGGTTTTGATATAGACACACTATATTATTTATATAGTACTTAGTCAAATGAAAACCAATCGTTCTCTATCCCTCTAAAATAAAACTTTCACCTTTGCATGTCCAATAAATGATCACGTGATACAATACTGGCGGTTGCTATGTGAAAGAAATGAGATTCTTTGTTGCTTCAATATTCACTTGAAAAAGCCCAAATATTTTTTTTGAAACAAATTTGCTAGCCGAATCCTGCCACAAAAAAGCCATTTAAGAAAACTCCCGCGACAATTCTCCAAGAACTTTTCTACAACTGTACAACAATTTTCGACAACCTTCTCAGCAACATTCCAGCGACTTTTTATTTACCTTTCTTCTCGAATACTACTTCATATCCAATTGAGAACCATCATAAATTAATTCATCATGCCTCCAATCTTCAAAACCACCATGGCGCACACCAGGAAGCGACAGCAGAGACAGTTGACCGATACTGAGTACCGTGTATCGAAGCCAGCAGCCAAGTGCAGGAGACTCAACGAAACTATCATCCAATCAGTCTTCAATGACGCTCCATACATATCCAGAACCGCAGATGGGGCACAATATATTCAGCTGACTGGGAGACAAAAGGCATGGCGAGAGGCTCCTCGACGTTCTGTCAATTCATATATATTGTTTCGGAGTAAGTTTTTCAATCCATAAATGTCTTCAAGAAACTAATATCTGCTCAGCCTTCTACATGATTTTGACTGTGCTTGGAGATATTCCGCAGAAGTACAAGTCTGCTATCCTCAGTGTCTTGTGGGGACGCGATCCCTTTCAAGCCAAATGGGCTATCCTTGCTCGTGCTTACACTCTCATGAGAGATGCTGGTGTCAAGAGAACTGTCGCAGAATTCCTCTTTGTTGCGTGTCCTCAGATTGGTATCATCTCGGTCAGCAGCTACCTTACCGACCTCAACTGGACATTCGAAACCAACGAAGAGGGAACCGTCTGTCTTCGTCAAATTTCTCCACCAGATATTGCCTCATTCACAACACACATTGCAAGAACTATCTTGACAGATTTGGACATCATCACCTTCTGTGGCGCACAAGGCTACTTGCCAGTAGCAACCGCTGCCAGCATTGTTCAAGGCTGGAACCGTGTGCATCCTCATGCCAGCATGGCTCTTCAAGGAACTCTCCCTGTTACTCAACACATTGCCTCCACCCAAAATGCATATGGTGCCTGGGAGGTTCCTAAGGACATCATTGTTGCTCCGCCACCTAAGCCAGCGTTTGACAAGCCTCTGACATATACTCCACCAGCACCAGCACCTGGAGCACCAGCACCACCAGCTGGTGCACTTCCCCCACCACCACCATGGTCTACTGGTATGATGGCTGGGTACTGGAGTCATGATAACGGCTCTGTCGACCTCGATCCTATCAGCCAATGGAATTTTGACCATTTTAATCCTGCCTCTATTGTTGATGCGCCCGGCACTTATGTTACTGGCGATGCATCTTCATCTTCCTCAAGTAAGTTGACCCCATCAACCATTCAAATCTAGCATACTAATTAATGGTCTTAGACCCTGCTGAGTAGTGTGCTACGTATTCGAACATCTTGGACCTCTAGAACCTTTCGCATCACCGATTCCTTATCTCATCTCCACGATCATCGCTCTCCAGTACGGAGCTACGGCAACAAATAGGACTTGGATGGGTGTTTATAGTCGCGCAGCATGTCTTTAAATGGAACGCTTGGTACATTCTTGACTTGGTCTTCTTCATTCTCATTCTCGGTACATAGTTCTCAATACAGTTTGTTCATAATTTGAAAGGATTCATACTCATAGGGTTGACCTGCTAAGCATAAAGTTTGCTGGTCTTGTTAATATTTGCAAAGGGTTCTGGTCCACTAAACAACTTTCCCCTTCTTCAAAGGGTCGCTCATAGCCATGAAAAGATATCATGATAGAATAAAATACTTCACAATACTGCTTCTGTTTCACAATTAATCTCCTCTTCTGTGAAACATGTTTTCTGATATGTATTATGAAGCATTGATCATTGGTGATGCCTTATACAGTTTCTTTTTTTTTTCAACCATATCCAAGCAAAAGTGTCGTAAAAATAAGCATGTGGAGACAACAGCGCCAATTACTAACCAGGCAGAACACTAATGCAAACCATCCTTCGCGGATGTAACCTTATACTTACCGTTTATGGATCTTGGTGCGTTTATGCGTCTGGAATGTGGATTGGTGGGGAGCTAGTGATGACAAGGATCCTTGAAATACGAAGGTACGAGTACGAGATTTGAGATGAACGTCAACCACAAGTAAAGTAACCGTTAAACTCAATTCTTTTTGTAGTAGGGGTAGAAAGGCATAGCTATTCAATCATTTGACGGGGCCTGAGTGGTATGAATGGATTCCTGGCGTTCAGGATTGTTACGTTTCAATTCCACGGTTGTGTGAATAGCAGCGCGATATCTTGCATGGACTACAACTACACCAAAATGAACCGTTGGACTTGATTCTTTTTATAGTAGAAGTATGGAGTAACAGGTGATAAATCTCCTGACGGTGGTGAAATAGTAAAAGTGAGTTGTTGGTGTATAATATATGGGGACTTGAATTTCATGGTGCTGCAAGCTTGAGATTTTGTATGAACCCCCATTGCAGGAAAACGAACCGGTAAACTTATTTTCTCTGGTAGTAAGTACAAAAAGCAATAAAAATTAAATCATTTGAAGATGTAAGAATGGTATTGATAAGTTGTTGGTGTTGTGGTATTTTGTGTGTGTCAATTCTCAGATGGCCGGACATTGGGTGAACGAGATGAAAACTGGGTATATATTTCAGCAATTCTACTCTATATGCTTTCAAGCCCAATGGAATCATTTAATACAGCTCAAGTAATGGTAAAGCACCATTCAGATGGGTTCGATTGGAAGTTGGAATAGTGATGGTTTTGAAATCTGGGAAGCGTTTCATGGAACTATGCATTTAACTCTTGGTCCCGGCCATCGGATCAGGGGTATTTCGAGCTGAGCTGCCAGAAACGATGGTGTCTGACAAATAACACACATAGACATATCGTAAACCAATCTGTTTCTGATACCCCTAAGCAAACTGCAATCATCAAGATAGACGAGCAAAAAAAGTGATGTAGGAAACTATGAGTTCTCATTTTTTCTCGGTATCAAAATTATTTCTGAGAATGCCTGTTCTATGAGTGTCATCATCCCTGGCGAAGTAATTGCTACCAAACCCGGATATCAACAAGCTTATTATAAGGATCACCAAATAGCCCTTCGCCTCTTCACATCCAACAGTATATCCTCAACCGCGCTACAAGAAATTATGGTCCATTCATGCATGCTACAGCACTTAATCCTCCAAATAGGATATCTTTCGCATTTCGCCCAACCTCTTCCTTGCTGCTGATAGATTGTTTTCGAGTTGAAGGATTTCGACCTGTGAGAATTAGTGTTAGTGATACTTCGACTGAACTTTTGTTGCTGAAGGAAACGTACCTGCTGCTCCATTTCTCTAACCTTGAACTCGTGTGCTCCGAGCTTGGCGTAATCTTCCCCTTCATCATCCTGATCCCGATCCTTAATCATACTCTGCACTTGTCTGACAAGAGTCCTACAGGCTGCACCAACAGCTTTACTGGCTTGCTCCAAGCTCTCTTGGCTCTTACTCATAAAGCCAGCCTTGACTCTGCTGGCAGCGACTAATTGGGCTGTAGAGGCCGCAACATCATTCGAAGCAACAATAAGTTGTTCTGGACTGTTGCGCCCTGACAGGACTCCATCTGCGGTCTCAATCAATGTGTTGGTTGAAGTTGCCACTGCTTTAGCGGCGGAGATGAGCCCCTCGGTCCATCGGTTGTTTTTCTTGTAAAAGGCAGTCTTGGAAGACGAGCCACGGCCAGCCTGAACAATCTCTTGCTGGGTGACAGTAGCCGCTTTGATCAATCTGGCGATTGCATTGGTGACAGCGATAGCAGCATCAAGAATTGAATCGTGAATTTCAAGTTTGTAAGTTGAGTATTGATCCTTGGGCTTGGATTTGAGCTTCGCTAAGCGTGCAGCAGCAGCAGCAATTGCATCAGCAGCTTTGGTGAGCTCGTTGTCTACCAAGTCACCCAAGTCACCTTTGTTGTTTGTAAGTTTGCCGCTGTTTGGCGCAAATGTATCTGCAAGTTTGTTCAACTTTTGTAGATGAATCTGAACCTCATTGTTGCTGTTGATGACAACCTCAGTTCGTTGCATTGGATCCATGCCATCCAGTCGGAAGCTTTGCAAGCCACGGAAGAACTTGACAGTAGATAATGCAGATTGGCGTGCGCCATTGGTAAGCTGATCAGCCTTCTTGTCATCTGTCGCAAGCCTCGTGAGACCTTTGGTATTGCTAAGCACATCAGATATCGAGCTGGAGAAGATATTGATAGTCCGAATGATTTCAGCATGGTTGCTGTCTGGACCATCCGCTATATAATTATTGAACGCTGTAGCGAATTCGGTGGCGCTTGCTGACGCCTTTTCGATCTGAGAAAGGACATAAGATGGGGTTGCATTTTGATTACCAGCTTGCATGGTGGAATCAAGTTCGTAAAGAGCGTCATCAACACGTTGAACTCCACTCTGAAGGACAGAATCTATCATGTCGTTGAATTTGCCAATATTTGAGAGGAGGAGAGCGTCAATCTCTCCATCCAAAGCCTGGCCTTCATCGCCTTTTGACATCTCGAGCTCATTGAGTCTGATCAGCGCATCATCCAAACTTTGCTTGTAGACCTCCAGTTCATCTTCCTTGTCCCTCAGTAACCGTTCGGCGTCTGAACCGCCTTCGCTGTACTTCGCATGGACATCTTCCAATGCACGGGATTTATTGCGAAGTGCCTCCTCGAGATCTGCCATCTCACGATTGTACTTGGAAAGCATTGTGGAAAGTTCATTGCCTTTACTTCGCTCCAGGTTGTCGGCACGATCGAGAGCCATACGAAGCTCGCGCTTGAGCTTTTCAACCTCTTCCCGATTCCCACCAGTGAGACGGTCCTTCTCATGCAGAGCTCTATCTCTTTCCCTGATCATGTCGGCAAGTTCGAGATTCTTCGTCTTGATCTCCCGCTCTAGCTTTTCCCGCTTATCAATGGCCTCTTGAGCCGAGGCTGCCTTTAGCTGGACACTCTTGAATCTTTGGAGAAGGTCCAGATGTTCGTGTCGCAATTGTGAATACAGTTTTGCAAGCGCTTCATACTTCGTCCTCCAGGTGTTGACTTGCTCCTGCAAGGCTCTAATCTGATCTTCTTTACTGCCAATTTGTTGCCCATAACTATTCTGCAATTGCGCAAGTTCACCCTCAAGCGCCTTGATCTTTTGGTCGTATTGTTGTAGCATGAGCTGGTCCCTTGCATATTGTGCTCGAGCTTCTAAATTCTCTCGCTCGAGTTCCGCCAATCGACCATAGGTTTGTTGTTGAGATTGTTGTAGCATCAATTGTTCTTGTTCTCGCCTTTGCTGTTCGGCCAGTAAGCGCTGTTGTTCTTCGTAATTTTGCTGCGCTTGAAGTTGTGCCTGCTGTTGTGCTAGCATTTGCTGTCTCTGCTGTTCTGCTAGAACTCTCTGTTGTTCCTCGTATTCTCTGTTTTGTCGATCCTGTTCGCTCTTCCAAAACTCACCAATTTCATCCGGCTCCTCTGTCTTGGGAGGTTTTGGGGGCGTGATTTGTCTCTCAATTTCTTGCTTCGGTCGCTGTGGCAATCTAGGGGCAGAGTCGTCTTCAGAGAGAAGGTTTGGAGGTTCTTGCGGTAGCTTTGGCACAGTGATCAAACTCGTGAGGTATCGAAGGTTAGAGCATTCGTAATAGAATTTTACAAGACGATAATGTTGAGCATCGTATCTACCTCTCAGAGGTTCAAGGGCATCGTCATCACCGGTTGCTACAGGTCAAGTCAGAGGGGAATGTCTAAATATGGACTCCGCAACATACTGGTGTGCATAGCTCGTAGCATGCTGGTAATGAACTTGTAGATACCATAACTCTCTTGGACTAAAGGTACCAGGGCAGAAATTCTGCATTCATTGTGGCCTCCATTTCGGAAATGCGAGAATATAAGTTTTTGGAAGTGTTCGATCCTGTCCTGCAACGCCATAAGATCTGAAATAGTTTCATAACCTTCATTTGGGTCATTGATTCCTTTCAAGCTAATGTACTCCTCGTATTCAAAGGTGCCATTAAAGTCCGGATGTTGTTGATGGAAGCTCAATTTAGACAGTAGAAAGTTGACATATTCTTTTATTAGAGGTCCATAACCACGCATACCTTCACCGGACATGCCTCTATTCAGACTATCGAGCCAATTCCGATTCGCCATAGCTTCACGCAAAGTGGATGGATGGCCCTCTTGTAGAACCTTGTGAACGGTAATCAACGCCTTGAACGTTTGGACCTCATCTGCAAGAATAGGCTGTCTATGAGAGTAGCATGACGTTAGCCACTTTCGTTTTATCCTACGCTTCTCACATCACTGGAATCTCATGAATCTCTAGAGTTTGGCATCACATTTTTGGAAATACATATAGAAAGGGGCTTAGACTGACACTTTCATACCAGCCCAGAAGGCTCCAGAGCTGTTATGGTCCCATGTATACACAATACAGCTACGAACATGCTTGCGTTTCGGAGCGGTCTCCTCAATACTTGTGGCTTTTCTAATATTTATCGCAAGATCTGCCTCGGACCTGATCGATTGTAACAATGTTAGAACAGTCCAAAGCTTAACAATAATAGGAGATAGGGAGTTAAATAGGCCCGGAATTTCCGCCAACTTACTTGGTATGATCCACGTTTCTGGCAGACGTCGCGTACGACATGATTAAGAGTGCGCAGAGCGCAAAATGTACAAAGTGAGAGGGAATTAAATATAAAAAGGATAACTTTAGGGTAAAGTGTCGAAAACACAAATGTATTGTAAGATGAAGGCATTGCAAGGTACCGAGATAATATGTACTGACGCTTGGTACAGGGTAAGTTTGAGTGGAGCTGCATAATTGTGGCGGGCTCTCAATTATATTCTGTGGCTGTTATTGTGGCTGTGTAGGTTAAATAATGCATGAATATCTTAATCTATACTTTGGCACTGAGAAAGAAGTATTCAATTTTCACTTCCAATTTATATATGCATCTTGATGCAAGTACGATACAATATTCATTAATATTTGAATGAGTCATGTAACTTAAAGTACTTTGTTAATGGTATTTTCATTGTATATGTTTGTTCCGTTCTACCCTAACAATCCTAAGAACCAAAATAACCATACAACGCCTGCCGATGTAGGATAACCAATTCCTTCTACATGTATGGCCCAAATGCGCCACCTATACCCCAATACTGTCCCATGTACCAAGAGAAGAGTCATGTACCCAACTACATATTTAAAGGCCTGCATCTTCATCAACAAACGTGCTCCTGGCCCGTGCTTCCTGCTCCTGTGCCGCCATCCAAGAGGGCAATTGATGCCCATCTTCTTCAGGACTGCTTGAAACCACTCGGCGTGGTTGCCTCCTCTTTGGGAGTTGGGGCGGCTCACGAGCAATGGGAGCGGAAGGTGAAGGAGTGGCAGCTTTGGGTTGTTGGTGTTCTTCCATCGACTCATCTACATCATCTACCCACGGTTGCATATAATGTGGCGAATCTTCAGTTACTGGTGTTGTCGGTTCTGACGGTGCTGACACAACTAGAACGCTATCATCTCCAGTGTCTGTGTTCTTCCGAGATCCACGCCTGGGTAAAGGTGGCGGTGGAGAAGTGTGATGCTGCTGACTCGCAGTTGATTCTGAGAAATTTCTCGGCGGTAAAGCAGGAGGGGTGACTGGCTTCCGCTTCGGTACGGGGATAGGAGCCGTTCTCGTCTTTTTGTCTGGTAGAGGTAGGGGCACTCCTGGGGGAGGTAGCGGTTGTCCGCGCCCCATGACGCGGGGCTGAGCTGGTTCGGATGATTCTGATGAGGCACCTTTGTGATCGTTACGTCGTTGAATAGCATTCCACTAAAATATCAAGATTAGTCATGAATTAGGAGTCGGATGAAAAACAAAATGAATGATATGGAGCATTGTAGCATAGACGTTCCACGCAAGCGTTTCTCAAAGCTCAAGAAATGAAAACGCTCAAGGGGAGGTAACAGAATCAACTTACACCCCAGGTTTTGGCCGTTACTGCCGCGTTGGTAACAGCGGCAAGAGACAATCTTTTTGTCTCCGAAGTTGAAGATTTTGCTGAAGATGTAGTACTCACGCGTTTTGGAGTACGCAAAGATCTAGGAGTTGTAGATTCCGAGTTTATTGATGTAGTACTTAAACTTGCTGGACTTGAGAGGTAAGAACTAATACTAGATTTATCACTAAGTAATGATGGCTCCAAAGAAGCTTGTGGTACAGAATCAATCGTGGAAGTCTTTTCAGAATGGGGAGAATCCCGCGAAGAAGACGAGGATTGACTGCTGCTTAATTTGATATTTGTCTGCCGCTTTGGAGATCCGGTAGGACTGTGTAAAGGAGGTTCTCCCTTAGTTGTCAGTTTGGCCATCGCGCTTGCAGCATGATTTTCATTGGGAGGACTCGAGGACTTGAACGCGTCCGCGTTTGTTACGTCAGTAGTAACAACAGGGGAGGAGGCGTTAGCGAAAGATTCTGACCGAAGGGCTCGTGGTTTGTCGCCCGTCAATGGTCGTGCATCGACTCCTGTAGATGAGCTGCTAGAAAATGGGTTGACAAGGTTTGAAGTAGACTTTGTGCCTTTGCGTGAATGAAGCATATTGGGAAGGTTAACATCAAGCATGGGCGTGTTGTGGCTCTTTTCTATTTGTGACGTAGATGATGCGGAGTCGTCATGCTCTGCTTCTAGAATCTCTACCTCTTCCACGTCTCCATCCTCAGCGGCAACAGTTTCAGCATCTCCAGAATGGTTCGCACGTCGGTCATCTGCCCAAATGCCGCCTCTCCATAACTTATCTAAGCTACTAGCAAATGGCGAATCATCCCAATTTGGAAAGACTAAACTTTCAGCAACAACTTCCTTGATCCTGTTTTCGATCTGGCGAAGAATTAATGTGTATGTAATCTGGCGTGAGCTCACAATGGGTTCTATTGTTAAATCTATCTTTGGCATGGTCTCAAATGTGACCCAGAGCCTATTTGAGGGGGGTGGCTTGATTCGGAGTAGCATGTGACCCTCGATCTTCTTCAAGACAACGGCCAGTAGTAGGTTTACTTCCCGGGCCTTGAAGCGAGCTCCGAGCTCAAGACGAGCTATTGCGGCAACCTCAAGACGAAAGTTGCCTGTGTAACGAAAATCAGCCTCCACAATGAGCTGTCCATCAACAGTTAAATCTTTCAAACGTGGGTTCGTGATCACTGGTGCTGCGGCCCCCATATCTACATTGCGAAGAGCAATCTGTCTTAAAAAGTTGGGAGTTTTGACCCTTGAAATCTTCTTTGTAATCTTTGCCCGAATGAAATCTTCGACTTCTGGCGTCTTATACAATGCAAGAAATATCCGGCCAATAAGTGCATTAATCCACCTTGTCTGAAGATGTTCTTCAGATGAATGTAGCCTTTGGACAAGACTAATAATATCTTTAACATCATACTGTAACGGAACCGGAGGCTTCGGGGTCGACTCGGACTCTTGGTTTCGAAGAAGTGCGAAATAGAAATCTTCTTTATCAGAACAGTTCTCCGAGAACAAGTAGAAGGGCTGAGAAGGCTTGCCGTCGGAAGTCATCTCGCCAACGCCCTTCTTTCTGGACAAACAAATAGCGTTTCTTTTTATGAACAATTCTCCTTCTGGTGTAATATCATTCTGTCCCGAGTATATGCTAACATCGTGATGTGCTAGAGACACTACGTATCGAACTTCAAGCTGGTCATCGTCATCAAAGAGCATTAAATGCCCATGCCTAACCTGGATATTAGCATGCCTTGTAACATATGAGATAGATTTGGGCTTATCCGCTTATCCGCGAGTAATTGAATTACCTCAAGACCACGTAAAAGACATTACCACCCTTCTTCTGGGGCTTTCCCGCTGCTTTGTTATCCAGCGGGCCATTGTTTGTCTTTCTCTCGAACAAACTTCTGTACATGCTCTGGTAAACGCTAGGACTGGGCGCAGAGACTGTAGTTGACCCAGCAGGTGTTGTTCGTTCCGGTGGTTTCCCATTCACCCCGCCTGGTGAGTATTCTCTACAGATAGCAAAATATCCAGCAGCTACATCTGACTCATGATTGTTGTGAAGTTGGAACTTCTCACCCAAGGACTTCTGTGCGGATTTGATAGCATCGGGATCATCACCAGGTCGAGATATTGATTCGTAGTCTTTTCGTAAATTGTCATTGTCGTGAACTGGAAAGGTAAAGTATGCGTGGAGTAATATTGCTATGATGATGAGAGGAAGAAATGTGAGACCACCCAAGCAATAAATGAAAAGAAACCATGTTAGACCTCCCATTATGATACTGCCTTCATATGTAAAGACAAAAGCTTCAATCAACAGACCATCCCAATGAAATCAATAAGCAAATAGTTGATAAGAGTGGAAGGAAACAACATTTGAGAGTTGTTGATGTTTGAGAAGCAAGGTTTTGGGGCGATGGTCCACGCCGAGCAAATCCTTGGGTGTGGTCACTTTCTCAGAATCTTGGAAGAATGGATTTCCAAGTCAAGAAGAAAAGAATCAAAAGTCATAAAGTTATAAAGTCATGAATTCATAATCTTAATAGAAACTTTTTACTTCATGTAATCTGTTGGAGTTTGGGTAATCAAGAAGAAAATATCATATCATACCTTACAGAAGAGTTGGTGGCACCGGCGGATAGGTAGGATAAAGAGAGGTTCTGTGTGGTCCAGGGTCTGAAGGTCGTGACTGGCAGAGAAGGGAGGGGAAACATCTATTTGAGTTTGGATAAAAACTTAATCAAGTACTTAATCCGCTTTCAAAAAAAGAGAATACGCTCACCGGGGATTGATTACGAGGTAGGTGATTAGTAGGCAATTAATTGATTACTGTAATTGATTACTGGTATCTAGGTGATCATTGAAAGCATTTACTTACGAAGCTCACCCGGGGGACTAATTTCACCAGATCAACATTTGGACGACGAATCATCACAGAATCTCAAATACATGAAATATATGGAGTATACGATAATCAATCTGACAGTGTGTAGTGCGCAGATAGGCATCTGAGTCTCATATATCATATCTCGGTACATATCAAATCACTCCTAAGTCTCATGTATTTTTGGAGCAAGATTATATGATGCTGCAGTATCATGTACATCAATTGTTCTTTTATGACTGCCATTTGCAATTGATTATATTCGGATTATATACTGGAGTTGTGATTATAATTACTTTTGTTGTGCTACCTTCATGATGCCTTCAATGCATGCCCAATGGCAGGAAAGAAGAGAATGAAACAACCCGTTCGTAGAACACCGGGATTCATATTTCATGAGTTTCGTGCTGGCAGTCTCCTAAGAAGTATCTTGAGGTTTGCAACTATATAATAATGATGTCAGAATCTAGAAAGACTTCGCATTGCAAGTAATAGCTAATCACCACTCCAGATCTGTGGAATCCATCTCAGTTTCATCTCTGACCGATAGAGCCTGCATGGCTGGTACAGCAAAGGCTCTTTCCGTCTTCAAGCGCGCCTTTTGCCTTGTCCTTGTATAGAACACAGGGCAATCCTTACTGTCACATTTGACTTCCTCTATTGGGGATAAGCCGGAACAGCCTTGGCAAATTCTCTGTACGTCCAGAAACTTCTTTTCCTCAACGTTGAGTTTCGTCTGCAAATAATGCATCGACGCAGGGGCGTTTGAGAGACACTGAGGACAGAGGAACCCCTCGGTCTCAAGTTTATCTTTACACACAAGACATGAAGATGATTTCATATATGACTCGAGTGTTTTCTTGTTACCAAGTTCCCTGAGTTGCCCTTGTTCAAAGTTAATATCGATTCGGCGAACACGCTGAACTTTAGGCATCTCGTCATACCAGCCTCTGACATTGGCACCCATAAGATTGAAGATTCGTTCCAGGGGTGGTATTAAATTTTTGGAGATGTAATACTCCGCATCCAATTCGGAGTGGTCACTGTTGAGCAGTTCTTCAGGTGCCACACAACGGTCAATCAATCGAGCTCCTGGAGCGCCTGTGATGACAACGTATGGAACTCGCTCGCCATACTGTGGTTCTGCTCGGGCATCTTCCAACATTTTTTTGGTGCTAATAAGAGCTCCAGGAGGTGGTGGCCCTATATCACTGTATGTTCCGAGCTTGACTTCTCTCGCGAAGCAAAAATCTTGGACGGATACAGAGCCTTTCATAATCTTTTCGCATTGCTCTTGAAAGTAAGATTTTACTTGGCTCAGATCAGCTGTGCGAAAGAGTATCTTAAGGGCTCTCTCTTCGATCTTTTGTTCAGCTGGCGTGCCATCACGTCGTACCGTCTCGATACCTTTCGCATCGAATTCCGGTTCAGGTTGTGACTTACTCTCATACTTGAACCCTACATATCGCTTCTTAGCTAGAAGTACACAAGGCAGATATACCTTTTCAAACTTGAGCTTGACAGGACGTGGGTTCATGTTAGTGACCGTTTTGGCAATCTCGTTCCCAATGTCGAAAGCCTCATCTTTGCTGCGTCCCTTGAGGTAGACAAACAAGCTATCAGTGTCCCCATATACTACTTCTGCGCCCCAGCGCTTGACTGAGTGTATAAGTGCTATGGCCTTTTCCAGTGTCTCCCGGCCAGTTTGCACAATGCTATCAGCAATCTCCGAGCAAGGCATACGACCAGAGAAAGACGCAGATGTATATCCATATGTAACATTGGCGATGAGCTTCAAGGCAAGCTGTCTATTGTTCAATAGTCGTTGTAGAGCTTTATCATCTTTGTCAATCTTCATCCCACTTTTCACCATAACTCGTGTCTCGAGGATTTCCCCTAACATCTTGGCTAGGAGAGACTTTCGGATGTTTGGTTTTGCATACATAATTCCATTGGGTGCAATATTGATATGATCTTTCAGCAATTCTAATAACTTCTCTTCACGAGTATATTCTGTGAAACCCATCTTATTAGTGCCTCGCCAGTTCACGACTCGGCCGAGATACGTCGAATAGCAATAATTGTAGGCGATCATAACACTAGGGTACAGGCTTTGAAAATCGAGAACGAGCAAAGGGCTACTGTAAAATGCACTTTGCGGCTCCATAACTAGGGGAAGGCACTCTAAGGCGTTTTGTCCTCCCACTTGTTTTCGACTAGGAGATACCAAGATGAAATTCTCTGGTTTTGCAATACGGAACATCAGAGACTCCACTTTGAATTGTGAACCTCGAGAGAAAACCGAGAAGAAATCGACACCCAAAAGCCTCGCTTGCTCACTTGTACGTGGGATCAATTCATTCCGCTCAAGTATTTCTAAATCTAGTTGCACACGGCTTACGTAGTGCGCGAGTACCTTTGACAGATCTCGAGCCGATCCGCTATTATACCAGCTCCTAAGATCAGCCCATGTATAGTGAGGGATCCGACGATGTAGCAAATGGAAGGCCACGTTCTCTAAAGTATATTGAAGCAAATTGAGCTCAGCTCGCATAGCTCTCCAAATATTGATCATATGTCGACCCGTCACACGAATTGTAGACGTATTATTGAATCCCCATTTGTCATTATCCTTGCCAAAACGACCGTGAGATTCAGTTTTCATGCGTGAAAACTCATCACAGAGATCGTAGTCATATTTTACTCTTGCGCGTTCAATTAGATATCCCCAAGAACTACCATGAACCTCGAAACCAGTCAGGATATCTGGATCGTGCTCGCGGACAACCTCTACCATACGGACAAGTAGATCAAGTTCAGAAGTTTCCACGTGCACCTCAAAGGAGACTTGATTCGATATTCTTTCAGATATGCTATTACCTTCAGCTGACAAAACTACAACCCCTAACTGCGTTGGGCTGCCCTCGGCGCCATCCTCGTCAGCCTGAAGGCAGAAGAAAATGCATTGAATCTCATCCTCTTCGGGATTGGGAACGAGACTTCCTCGTGTGTTAACATGGACCTCTAGACTCATAACACTCATATATTGGGCTTCGCGTTGGATATTAACAGTATTTTCGTTTTGTGTATACTTGAAACCATGTTTATTCTTCTGAGTTGGACCGTCAATTTGAGAAAGCTTCGTCCCCTCTCGACGAGCTCTGGCTGACTTGGTATGTGCGCCTCGTTGCAAGTGTCCAGAGTTGTTTTTCATATGTAGTTTCTCATTGTGAGCCCATTCATCCACTTCGGCATAACTAGGGGGCATTTCCGCAAATGCCCAAACGTGAAAGCTGCAGTCGCGACGCCGACGATGGTGAGCCTCATCTTCCTTACTTCTGTCCGGAAGGACAACAGGTCTGGACCCAAAGACTGCTTCTGAGGTTGCAGACGGATCAAAGTCGGGGAGAAATGGTACACCTGTGCTTCCAAGCTTGAATTCTCTACCCGCCCATTCCCGGGGACGCTCAGGAACATCCTCCTCATTGCTATAGAAAGCATCTTTATGGAGAATAGGGGGCAGATTGAAGTTTGACATAGTCGAAGAAACATAATAGGCAGATGGTGGAGGTTGATTCTGTGCTAGTACCAGTAAGTCTATAGTGCCTCCAAAATTATCTTCAACTTTTTTGAACAGTTTTTCCCGAGCAGAAAAACGTAGCTTCGGAGTCGGACTTGGAACCGTTGTAGATTCTAGCATGTCTATCACCTTATCGAAATTATCTACGGGTGATGTTGGATTAGCAAAAAAGGAAGCGCGCTGCTTTGTAGTAGGAGTATCTATATCTCCAGAGCATTGGCCAAATCTCATAGCTGTGTTGGAATCGTGCGAATCCTTTGTCACAGGGAAATTGAGCGAATCCTGAGAAGAAAATTTAACACTGGATGCCCTGAGCTCCAGATTGGTTCTCTGCTCAATGCAATCATTGTTCGGCCCTTCAGGTAAGGTAGGAGATAATATCAATGAAGGCCGAGCCACCATGCCTGTCTTGCGCCGTTTCGTATCTGAGTATTCGTCTTGTGATTGCGATCTCTTAGATTCGGAATCCATGTCTTCGCCTGAATCAATCTGACTGGCCAACTGACTAATTTTTGCGGATATAAAGGAAGAACCATCTTCTGTCACTACTACAGAATTCCGACACTCGTTGTTCGTTTCAAGTTGAACAGCTTGCAACACATCTGGCGAAGTTGGATTGTTACGAAGTCCATCATGAGATGACCCAGTGATTTGGGATGCCGATACACTGTTATCGATATGATCCCCCTTAAGTTTCTGGGAAAGCTCAATCTCTCTCATCAAGTCTTCATCGGAATCATAATCGTCGTCGGTTCTATCCTGGTCAATTGCAAGTTCAACAATGCGATTTTCGTCGACCTCTCTTTCACCGCGGTTATCATGCACTGATTCGAAGGCGAGACGAAGATTCTCAGGGTACAGATCTTCCACAGATTCAAAGCTAGTCCTAACAGATGACTCAAAAGGTTTGGGTTTGACGAAGGTATTGAAAGAAGGCCTTGAAGTGCCACTTCTGTCACGTTCCTCCTCAATCAAGGTCTTGACCCTTTCCCTATATTCGCTCTCATGCATCCATCCGCCAGCCTGAGAATATCGAGGGTCTGCTGACATTGAAAACATAACCTCAGCAGGAAACGGGCTACTCCCAGATGGTGCGTTTGAAATCTTGGACTTTCGCCGGCGGGTTTCATCCTTCCAAAGACCTGCCATGCTCTGCACTAATTTTTCATTTGGGGCCAATGGACTAAGGTTTTGAGCAAAATCATGATGAAGAGGACGTGGTTTAATATCCCGTCTGTTAAGGATATTCTGAACGCAGATATCAACTTCCAAAGAGCAATGGCTTACCCTTGGTAGGAATGTATCGTTCGTGATGAGTTGATCAGGTATTGAGCGGTCATGCCAAAGGTGCATTGACGAGGAGATTTCCTCGTATAGAGGCACCGGACTTCGAAATATAGCCTTGCTAGAATCAATATATCCACAGCCATACAAATTATAATCAGCCATCCACTGAAGAAGAAATTGAAGATGTGCTTCATATGGCTGAAAAACTCGCTTCATAATAGTACCTTGCCGCAGGAGGTCCGCAAGACGCGTCATTACCATGGGATTTAACATGTAAATCTTAAGATAAAACCGGTACCCAACATGGAACCCATAGAATGGAACTGCTTTCACTAAGGTAATACGTGCGACAAATTTAGCGGATCTATCATAGGCATTGCGCCGGTAGCTTACTGCCAGGGCATAATCTATTGAAAGATGAAGTCGATGTATGTAACTTCCAACTGCAAGTTTATCAGTCACCGCAACATGAACCAGATGCTAAGGACAAACCTTCATCGGGAGTGAGAGAGCCTTCATATTCGATATATAAATAAGGAAATGCACCATGGATATGCGCGCAGACCTTCTGGCCAGTTTCCGTAGAGCCAAAAATTCTAATGATAGGAACTTTTGGCTCTTTATGTAGCTCAGAATGTTGGACATTTCTTTTCAGTTGGGGATCAAACTGAGTAGGTGCTGCTTGATAATGATCAATGCAATTAAGGCGTACTCGAAAGAGGTCCATAACAAATTGAGCTTGTTAGGATGTAAGCACCCAGCGACAGTCGAGATTTTCAGTTTTCATGGCGTCGCATTCCTCATGCCAACTTGAATATAAAAGGAAATGCCGTGAACATTGCCATTCATGTTTTTCATCTCAATTTGTGTATCAGATCGTATTGTAGTGGCGCAAACGCGAACGCGAACGCCAAGTCACGGGAAGACTTCGATTCGCTTTGCTGACAAATCATAATATGATATGCGGCCGTTCAGCCACACTAGGCACTGGGCTGGTTCATAGTTCTAGAATAGCTTCAATTTCCAGATATGGTCTGAATATGTGCATTCTGTCTAAATCGTGATATCAAAAACAACTATAATCGATACTGGGAAATCGACTTTACCTCTCTTTCTTTTCACTTCAGGCGCCCATAATTTGGCACTTTAAAACTACGAATCTTCAAAATGCCTCCAGCAGGTACCCAGCCCCGAAAGCCAGAACAATCTGCAGCAAATAAGGATCAGAACGAGTATATCCCAGCTTTCATTGCCAAGAAACCCTTTTACATAGATGACGATGATAACACCGATTACCTTGAGCATCAACGTCTTCAAAAAGCCCAATCGGATCAGTCAAAATGGTATGAACGTGGAAAGAAATTGGGCCCTGCAGCTACCAAATTCCGAAAAGGCGCGTGTGAAAACTGCGGAGCAATGACACATAAGGCTAGGGACTGCTTGAATAGACCTAGAGCTAAAGGGGCAAAATGGACTGGGAAAGATATACAGGCAGATGAAGTGATACAGGATGTTGATCTAGGATGGGATGCGAAGAGGGATAGATGGAATGGATATGATGCGAAAGAGTATAAGGCTGTCACGGATGAGTATGCGCAGCTGGAAGAGCTGAAGAAACAAGTGCAGAATGGTGGCAGCAAGGACGGAGAAGAGGGTGGCGAGGACGGTGATGACGATGGCGCAAAATATGCAGAGGAATCAGATATGGGCAGGCATCAAAGTACGTCGACGAGGCAGCTGAGAATTCGTGAGGACACGGCAAAGTATCTATTGAACTTGGACCTGGATTCGGCAAAGTACGATCCAAAGACTAGATCTATGGTTGACAGTGGAGCGACTGCTGATACGGCTGCTGCGCTGGTTGCGGAAGAAGGATTTTTAAAGGCTTCTGGGGATGCTGCCGAATTTGAAAAGGCACAAAAGTACGCCTGGGAGTCCCAGGAGAAAGCAGGTGATACAAAACAACATTTGCAAGCAAATCCTACCTCTGGTGAGTATTACAGGAGAAAGGAGAAGGAAGAGGCCGAAGCCAAACGAAAGGCGCATAAGAAAATGCTCCTGGAGAAATATGGTGGAGAAGACAATCCTATGGCTGCAAAACTCAGGGATGCAGCTGTCATGGAGTCCGAGAAATTCGTGGAATATGATGAAATGGGTGGAATTAAAGGAGCACCAAAGGCTTCTGCAAAGTCAAAATATCCCGAAGATATATTAATCAATAACCATACATCGGTATGGGGAAGTTGGTGGTCTAACTTCAAATGGGGCTACTCTTGTTGTCATTCAATGGTCAAAAATAGTTATTGTGTTGGCGAGACAGGAAAGAGAGCTCTAGAGGATGCCGAACGTGTTCGAACAGGCGGAATTTTAATTGAAGAGGGCACAGAAGAAACGGGAACAGTGAAGGAGGAGGTAGGCAAGCCTTTGGAAGCCATTTCAGATGTGCCTAAACAACAAGCGAAGAAGCGCACGGCGGAGGAGATGCAATCTGGTGTTTCTGAGGAGGATATGGATGCATGGAAGAAGAAACGTGTAGCAGCTGATGATCCAATGAATGCTTTCTTAGGGAAGGATGGGCTATTGTAGCATTATTATTAATCAAAATTATATCAGATAGAGAAGATTATTGTAATGTCCTTGTTTGACGGAGAGAAGCCGAGGATAAAACGTACTTCTTCCAAGTTGATTAGAGCTTAAGAGATCAATTATTGCCAAATACGGTTTGGAGCATCGACAGCGTTAGGAGATATGTTATATTTCGGGTTTGATAGTTAGAACGGATATTGGATAGTCATCTTGAGGGTATCAAGCGTCGAATGTGCAAGTCTCATTCGGGCATTGATAGATCATGGTTGAGCCATCGATTTCGAGTTCACACTCGCGACATATTCGTGAAACAATAAAACAATCATTAAAAAAGTGATCATTAATTCATCATGGAATGCGGCTTTTATTGTATAGCTTGACGCTGAGATGTCTGCTTTACACATTGTAACCGGCCCTAACCCCTACTATAAAGTATCGCTCATGATGTAGATAGGAAAGATTTTGGTATCAAAATTATTCCTCTATTCCTCATCCTCTTCTTCAGCATCATCATCCTTCTTCTCGGAAGCCTTGGCCTTCTTTCTGCGGACACGTCCTGGGCGTCCACCACCGAATGGCGAGCTCAAGGCGAAGTCAATGTGCTTTTGGGAGTCGAGACGGACAACGAATGATGGTACGTTGACGATTTGCTTTCCAACACGAATGTGTCTTTGACGGATGAGAACACGAGCGTGGTGGATGGACTTGGCGAGACCGAGCTTGTAGACACAGGTTTGAAGACGACGCTCCATGAAATCCTCAATCTTCAAGGCCAAAACGTAATCGAGCTTCATGCGGGATTCATCGAGGACACCAACACGGACGAGACGACGAATGAGGGCGTTACCTTCGAAAAGTCTCTTTGGGTCCTTCTCGTCGAGAGTGAGTAATTGACTAAAATATATTAGCACATTGATATCTCTTCGAATCGTAAGGTATAGTTACCGAGCAGCACGACGGATCTTGGAGAGAGTCAACTGGACACGCCAGACCTCACGCTTGTTGCGGAGACCATACTCTCCAACAATCTTCAATTCAGAGTCCCTAGGGAATAATCAGTGACATGAACAGAGCAAGCTCTAGAACAGTGGTCCACTTACAAACGAGCACTCTCGAAACTATCAAATTGTCAGCAAAAATCTTAAATGCGCGCCGGAATAATTTTTGAGTACTTACGGACGACGTGGGACCTTGTAGGTCTTGGAGTATGAACGTCTGTTCGAAATAATATATTAGCATACGAAATACAAGGGCCATTTTTGCGATTTGGGCGATGTTTCCCAAATAATTCAAAATCAGGCCAGAGTACTTCAGATAAATCCGAGATAAATCTGAGATAAATCTGAAGTCTCAGAATATGGAAATTGATATAAAATACATACGGGGCCATTTTTGCTGATGCGTCGAGCGGCTCTTGTCGATTGTCGTGAAGTTGTTGATCGCTGGTTGTAAATTTTGTTCCAGTAATTTTTCGAGGTTCCCGCTCTCAGGTTAGGGCATTTAACCCGAGCTACAACCAAATTGGGAAGGCGCGAAAATAAGCGAAAAAAGTTGAAAGTTGCCGTGCCAGATACCAGCGTCAACTTGTAGAAGAAAGATTAACGACAAATTCTGAATAACTTCGACCTCCCCTCGAATACCCATCCTAAATCGACAAAATGGGTCACCCAGCAGGTCTCCGCGCCGGTACTCGGGTGAGTTTGACAATTTCACAACTGTAACCTTTTCAAGAGGATTTCTACGGTCGCAATCTTGAACTCGATGCGGTGACGACGATGCGGTGACGACGGTGCGAAGTTTGGGAGCAATAACTAATCGATTTCCAGTATGCATTCAGCAGAAACTTCAAGGATCATGGTATGATCAAGTTGTCGACCTACTTGCGCCAGTACAAGTATGTTAAAATCTTTTCCCATGGAATTTCGAATTACAGCAACATACTAATTGATTTATAGGGTCGGTGACATTGTTGATATCAAGGCAAACGGTGCCGTTCAAAAGGGGTTAGTCAAAATCATCAATCACAGATACACTTTCTAGGAGGATTCGAGATGGAAATACGAAAATCAGAACTGCGAATCTGGAGGACGAATTTGTATACTGACTTCTGCTCAGTATGCCACACAAGGTTTACCACGGAAAGACTGGTGTCGTCTACAACGTTACCAAGAGCGCCGTTGGTGTCATCATCTACAAGAAGGTCAAGCACAGATACATCGAGAAGCGTGTCAACCTCCGAATTGAGCACGTTTCCCTCTCCCGTTCAAGAGAGGAGTTCGTCCGCAGAGTCAAGAAGAACGCCGAGTTGAAGAAGCAATCCAAGACTGACGGTACCCACGTTCACTTGAAGAGACAACCAGCCATGCCAAGAGAAGCCAGAACTATTTCGTTCACGGATAACGTACCAGAGACAATCGTACCAATCGCATACGAGACGACTATCTAAGCTCTGGGCTGGGGTTTGTTTGGGTTTCTTTGCGGGATATGATACAATGAGGGTCAGAGGCTTCTAGCGTTGCATGATACAAAATAAATATGTGCAATACCTTCAAGAATCTGATAGGTTTCGAATGTTCAATATCATGCATGGTCGTCCGTCATGTGTATGCTGCAAGAATTTGGTGAACAACAAATCTTTCCATTTCATCCCCCTCCCCCTCCTTTCTCAGACCATTTCGGAGCCGTATTTGTCACGCTTAGGTAGAAGGTTTCCCACTTCTTCGAAGCCCTCACAAGTGTTCCAAGAACAACCCCCATCGAGTTTGGCCTTTTATCAACCAGAACTTCCAACACGTGTTCTGGATGAAGCCTTATTTGAAAACATTACAATTCCCCCTGTCCCGATATCCACGGGAGAGTGATGACTCAATAGTTGTTCCATCAGTATCTTCATGGCCATCTTACACTGAATACGCATAGAGATATGTATACTTTGTCAGGAGCTCACCGGTGTGTGTGAGTGCTTGGAGAATGCAACTTTATTTGTGCACTTTTCATGATCCTTTGCATCAAAATCATGGGGATCTAAATGAAACTCGCAATAGCAGTGAATGGCCACTAATAAAGTATGCCCCCCCCCCCCGGCCTGTGTATAATGTCTAACACTGCACTCCACGCATCGATGGACATTCATGGTGTTTGATCGACATCTGGCACCTGTCAGGACTGTGCACTACATGAGATCGGTGGTGAGCGGAGAGATCCAGCCGCGCAAAGCTACCCTTCGGTGGGCACTTGCGGGGGGCACAAGCACAAGCATAGCCACAGTGAGAGTCTGATCGGAAGCGCGTATTTGTATGAATGCCATGGTACAATCACCTAATACCTACCCTGGGTGGTACGTACCTAAGTATAGATGTATATAGATGAATTACTTACTTCTTCGAGATTGAAATTTGACTAGTGCCAGGGAATTCTGACAGGGATCTTGGGAGCTGTGCTTTTCTTCAAACCCCAATACGAATTTATACGTACCTCGCGTCTCGAATAGATCGATGCTAGATGGTAGATGATGTTACTCGTAATGGTCGTAAGAAGCTGGATGTTGATTTGATTTTGTGGAGTATCTCATCTCGACCCTCAAATAAATTAAACCCTTTTTTTCCCCCCAAGCAATGTTTTCGCGAAACTTTCAAAAGCAAAGAACGTGTTAAGCCGACCCGTTTGTTCATGTTTCTCCTATTTTACGATGGGTCGAGAACCGGCTGTAATGCCGCTAACACACCTCTGAAGCAGAGTCAAACTCTCCTTTCCAATAACCCTTGATGACTTCTTGGATTACTTCCCCAATGCTTATATCGTTCACGTCTGGAAACTCGATACAATGGATCCAAGCGACATGATAACCATGGGAGATATCTCAGCGCGGTAGCCAGTCGAGAAAGGCCGCGTCGGGGACCTTTCCACCGTTCCTTCCGATATCTGCATAAGAGGCACTTCCGAAATCAGTCAAACAATAAATGCTATGCATGGATATCCAATCTCTCGTTTCACAATAAGTTCTCGGATGGTAGATCACAATGTACCTGGGTAGGTAGGTAGAGTAGGTATCACGTTCTTGGAATGAATCCAATTGGCTGGTTGATTTCTTCATTGCGACGATAAATATACCTAGTAGTTTTGTAAATCGTCATGGATGTATTTCTTTAAGTTGTAGTAGACCAAAGCATTTACTTTTCCATTAGTCACTCCTTCAAATCTGGTATAAATCAGTTGAGGTTCACCTAATTATTCTCAACTGTCTCGAATGTCCAGTTTGGGATGCACATTGAACATTCTGCTCGAGTAGAGGAATGCCCATGCTGACGTGTCTTTGCAACCCAACCAGCTTATCGACCATGAGAAGAATAGAGGGCGTAGAGCCGTAACCTAAACCTAAAGCAGCTTCCTATGAATTGGAACACATCTGAAAGTAATTCGAGTTTGTGTCTCGGCTAGGTAGATGTGATTTTTGATCTGCTCAAGCATTGATTGATGCATTGATTGATGCATTGATGCATTGGTGCATTGGAGTATTGACGCATGGCAACATGGAAAAAAGCTACGAAAGTGATAGGGAAAAGCTAACAAGAGAAACGTGCGAAAGATTCTACCGCAGCCCACGGGTGCCGCACGGCACTGCATAGCTGGAGTAGACAGATTCCACGGTTCGCGCGGGACTTTGATGTAAGTGAGGGGGTTCGGAGCTACGTACCTTCCTTAGATGGCTTAATTCCTAGATTTTGCCAAGGTTGGTTGGTTGATGCTGTATTACCTTCTTTATCTGATGACTACTGATTGTATTGGCATGTAGAGTGACAGCTGACCATGGATTATGGAGGGTGGGATGTAATGTGATGGGGTGGGATGTAATGTGATGGGGTAGGATGTAATGTGATAGAATAGGGATTCGGGGATATTATCTAATGGAGATAAGTGTCGAAACTTTAATGGATGGAGAGATGAATGAGAAGAGATGGGTTTATGTGTACTGCAGATATATGGATGTATAGATATATGAATGTCCACGAGCACCGATGTATATGTGTAAAATGTTCATTTCAATAGAATATAAGATGCTAGTTGATATATGTTATTGTAAGTAAGGAGGTAAGTAGGTCTTTAAATCCTCAGATACTGCCAATATAATCATAATCATAATAATAGTAGATTTTCCCTTTTCAAATCATCACCCTTAATCAAAGGATATGAAGTAGAAAAGCAACCTTACCTAATACAATTAGTATCCTAATCAATATCTACCTAGGTAAGCTTGGATAAATAAAACATTCCGATAGATGTGTATAATTTGCTGATCATGATTAATTATCACAGACTCACTCTAGATCTTTCAAGGGATCGATTTGATTATACGATCTTACTATCGCAAATTTGTTATGAGGGATGAATGAGTATTGGAATGAATGAATGGATTGATTAATTGCGAGTTGCTTATAATAAATAAGAATCATAGATAGAATAGGTATAATATAATATAATAATTACTTATATTAATCTTAAAATTATATTACTTTTGAATCTTCGATTTATTATTATTATTATTATTATTATTATTATTTATTATTATATATCTATATAGAATATATAATTTCTAACTTTTATATTATTACTATTTACATCTCAATCCCTCCTATTTATTACTCGAATAGATAAAGTTTAGCCATATAGGTATACTTATGATAACTTGGAATAAACATCTACCTACTACATGCATGGATGTGCACGATAGTACTCCGTATGTATATATTATATTGAATGAATAAGTCTCTTGACGATTCAACCAGATGATCATGGCAATCATGATATCCATTATATCACCATCTCTCTCCCCGTCGTATTCATTCATTTACAAGTAAATACTTTCATGTTTCCTTGCTTTTGATGTTTTGACATAATTGCTAAGAAACCCTCTTTGCCCATACCAGCCAACATGCAGGTATGATTTTCATTGGGTATTTATTACAAGGGACTAAGGTATTAGCAACTCCTCCTCCTCCTCCTCCTCCTCCTCCTCCTCCTCCTAACGCTGCTAAAGTGTTCAGCGTTTAGACGTCCACGGGTATGACGCCGCACCCGTTTTCCGTCCTGGGAAATAAAAGGTGATGATTATCGGCTTTTTAGGGGTCGTAAGAAATCCTATTGATTTACCTTGTACGGAAGAGTGATTGGAGGAACAAACAAACAAGCGTGGAATACATGAATGATGAGTGGATGAGTGAGTGGATGGATGAATGCCCAGGTGGTTGGTCCTCTCTCGTTCATCTCATTCCACCTCACCTCGTCTCATCCATCCATTCACCTTTTTTTTTTACTTGCTTGCTTCTCTCTCTCCTCTTTCATTTTATTTTATTTTATTTTATTTTATCTTATTTTAGTTTCATCTAATTGTTGTTTATTTCACAACCGTACCAGGTATTCACTCATTTATGATTCGTATTATCATCATCCATCTTACCTGCTTGAGTATTGGGATTATTGTATATATACATTTGCCAACTGGGTGGATTATACATCAATTCACTCATCCATCCATCCATACATTCCACCCATCTATCCATCCATCCATCCATACATCTTACAATTAACTACATCCAAGTACAATCAAGTACAATCAAGTACAATCAATCATCAATCACAGTATCATATGTCCTGGGGCCCTTTTTTCTTATCTCTTCCTTCTTCTTCTTCTTCTTCTTCTTCTTCTTCTTCTTCTTGCCATTCTTCTCCTCCTTTCAACGACTTCCTTGACTTCTTCCTTTTCTCTACTTCTACTTCTACTTCTACTTCTACGTTCACTACGACGACGACGACACTCCCTTGTATCTTTTTTTAATCAAGAATTGTTTGCAACTCTATCACCTGATAGCTTCACATCTTCTCTTCTTTATAACGTCACATCTTCACATCTTCATAACTTCTTTCAATTCACCCATACCCTTTTCATCTCTTTCTACATTACATACACATCCATACACAAACACAAATACATACACATACACATACACAAACACATACGCATACACAATCACAATCACAATCACAATCACAAGATTCACCTTTTTTCCTTCAACCATAATAATATTCTCTCACGTAAAATAAAACAAACCTCAAGACTTTCCGAAAGCTTGAACTACCTTCCTAGCTAGGTGTATTATTTTACCGTACTGCCGCTAATTTACTACGTAATAATCGTGAACTCCGATTCCCTTTTGATCGCTTTCTAATCGGGTATACGACCGTACGAGGCTCTAAGGCTCTAAGCCTCTTCAAAGATTCCAAAATGTCCGAGTAAGTTAATTGATAATGCACGACGGCTAATTATTATTATCTATCTACGGCCACTTCCACTTCTACTTCTACTTCTACTTCTACTTCTACTTTTACTTTTACTTTTACTTCTCCTCCCACTTCTTCTTCACTTCATTACAACCTTTTCGCATCCCTTCACTTCCTTTCACATCAATATCATCTCATCTCATCTCATCTCATCTCATCTCATCTCATCTCATCCCATCCCATCTCATCTTATCATCGCCAAAAATAATGATTT
The DNA here is from genome assembly GCA_009299455.1 of Monilinia laxa. Classification (NCBI taxonomy): domain Eukaryota; kingdom Fungi; phylum Ascomycota; class Leotiomycetes; order Helotiales; family Sclerotiniaceae; genus Monilinia; species Monilinia laxa. Next base: position 809,710 of record VIGI01000017.1, read on the forward strand.
GCAATAACAAATTCGAGAACATCAACTAATAATGCAATCAATTATACAGCTTCATCCATATTGCTGGATGGACTCAATATAATCATCGGCGCTCATTACAACATATTCGCTCCCTTTCAGGCTCATCTACAAAGACGTTAACGAAATCCATTTCAACTACCGCCTTACCAACCATGGCTACAGTATCGAATGCTCCTGGAATACCTACACCAAGGCCCTTTACTCCTTACGTCGATCACGAGGAGAACCTGAGTACTCTTCCCGATCCTCGGAGTAGAGTCTCCTCACCCACCGTCGATCCGCCCGTCGCAAGTCAAGAACAGTACCAGGAGTTGAGCAATGCACATTTGACCGAGGAGGTAACAACGTTAAGTAAAAAGCTTATAAAACGCCATAAATCAACAAACAACCCTCGATGACAGTTTAAGCGCCACACGACATGAGCTCGAAACTGCACGAGAACGAAACAAACAGCTTGAGCGGGAGAACAGAGAGCACAAAGCGCTGGTATCGAGTGGAGTCCTGATACGGAGTTCGGTGGCTGAGGCGGAGAAGGCCAAACTTGTTGCGGCTCTGATAGAGGAGAAGAACAAAAGGAGAGAGGTCGAGAAGGATAAGAAGAGTATCGAGTTAGAGTTGGAGAATCTCACGACGGCTTTATTTGAAGAGGCAAACAAGGTTGGTCTGGATACCTAATTTTGCATCAAAATAAATGCTGACATGAATAGATGGTTATTATGGCTCGAGAGCAAGCACAAAAGGAGTATGATATTGTGAACAAGAAAAATGATCAACTAAAAGCACAGCTTCAGGAGGCGCAGAATTTATTAAAGTCACAACAAGAACAATTGGCGGAGTTGAAGCAGGTTATGGAACATATGACCGAGGAACAGGACGACCAGACAAACGGCACGGCGCCATCCACTCCAGCTTTGTATCAAACCGATACTAATGATGACAATTCACAAAACTCGGACTCGATACAATCTTCATCGATTCCTGAACCCGTTTCACCCTCGTATCCTACGAGTTTCTTGCACCTGATTCAACCGGTCCTCAGAACCGATCTTGGAGCTTACGACGATTTTATCTCCTTACTACGCATGTCGAGGAATGTTGTTGTTGGGAGCCGCGCTTCGAGTGGATCTTATGGAGCTATCGGTTTGGGGCTGGGATTAGGGGCATACACCGCGGCCGCACCGCATGCACCACATAACGGGTCAACATCTTCAATCTCGACATTGGGCACGTTTGGATCTTCTCCCGCAACACCTACCACACCAGCCTCGAATGTGAGCTCTGGGTCAAGAGATGGCCCTAATTCTTTGACTCCTTTGAAGGAGACAAAATTCTATAAACGGGCTCTCGCTGAGGATATTGAGCCCACACTTCGTCTTGACAATGCCCCAGGGCTTTCTTGGCTTGCTCGAAGAACGGTACTCAATGCAGTATGTGAGGGATCGCTTGTTGTTGAACCAATGCCTTCGTCGATCAAGCCATATGCATTTGCTTGTTCTCTTTGCGGCGAAAGCCGAAAGGGCCCAGAGCATGTCAGAAGCCATAGATTTCGAGCAAGTGAAAGCGACAACGCGCAAAGGTACCCCTTGTGCCTGTACTGTCTCGGACGTGTCCGTTCTACATGTGGATTTATGAGTTTCTTGCGCGTCCTCAAGGAGGGTCACTGGAGAGGTGAAGATGACGAATCTGATAAGGCCGCCTGGGAGGAGAGTGTCCGATTGAGAGAACGAATGTTTTGGTGCCGTGTAGGTGGCGGGGTTATCCCTTGTGGGCAATCTGTAAACCATGAGTCATCTCGAAGCCCTCGCTTGAGTGACGATGAAAGAAGACGCAAGATCAGTGGGGAATCAGATAGGTCCATCGAAATTATACCCAGGGACATTACACCAACGAGCGAGCTCTCGCCCGTCAATGGAACCGGATTTGGGCGAAGATCTGGTGATGGGGAAGTTCTTCCCAGTCCACTTCGAGAGGAAATAGAGAGACCTGTTATTACAATTCCAGTTATCGATACTGACTTGGAGAGTTTGAATTCGGAAGAGGTCACGGAAGCGCCAGCGAAACTGGAAGAGCCAGAGAATTCCAAATCGGAAGATGTAGCGGAAGCGCCAACGAAACCGGAAGCGCCAGCGAAACCGGAAGAGCCAGAGAATTCCAAATCGGAAGATGTAGCGGAAGCGCCAACGAAACCGGAAGAGCCAACGAAATTGGAAGAGCCAGAGAATTCCAAATCGGAAGATGTAGCGGAAGCGCCAACGGAACTGGAAGAGCTAACGAAATCGGAAGAACCAGAGATTTCGAGTATCACATCAGACTCTGAAGTAAAACACGAGGAAGCAGAACCAATGAGAAACACGGAAAGCACTCATGATTCAAATGAAGTGGAACATCCAGAACCAGAAGAAGCAGGCGAAACGGAAGACGCTGAAAAAGCAGCAGACGAAACGGCAAAATCTGAGTCCTCGTTACCCATCGAGGAGTCTATCGAAAGCGGCGACGAGACCGAAAAGCTTTCAATTTCCATGCCCGGAGCTTTCTCATAGCGCAACGAGAGGAGGAATTGATATCATGTCATGATTAATAATTGTTGGGTTTAAATTTATTTTGGAGTTCGGAAAAAGAAAGGAGGGAATTCTTGCATGGCCCTAATGGCTTATTGCTGGCTACAATGCAATGGCGTTATTTTGCACGGGGGGCCTTATTGGTACATACTATACCTTGCTTATTGTGCATAATTAATGGATTACGGGGAAGACAATAGCAATAGCTGGGTTTATTGGCGTATATGATGCCACCGTGGCTATGGGGACTATGGGTTAAATGGGATAAGATAAGACTAATGCTACCGAATAATTGAAGAGACATGATACGATATGCTTCTTGTGTGCTTTTTTGGACAGGTCTTCTATTTGATTGTGATTATTGGTGTTCAATTCTTAATTAAAGTGAGTGTTTTGGATTTCAACCATGGGCTCTCAGTTGATGTAGCTTATGTCGAGTGAAGATGAAGGAGAAGGTGGGTGAAAGACAACGGCGTAACCGGTGTAGTTAAGATGTGCAACTTTCATTCTAATTCGGATATGGAAAAGGGGTATTTGGCGACAGTCTGAAGAACACCAACATGGGATATTGACTTGCGAATGTTTGACTCTAATTCCGACGTTGAAAATCGTGTTTGAGTTGATGTCATCTCTTCCCTTTCTTTCTTTTCTTCTTCTCTCTTTCTACTCCGCCTAGAATAGGGGTAGCGCCGGGGAATCGAGATGATTATCAGATACCTACCTACCTACCTACCTACCTACCTACCTACCTACTACCTATGCATTGGTGATAGTTTGAGATTACGAACAACGTGACTCCATTTTAGAACATCTTGAGGGGTATATCTCATTGCTGAAGTGCTATCTAGTCATATATGCTATGCTATGCTTACTGGATCTCTCTTATTGCTTCAGAGCATCTTCCCATTTTCTTCCAGTCAACTTCTCAAATGCCTCGCGGTACTTTTCAGCGGTCTGTGACTTGATATCCTCGGGCATCGAAACTCCCTGCTTACCCTTGAGTCCCTCCTTAGTCAACCAATTTCTCAAGAATTGTTTGTCGTAGCTCTCTTGTTCCTTTCCAACCTCATATGGGGACGCCGGCCAGAATCGACTCGAGTCTGGTGTCAAGACCTCGTCGACGAGAATTATCTCGTCGGTTTCTTCGTCTAGTCCAAACTCGAACTTGGTGTCCGCAATGATGATGCCTCGTTCTGCAGCATAGTCCCGCGCAGTGGTGTATAGCTTGATGGCTAGATCCTCAATGCGCTGCGCATATTTTTCACCTACGATCTCGGCTGCTTTTGAAGGGTGAATGTTCTCGTCGTTTTGGCCAGCTTCGGCTTTGGTGGAAGGTGTATAGATTGCGCCTTGGGGGAATGCTTGGGAGTTTTGAAGACCGGCGGGTATCTGGATGCCGTGGACTGTCGATGTCTTTTGGTACTCTTTCCATGCGGATCCAGTGATGTAGCCTCGTACGATGGCTTCGATAGGGAAGATCTTGAGTTTGCGGACTTGCATGGAGCGATTGCGGAGGAGTGAATGCTGGGATGGGGAGATGGAGGAGGGGAGTGAGAGAGTAAGGAAGTGGGTTTTCAATTCGGGGATTAGCTTAGTGAGGACGTCGAACCAATGTGCGGAGAGGAGGGTGAGGAGTGAGCCTTTGGAAGGAATTCCCTGTGTATTTTGTTAGCTATGAACAGGTTGTTAGAAGAGGGGAGACACACATTCTCCATAATCACATCATAAGCGGAAATGCGATCGGATGCGACGAATAGAAGGGTCTTCTCATCAATCTCATAGAGATTTCGGACTTTCCCTTCGGCGATTTTTGGGAGACCATCGAGGGTCAAGGTGGTAAGAGCTAAGTCTGTCATTTTGGATATGTTGTATGATTTAGGACTTTGTGTAAGTATCAAGTAAAATTCAAAATGCAGTCTTCTAGCCTGTACAATACATATATGTAGGGATGGATATATTCATATGAGAATAAATTTTGAATCACACCAATACTGAGAGCCAAAGGAACTGTAGTGGGGTGAATCAATCGTGGGGTACCAAGTGGATAAACTTCGGATATCGGTGAAACTAAGTTCCGGCTCGGGAGCTTTTGTTCAAGGTTGTTGCAGGGCTGGATTCTGGTGTAAGGCTGCTTGCTGCTGGTCGCATTTCTTGCAGAAGTAAAGCAACAATTCAAACAACAACACAACCAAAAGGAAATTCATATAGAAGAAGTCTCAGCACTCAATATGGCGCCCTCAGTTGCAGATGCTGTTGCAGCTCTTGATGAAATAAAACCACCTCAAGGTGTAGTATTACCACCAAAAGAAATTAAAGGTACGCGACCAAATCCATATTATGAGCAGAATCATCTAACATTGTGAAAGCTATTCTCGAGAAGACAGCAGGATATGTGGCGCGAAATGGAATCAATTTCGAAGGTGAGATATTCTTGGTCGTAGGATATTGCGTCAACACCACGCTAATAATAGTAGATCGTATCAGAGAAAAAGAAAGAACGAACCCCAAGTTCTCCTTTCTTAGCGCCAATGATTCATACAATGCATACTACTTATGGCGACTCAGTGAGATCAAAGAGGGGAGAGGTACTACAGTAGCAGCAGGTAGAGCTGGAGAGGCACCGGTTGAAGCAGAGAAGCCAAAAGGACCACCTGAACCGCCAGAGTTCCATTTCTCGGCGCGCATGCCAAACATCAGTGCACAGGATCTGGAAGTAGTTCGTCTAACTGCGTTATTCGTTGCAAAAAAATGGAAGGCAGTTCATGACGACATTGTCTCAAAGAGAAACGGGGAATTATCAATTTGACTTTTTGAGACCTAATCACAGTTTACACAACTTCTTCCAGCGACTGATTGATCAATATACCATGTTGTTACGAGCAAGTGGCATTGATGGGGAGGGTGGAAAGATGCAGCAGGAGAGAATCAAGGAATTGCAGGCCAATGTGGATGATAAGTTCCACGTTCTAGGTAGAGCGAAGCAAAGGGCGGAGTGGTTCAAATTCCAAGATGAGCAAAAGCAGAAGAAAGGAAGAGGAAGTCGAGAAGGAGAAGCTTTCATATGCACAAATTGATTGGCATGACTTTGTTGTGGTAGAGACCGTTGTCTTCACGGAAGCTGATGATCATACGAACTTGCCTCCACCTACATCGCTCAATGAACTTCAATTTGCTTCCCTGGATCAGAAGGCGCAAATGTCGATTAATTCGACCCACATGCGCATCGAAGAAGCAATGCCCGGAGATGATGGAATATTTGATGGATCATATGCGCAACAACAATATAATATGGCTCCATCCCCAGTACCGCAACCATCATACCAACCACAATATCAAGATTCACGCCAGAGGACCTCCGAAGAAGAGGAAGAAGAAGAAAGGATACGAGAGCGAACTGAAGCTAGAGCTCGTGCCCAACAAGCTCAGGCTGAAGCAAAGGGTGGTGCCGCGCCCATGAGGATAAAGGAGAACTATGTTCCAAGGGCGGCTGCTAGAGCTGCCAACAAGCAGCAAATGGCCCTTTGCCCGAACTGTAATCAACAGATTCCTTATGATGAGCTCGATGCTCATATGAGAAGTAAGATTGTACCAATACTACTTCATATACACCCTTAACTAACACTATTACAGTTGAATTGCTTGATCCAAGGTGGAAAGAACAGAAAGCAAAAGCAGAGAGCCGTTATGCAACGACTAATCTCTCAACGCAAGACGTAGCTAACAATCTCAAGCGCCTAGCAAGTCAACGGAGTGACATCTTCGATGGAGTTACAGGGCAACCTATATCAGAAGAAGAAGCTGCGCGAAGAAAGAAGGCAGCAAATAGCTATGACGGCACTCCTTTGGATAAGACAGACCGTGCACGATATGAAATGATGCAAAATGTAAACGTGGAAGAGCAAATCCGGGCCATTCACCAAAAATTTGGTGACCGGAAATAGGTCCGAGGTCAAAACGGGCATGCAGAACTACCCACGATTGTGGCTCATGCCGTGATAGACCCTTTCTCAGATTGTATACATAGGTACATACTTATTACCTGGACGGTTTTCAAAACGTAGGAGCATGGTGTTCTGGTTTGGGGATGGTATGTTTTATGTAAATTATGAATAATATTCCTACATCTACTGAATACTCAGCAGCTGCATACCCCTTTTATAGATGTCATCACATTCCATATTTTGTAGCCACATTGGCTTCAAACAGTTCTTGAAAGATTCTCCAAGGGTAAGAGGTAAAGCATATGAAACGGCTAAGTGGATATACATTTGTTTTCGCCTCACTAATGACAATATACGAGATATACCTGTGAGCTAGTAAATGCTAACTGTACTTCAGTTTTTGTGAGAGAGTCCTGAGACTAGGTAGGGAAGTTGAAGTTGTATGATGTATTCGTCTGGTATTCCCCTTATTTACAGGCCACTCATTTTCCGGGGTCGTTGTTACGATCTCGCATCCCTACACGTTCGTCTAATTGCAGTAGATCATTTTAGTCTGATAGCTACAACGAACGGAACATATGTATTAGGTTGATGGGCATACCGGCAGCGGCTGGGTACGTACGGGTCTGAAGTTTATCTTAGCCTTTGATACACCGATTTATACTTTGTAGAGAATTCAAAATATATACTGTGTTTTCTGCCAGCCTTAAGAGCCGTGTCATCGTGCTCTGTGCTATGTGTGAAGAGTATAGCGATTGAATATGCCTACTACTCGGTTGGGAATGCGTCGCATCCCAGCTATGCAAATACGTGAAGCGGCAAGCATGCTGCACAAGACTACGCAGAATAAATGCTCCTCGCACTTCTAGACATCACTCAGCTGGGTGCAATTGTATGACTAATGAGGTATATGTTAGAATTTTCAACTTGTCTACATGTTGGTTTGGAGAAAGAGATGGGGAAGGTTTTGGTATGGACGGGGCTTGAGGGTTTGTGTGGGCTATCTAGCAAGATGGGGGCCGTAGAGCGCTAGATCAATTTTGCTACTTCTTAAATTTTCGGAAAATGCATGGCACACTGGCTCATGGTCTGATAGAAGATTCTTTGGTTATGAGGGCGAAGAGAGTCTTCAATTTGAGAAGATTAGACGAGCAGGTGACGGGAAGAAGGTGTGAGTAAGGTATTAGATACAAGGAGAAGTTGTAGAGGCGTTGATGTACATCTTGTGAGATTGTACAAGGGAAGAAGAGTTTGAAAAGTGGCAGAGTTGCCTTTGAGGACGGGAGAGTGGGGAAACACAGCTATAAACTTGGAGAAATCTTGGGGAGGGTCGGAGTACGCAAATCCATACTCTTGGCTGTATAACATTGAATCATGTTACCCTACTTGTTGACTGGTGTGTTCATTCGTTTTAGTGTATGTTCCTATACGAATTGTCTTCTGAAACCTATTTTCCTTGTCCTGGCTACCAGAGGTCATCGTTTGTAAGAACGATCTGGACACTCTGCACTGTATGATATGGCAATGTTCCACATCTGTGCTGAGCTTAAAATTACTGGATTAGCTACTATATAACTCTGTGAGATTTGCTGATGCCAATACATCTACCTTTATACCAAGAATCTGCGCAAGGCATGATGTATTCTATATGCTGACATATATTGTATGAATAAAGTCTGACATTAATTAGCCGATTGCATACGTCATCCCAGTTGCTGGAGTCTACATATATATGTTCATAAGCTGATATATTGCCCTATTAACAATAGCCTTTTTATTGCTCTCCAGCCTTAGCAGGAAGCGACTGTTTGGAGCGGAAGTTGACGGAGAGTATATGTTCGCCGACGAGATGTATCTAGCAAGGTGTGAGGAGCTAAAGCTGCCAGGATTGAGATCGAATATTAGGCTACAAGGAGAATTATCACGACTGGAACGACGGAATTAGTTCATAACCACCTCCGATATATCCTTTGTATGTCTGTGAGAGTCTCATACTACTCCCTGACATTATGAGAATGGTTATTAGACGTTGTGAAACAGATTTTCGCGATGATGAATCTATGAGAAAAGGGGTCTGAAAGATCGAGATGCATTGGAACATCTGCCAGTAACTTTGGTCTGATTTTCCTTGTCTTCTTCTTCTGGTTGTAGAAGATAAACCAAGCTCAGCCCGTACAAATTTACAAGTTCCAAGGTAAGGTGATCTGAACTACCCTATTCAGTGAGGAAATTTCAACTTACAAGATAATTCCAGTCGCTTGACTCGATATCACCCAAAATATTACCATCCTTATGTTTTTGCACTCTCAAGCACAATGAGAGATCGTCGAACATAGTTACTAAACACGCCGGTACAAGTCTCTCTACTACAGCCCCCTCTTTGTCTTCATCCTATCATCTCATCAAACTTGCTGCCTCTTCTGGAATTATATAGGGCACATGATTTCGCGGTAGACGTTTGTATTCTAACTCGAATAGCTTGGATTCTCCCCGAGGAGTTCGCCATGCAGTTCAGAACCGAAAGCTAAAGTTGCTATTTACATATAGATGAGCAACCTAAGAATATTCGATTTACTGACTAGATTCGATCTCTTAACCGGCTATTTCTTTCCAGGTAATATGTAATGTTCAAAATAGATCCTGTAGTGTGAGCCCTTTAGTTCTTGGATTCTGGTCTGGAAATGTCCAGATAGCCGCACTAAGTCTCCTGGATGTCATGTTAAGCATTATAAACATCAAGTACCTACGAACAACACGATCTTAAATCAATGGAGCATATCACCTGATAATAAGGCATATCAAGTTTCCTGTCTAATCTTATGCACTGAATAAGAGGTTGTGTGGCATCGTGGAGGCTTTCTTGCTGACGCTGGTATGCAGTTATTCTGACATCTAATTGAATACATACTAGTCACTGAGATCAGGTTAATTATAACAATCCCACGTAAGTATAGCGGATTTTGCATTTAAACAACATAAGATGTTTGAAAGGGTCCTTTGAGATGACCTAAGATCTTATAGGAGGTTGTGGGATTTGGGTTGGAATCCCGAGATCGGGCCCTTTCTCCGAGAGCAAAATGTCATTTTAGACAGTACCTTGACTAGAAAATCATATCAGAATCTTCAGTACGCCCCATCAATCAGATGAGAGATATCGAGAAGGGACCGAGGGTTATTCCACTTTAATGCTATAGGTGACCTACAAGACGGTCAAGACATTCAAGGCACCTTTCTGGAAGTGATCATCTAGTATCTACTACACCAGCAATATAGTAATGTCTTCTTCGTACTAACGAAAGGAGAGATGCTACACATATATCCCCAGAATAAATTCTAAGACTTCAAGGTCTCTCGAACTCCATATCATAGGAATTTTGAATGAAACTTACGATTCTATTAGCCCTTCAGAATATGTCTAGTGGTGATGCCGAAGAGTGGTAATATAATTGAGTTTATATTAGTAGAACTTTGCAACGTGTTTTTTGTTACAGAATTCCTTCTTGAATAATAGGATATAAGAAGTTTTATTATACATAAATGTAAAGTCTTTAGAAGTATTAATGGAATCATCAACTCCAAAATCCTTAAAACAAATCAATGTTCTCGAAATTGTTAAGTGTTGACTTCCCCCCAACCACAATCGGGGCCCCTCGCTAATACTACCTACATGATGCTCAACCTAGGTAGTTAATAGCTCTTCAACCTTTTACTAGATAAGACCGCATTATCAGAAGGAACTTGGTGAATAGATTCACGTCTTATCGAAGCTCATATTGAAGGAGAAAGATACATCTAGGTGACAAGAATGGCTAACCACATGGCATCAAAGTAGTTGTTGCCCTTGGCTCTGACTTCAATGAAGACCAATGGAATGAAAGAAATTAACGATGCGACACTTCACGGAAAATAGTTTGATTGAAAGCAATCTGCCGAAGTATATACCTAACTAATGGCTACTGCACAATGGGATATCACACGGACTTGCCCACCATATCCTTTCAGAGTATATGAAGCGAAACCTTTTGGCTTAAAGGTCTAGTGAAGGATGCAGAGTAGCAAGTAGCAACAACACCACACGTGGTAAGTGGCTGAAAGGGAGGGAAGAGAGACTTTTCGATGTTTGCAAAGTAGAATAACGGTGACTGATGAAGAGTATGGGAGTATAAAGAGTATAAGAGTATAACGGCATAACAGTACAACAGCATAGATATCTCTCTTCCCTTGCATTAGGTTCTTAGTGTGAGGTATATTGTTTTTGGAATGTGCCCCTTGTACATATAATTGGCTCTTCCGAGTGGTTTTCTATCCTCTAGACCCAGCCACAAATCACCTCTTGTCCCCTCTCTCGCTCTCTCTTCCTCGCTCTCTGTTCCCTTCCACTTCTTCAATACAACCTTTTTTAACCACAACACACCACACCACCACCACCACCACCACCACACATCATAACATAACCATATTATTTGCCTCCTACTATTCAGCAACGTCGCGATTGTAACCTTAAGATTTAAATCCCACTCAATTTATTCTTTAACGATTTTACTATCAGCAGTTTTTGTCTTTTTTTTTCTCATCAGGTTTCGCTCCGAGTGAGGGAGCAAGCCACATCCTGGTGGAGCCTGCTCATCAACTTTCGCGTCTTCTCCATAACATAGATTAATGTTATAACAATAACATAACGCGACACTTTTTGATCAATATGTTTTCCACTCTATTAGATAGAATGGGCGCATCGTCTCGCTCTTCTAGTAAACACGAAATTACGCGTGCCCCTTCATCAGAATCAATCAATACGGCTATTACCGTCGATGACACTTCGAACCTACATTCCTCCTCATCTACACCTCCAACAAGCATTGGAGACAATGTCAGTGTTACTTCTGCCTCGGGCAAGCCTGAGGTTACCACCGAGGATGGCTCAATTGCCCCCGAACAAGCAGATAGACGAAGTCAGCGAGCACGCGCAAAGGTCGGCACCTATAATGTTAAGGTCTTAAGTGGCACGGCTGTACATGCCCCGAAGAAGTTTTTAAAGAATAAGGGCATTCCAGAAAATGAATCAAGGCGACAAACCATATCAGGGGGCGAATTGTTGACTGCATTGGGCTCGACAAATTCATCTACAGACTCTGCGGGAAAGAGTGGACAAAAGCTTGTAAGTGAGGGAATTGATGCTCTGGACTTATCTTGGTCAGTCAAGAAACCATCCAAATCAAACATCGAAAACAGCCTCCTCAAAAGTCCCAAAAATACTGTGAAGGAGGAGGATTTTCCGCGACGCAAGTCTTTAAGATCGACACCTAGCGAGAAGGCGGAAGGGATCACAAAGAAGCTCAGCGTGCTAGGAAAAAGAGGCCGACAGGAGATGGAAGGGGGCCCCCAGAAGGCAAAGAGGGAGCTCAGAAATCTCGCAGATACCAAGGAGTTTGCAAAGATTGAGACTGAACCTGTTGTACTGGAGGTATGGAGCAATGGCAAGCTTGTGCCAAAGGAGTCGGCAAGGAAGAAGAAGAAGGCAGAGGAGACTCAAGCACAAGCTCCTGAACCCGAGCCTACCAAGGCTCCAGCAAAGAAGGTAGCGCAAGGCAGGAAAGAAAAAACTTGGTTGACCAAGGGACTCTACGCTGGGCAAGATCCGGAAAGCCTTGATTGGTTTAAATCTTCTGGAAATGCAAGGTCGGCTTGGAAGTTGACTGGAAAGCCAAACAAAGCCTTACCATTGCCTTTGTGGAACGGCCAAAGGTTACTACATGTTGGGAGAGATTTCAAATTACCCTTTGACATTTGTGCTCCACTTCCTCCAGGGCAACCAAAGCCTACCGAATGGTACAAGACTTCTCATAGTAAGTTTCAGTACCTTTTCAGTGCTCTCATGCATTTCCTAACTCTTCATACCAGATCGATTTATTGGGGAAGCTGGTACAATGTGGAAGAAGTCAAGCTTGTTTGATAGTTTCTTCTCAAAGTGCATTTGTAAGCCTGACACGGGTTGTGACGAAGATTGCCAAAATAGGATCATGCTTTACGAATGTGACGATACTAATTGTGGTGCTGGCCGAGACAATTGTACCAATCGCGCGTTTGCTGAGCTGTTCAACCGTCGCAAGGGCAACTCGTTTCGAAAAGGTGGTAATAAGTATGAGATTGGCGTTGAGGTTATCAAGACAGCTGATCGAGGCTACGGAGTTCGAAGTAATCGCTGCTTCAACGCAAATCAGATTATCGTTGAATATACGGGCGAGATTATCACAGAAGATGAATGTGATAGACGTATGAATGAGGATTATAAAGATAATGAGGTAATTACGTTTATCTTACACAGATAAATAATTTGGCTAACCGTTATTCAAAAGTGTTACTATTTAATGTCATTTGATCAGAACATGATCATTGATGCAACAAGGGGGAGCATTGCTAGGTTTGTCAATCATTCCTGCAAACCAAATTGCAGAATGGTAAAATGGATTGTTGAGGGTAAGCCGCGGATGGCTCTGTTCGCTGGGGACAATCCTATCATGACAGGGGATGAGCTCACCTACGACTACAATTTTGACCCATTTTCCGCCAAAAACGTTCAAGCATGTCGATGTGGCAGCGACAATTGCCGCGGTGTATTGGGACCTCGACCAAAAGACCAGAAAGTTACCAAGGCCACGAGTATCAAAGAGGTTGTCAAAGCTAGCATCAAGGCCGGCAAGCGAAAGCTTCAACAGATGATTGGAGACGAGGAAGACGGTGACGATGTTCTGACTCCAAAGAAGCGGAAGACGAAGGCGGCTACAGGAGTCAAAAAATCAATAGCTACGGCCAGTGCGAGTGTTGCAAGCACAGTCAAGAAATCAGTTTCTTCACGATTACTGAACGCTCGCCATGCGCTTGGCTCTAGCAAGAAGACGATTAAAGTTAACGAAACTACGGCCGCTGCAATCAAAACATATGGAAAGAAGCAGATGAAGCTCTCATCCAGCAGCGCAAGTCTTACAATAGTTTCGCCTGGAAAGAGTCCCAAGGCCAGGAAGATCACGAGGAGAGATAGTGTCACGAATAGTACATCACGAAGCATGCGTGCTACCAGACGATCGAGTGTGTTTGATAATGCCAATGAGAGTACGATTCGAGTTATCACTGACGCTGACGAAGAAGATTAAATGAGGGAACTGTAACAATGATCAATAAAATTTTGGCTGCATTGTTAGGGGTAGCCTTTGCGTGATGGGTAGTTAGGACTGGAATGGGCATATGGATTTTTATCGTGTTTGGGCTGCTGGCATGGCTAAATATTCAATGACAGGCGTCTGGCTATTTTACTATGTATGAATATCTACTAATAGTTTCTCAATGTCAGCTTTCGAGACTTTTACTTCAATCATGTTTTCATTGCAAAACGTCTAATCAAGTGAGTGCACAATATCAAGGTTAGTTGCATGGGTGTGATCATGGATGCAGGCTATCTACCCAATCGAGATTTTAGTGCCGGATTTCACCGCCTTTGATAGAAATTATTTGCCAAAGACATCATAGAATCAATATCAGCAACAAGGACTGTAAAACATTTATCTTATTGAAGCAAACTTTGATCAATCTCTTTTGATTTGCTACAATTGTATTTATGCTTAACATGGTATTATTTATATAATATAAACATTCCTCGAAAACCACCAATCTCTCCATAGAATAGAGAGAACTCAAAAGCTCTCTTCACAGATACACTCATGAATACCACAGAGGATCGCAGCAAAGGCGCGCTGCGCGAGTTGCATTTACCGCAATCTAGAGAAAACGGAGATATAGGACCTTCGCAATCGGGATTTGTATCAAAAGTAGCAGTAAAGCCTGTTCCGGTTGCCAAATCATGGGCGCATTTCGTTGCTGGAGGGTAAATTTTGCCCCTCTATCATCTTGACATTTGGGTACTCCAAGGCTCACCACTGACAACTCTGATTACAGTGTGGGAGGAATGACAGCCGCAGCTCTCACGGCACCTCTTGACGTTTTGAAAACACGCCTGCAATCGGATTTCTACCAAGCACAACTCGCGCAGAGTCGCCTAGCCAAAGGAATTTCTCCACATGCACATCTTTCGCCACTTCGTAGTGGACTCTTACATTTCCGTGAAACCTTCCAGATTTTGGGGTCGGTACATAGGATTGAGGGATATCGTGCCCTGTTCAAAGGATTGGGGCCAAATCTTGTTGGTGTGGTTCCTGCGAGGTCCATCAACTTTTTCGTCGTGGGCAATGGGAAGAGAATATTGGCCAAGTATAATGGTGGGGAGGAGTCGGCGTGGGTTGTTTGTCTTGCGGCTGCCGCTGCGGGAATAACAACGAGCACGGTTACAAATCCTATTTGGTTAATCAAAACCCGGTTACAGCTGGATAAGAATGTAGCGGAGAGGGCAGGAGATGTGGGAAAGAGAAAATACAAGAACAGTTGGGATTGCATCAAGCAGGTTGTCCGGGGAGAAGGAATACGGGGCTTATACAAAGGGATGAGTGCAAGCTATCTTGGTGTCACGGAGAGTACGTTGCAATGGGTCTTGTACGAGCAGATGAAGAAGAGCTTGGAGAGGAGAGAGGAGAGAATCACATTGAGTGGAAGACCTAGGAATCTCTGGGACCACTCGGTGCAATTGACTGGAAGCTTAGGGGCGGCGGGATTTGCAAAATTTGTGGCAGCACTTGCTACTTATCCTCATGAGGTGCGTTTGATCTAACGCTTCTTGCTAACTGCCATACTGACAATATATGTAGGTCTTACGAACACGCTTACGACAAGCTCCTTTAGATCATGGACGCCCCAAATATACTGGACTCGTTCAGTGCTTCAACCTTGTTTGGAAAGAGGAGGGAATGGTTGCTCTATATGGAGGCTTAACACCGCATCTCTTACGAACAGTACCCAGTGCAGCAATTATGTTTGGCATGTATGAAGGAATTTTGAAACTACTGGAAAAGCCAGCGTCACATTGAAATGATATGGAGGAACCAAGTAGATGTACAACATATGAAAAGGGTTTTACGATGGCGTTTGTATCGAAAAAAGAATGGCATATGACGACTATCAGGACTTATGGTATCCCCCTTCAGGCCAGGGCCGGCCACAAAAAGTGTACATTATGAGATAATATGGCGCTTCGTGGGAATGGATGTGGGCTGGTAGATCATTGGCATATTGCATCTGTGTAGGCATTGTATGTACACAGGAGGTAGATAGGGTGGAAATTCCGCTCCAAAGACTTGAATAGACGAGAGGGCAACACTACAAAGATAATAAACACAAGTTTGTCAGGTCAAAGGTTCGCTCATTTGGTTGATTCCAATATAGCTGATGTAACAGAACCCGCAATTAAGCTGTGCAGCAAGAGATACCCATATCGTGGAAATGCAGCCACCCACCAGACAAACGCCTTTGGTATATGTGAGAAGATCAAAATAAACTTCGGCAACCAGCCCTTCCTCGCCACGCCCCTTTTAATTATGAAATCGCCCTACTCCCATATTGGTATGCTACCTTGTCATGTAATTGCAGGCTTCTTTCTGCGTCGAGCCTATGATCTTGTGTGTATCATTGATATAGCCTTCCCCACAGTATTCGGACGTCGTTTCTTGAGTTTTCGTGTAACATGTTGAATCCTTATTTCCGCATCTCCCGGCTTTCACCAGGCATTCCGATCCCAGTTTGGATCTGTGCCACATGTTAACATAACCCTTCACCGAAACTCGTCTGAATCTCTTGATCTCTATCCAAAACTTCCAGAGATAGAATAGAGAAACCCAAAGCGAGCCAAAGAAAACTTAAACTCACCCTGCACAAACCCCGCCAAAACCTTACTACCCGTCTGCAAAAGTGGATGCCCAACCACAATCTGTAGGAATCGCTCCAACCCCTCTCTGCGATGCTCAATCACATCGTCACTAAATCTATTTGTGAATACTTTTCCGGGTAGTGGAGGGATTGTCACGCGCGCACTTTCGCGCTCCAGAATGTCACGGAAATACTCGAAATCGCTGTAGCGGCGGCGGACGGTGCTGTTGCGTAGTTTGAAGGCGGGTATGTTGGTGCTGCAGTTAATTTCGTAGTCCGTGTACATGTTGCGGCCGATGCCGTGGGTTTGGGGATCGGTTACCTAGAGGGGGAAGAGAGTTAGTTGGAGAGTTGTGAGTGAAGGTGGTAGGCAAGTGAGAGCAAGAGGGGAAAGAGGGGTGGGGGTGGTGGTAGTTGGTAGTTGGTAGTTGGATGCTGGGAAGTTATGATATCAGAGTGGTCGTACTTCTATCTCGAGGAAGTTTTCGGGTGGTCCATAGATTTCCTCAAAGCTTTGTTGACGGGAATCAGGCATAGCTTGCATGGCGGATGGTATGCTAGATCTTCCTGGAGAAGTAGGACTTTGGGGAGAGGTATGACCGGCTGTCGGCGATTGTACTGATTGCGCCATTTTTGAATGTTGATGTGATGTGATGTGATATAACGTAGTATATTGTATTGTATTGTATGGGATCGTGTTGTATTATTGTTCAGAAAAGAAACAAAAAGAGATTATAATTATTTTTATCTATCAGTAGGTATTGCCCAGGTGAGGTGTGACGTGATGATAATATGAAGCTTTTTTAAAGTTTATCTTTGGTATCAAAGTGATTTTTGGTTACTTTTGCCTAGGTATCCAATACACGGAGGAGTATGGATAGGATAGGATGAGATGGATGAGATGGGATGGGATGCGATGGATGCGATGGATGTATGGATGGGATGAGTGGGTGTAATTCTATAATGAATGGGTGTATGTATATAGGGACGAAGGTATGTATGGATGGATGGGTGAATGAATAAGTGTAGTTCTATGGATAATGTAGAGTAATTTAGAAGCGCCTTCAACTTTTGGTGGGGCAATTCGGTTTGGTCTTCGGATTTACTGGTACTGGTACTGGTACTGATACTGTAGTCTTTTCCCGTGTCCCCTCTTTCCAGGTTTGAGACGAAACGACTAGGAAGGGAAGGTACAGTAGAGGTAAGTAAACAAACACGGCACTAGTACTTACTCCATTTGGACATTGCACCAATCAAATCAATCAGAAAGGTATTCATACATACAAACATCCCTCCCATACACATACACACAAAACCGATGGTAGGTGACACAAACATATAATGTTCCGATATCAATCGATGTACGTACGTACTATACCATAAACATACAACAAGAACTAATT
Source organism: Monilinia laxa (assembly GCA_009299455.1). Classification (NCBI taxonomy): domain Eukaryota; kingdom Fungi; phylum Ascomycota; class Leotiomycetes; order Helotiales; family Sclerotiniaceae; genus Monilinia; species Monilinia laxa. Next base: position 827,437 of record VIGI01000017.1, read on the forward strand.
GCGTTAGAGTGTAGCCAGCCTTGCTTTGCTATCACTCTGCTTTTACTTTTCATTGCTCTCCTGTTCCTGACCACTTCGAAATTCGAGTATGTCCTGGGACCTTTATTATTAGACCTTGTTTTACTGTGCGAGCGCACTATTTACTGCGAGCGGCCTTCTGGTTTTACTTGGTGAATTTTTGTGTTTACGTCCTTTAAACACACTCCCCGTCATGGACGTTATTAAGAAGTTGATACCGCTGGCAAGGCCCATTGTGAGCACTACAAGAACTACTACTTGACTGATCAAGCAATGGCTGATTTCATCTAGCTTTTACTATTGCTAACTGCTATAGCTGGGTACAAAGCTTCAATGCATCTTTGACAATGATCTTGGACTAATATTCGTCAGCTATTCCTACTCTCAAATTCGCTCCCTCTCACTTCCCATATCTCAAGCCCTCGCATTATTCACAGCCTTGCTGCCACTTGCCACCGGTATCTCTATACAAGGTGCTGTTGGATTGATTGAGCGAGCGAACAAAAAAAAACAAAATCAACTCACGCTACCACTTATTGCCGTTATTGGGTTTCAGTTGGTTTATGAGACTGTGGTGGCGACTCTTGCGTTGACGTATATGATACCTCCAAACTCATTAAAATGTGGTTTGGAAGATACATGGCAGAATCTATTCAGTTCGAAGGATGAGAAGAGGATTAGGGCCATTCAGGATGCGCTGAATTGTTGTGGGCTTAATAGCGTATTTGACAGGGCATATCCATTCCGGCCGGATGCCCATGCTGCTGGAAATTGTGTGGAATTGACAAATCGCTCGCAGTGAGTCCCTCCTCCCCCGAGATCGTGATGTCGTATCCGAGAGATTAGCTAAAAGCTTCTTTAGAAGCTGTTTGGGGACTTGGAGACAAGCGGAGCAGATTAATGCTGGCTTGCTTTTACTCGTGGCAATATGCATTTTCATTCTCAAGGTACAATCACCTTTTCCTTCCATCGCATCGAAATGCCTGTTTCTTGGATACATACAGTATACGATAGACTGTTCTATTCCTATCCATTTTTTTTGGGTTTGAGTTGCAAAATAGCTTTAGATGCTTCTGGAAAGCTTCATTATGCATGTTTCAGAAGACGGTATTCACACTTCTGCATATATTTGATGGAATTCTTACGGAAAGCACTCCATATTACATCTATTATATTCTGACATGACCAAATCCTATAGGTGATATCCATCACAAACCTGCTCACCACATCATTCTGGAAGCGCTCATATTGGTCTCGACCCATCCATCGCATAACGAATGGTGATACAGAAGCGCCACCGGGAGACAATAGGGCAGACACAAGAAGGCTTATCGAAGAAGGTGATGACGAAGAAGAATCGTCTTACCATGATGAGCCCACTCAAGATCGCCTTTCGGCATTTAATGGCCCTCCACAAGGACCAAGAGTCGAGCCTTCTCGCTTGTCTCAAAACTATTAGGCAATCTCAAGATTTCAAGCATGGAACAAACTTAAGGATGAGATGCTTGCGGCTCAACAAGAATCCTAGTATCCTGGCTCACACCTGGGGTATTTCTATCCACTTAGGGCGGTTCCTGGCTCGTGTCGATTATTGGGAGGATCTGGGGAAGGGGGGGGGGGTGAAACGGTGAAAACGGAAAAGAAAAGTGAAAACCAATATTGAAAACCAATCGGGTGAAAAGTGAAAACCAATATTGCCGGGAAACATAATCCTTGGTTTCGCTGTGTTGTGATATGATCAGATGGCGCAATTTACATTCAACGTTTCATTTTATCCTACAGCATGAGGTGCTATCATCTCACTGCGCACTTGGGCGTAATACATCCAGTACTTTTACTTATCCTAACTCTGGATCCTTGCACGTACATGATGCTAATCTATTCTCACGTGATTATGGGCCAAACGGTAGGCTGAGTGAAGGTGCGGATAAAACCAGCAGAGACCTACCTACCTACCTACCTACCTACCTCAAAGAACCAGAACAGAACTGCCATTATTGAAAGGTCGCTGTAGATGGGGCCATTGAAATAGACATTCAAGTATTCTGGCTACTGTGCGCTGTTAACTGATTCTTCCCCGTCTAAATATTTATTTTATATGTTGAGAGCAGTCCACGAAAGCGCTCCACGCGATAGCAACTTTGAGAAAAGAGGGAACGTTTATTCCCCTTCAGTAGACGTGCATGTTTTAACTGCATATTCGGCGTTACAGTGCAGCAAGAAGCGTGATAGAATCTACTCGGTGAACTAGGTTTAGAGAGCTTTTCATTTATGCCAGCCAATGAAGGCTTGGAAATGTTAATTTTTACAACACATTCCTCTTGTACCACCCCTGACTTGGGGCTCTGCAAGCTTCTCCTCTCGCCTTTTCCCCTTGAATCTTAAGATATTAGAAGTGAGAAGTGGTGGACAAAGTTAGAAAAGGTAGAAAAGTCACCAGAGAGTTAAATAAAGATGATACAAAAGACAAACACAGCATTAGCATTAGCATAACGTTAACATTCCACATTCCACATTCCACATTCCACCCAAGATTCCAACCCTATCCACACATCGGTTATCTCTCCGCGAAAAAAAAAAAACAAAAACCAAAACTGTCCGGATAAAATCCATCATCACCCTACTTCGTACATGCTTCGTACATGCTTCGTACATACAATACCTACTTACGCACATCAAGGTGGAATACCGTAATCAACAAAGTCACCCGGTGCTTGAAGACGTTGTGTGTGGTAGCTCTGTTATGTACAACCAAGTGTTTCCCGTGTCCCCACGAGTCCGGTCATCCATAGATGGTCATGGTCATGGTCATGGTCATCTCCGCATAATGCAGTCCATACATACACCCAGGTTCCTCATCAATCATCCATTCCACCACCACCACATACGTATCGTATCTAATAGTGCCATTTCCACCCCAAAAAGCTAAAGCTTAATAAAAAAGGACTTTATTTTTTCCCTTTCTGCATCTTGCACCGCTTTTTCTTGTATTCTCATACAGTATCTGAGAGTTATCCTATGTGACGATTGATAGTCTCGACACATCACAAATTGCACCCTTCCAACATTTCCACTCATTATTGAAACATCCATCTCCATCTCCATCTCTGTCTCCATACCCATATTCATCTCCATCTCTAATTCTCCAATTCTCCATCTCATCATACATACTGGCACGGTCCACGAATTCAAGGATGACTCTGGCTCGAACTTCTTCACCGCAATGCTTCTGATAATAACACATACCACACAATTCGGAAAAGGTCCTGGATAAGCACGCACGTACCGTACAGAAATTAAATAAACGAAAAAAAGAGAACGGAATACACCTCAAGGCTCAGGGATAGGAATACACATAGGCCATGATTGAGAAGTCCACTTCTCAAAGGACTCGGGCCGAGTGGCCGAATCCCATTTCACCGCAAAGAGTTCGCAAGAGGCCGCAACAGCAACCATCGCATTCTCAACGTCGCCTCTACAGTCCTATTTCCTCACCACCTGGATCGTCACACTCACACTCATCGTCGTCATCGCTTTCCTCGCGATCGAGGAGCTCTTCCTTGCGTCATAGCCCGAGCTACCACATCCGTCTAGATACCCGTCTAGATCGGTCGCCGGCGCTCAACTTTGACTATTTTGAAATTCAGGCCGCTGCTACCACTGCTCCGTCGTCGTCAGGAATTGTTGGACATGCTATTGGTGTTAGCACCACCGGAGATTCTGGTTTAAATCTAACGGCGCCACATACCGCGCTATCGGATGCATCATGGATGACCAATTTCTCCGCCGGGCCTATGAATACCATCCCAATCAGTCCTCAGGACCCTGTTAATCATGAATACTCGACCTACATCGGAACTAATGGTGGTGCTTCATTGTCGCTCCAGGCCGGAGCTATGCCTGGACTCTCTATGCCCTGGGATATCGTGAATTCTACTACACACCTACCTGGACCTTCGGATTTTGAAGATATCTGTATGTCTGAGGGTAACATGGGAAGCTATGGAAGTCATGGAAGTATGGAATTGGCTTCTGCTTCTACTGTCTCCGCTACCTCCGATGGATATGTTTTCCCTATCTCTCCGTCGGTTTTTGGATCCCCAGGAGGTGCAAGTTCATTGCTTGATCTTGCGCTGCCCAGTATGTAACAGTTTTGCTTACCTGTCGTCTTTTCCGCATATTTTTATTGTCAAGTTACACATTTGAACAGTGCTTTTCTCCACCTCGAGGTAAACTACTTTGCTGACGAGGGTGCAACAGATTATGTGAACCATAGCATGGCCATCGACCAAACCATCCAGCCCACCGAGAATCTTAATACTTCCTTACCTGCTACTTCTACTTTTCCATTCGATAATAACACATTTACATCTCTAGATTGGAATTTTAGTGATATGTTCCCCACGCAGCCCCCAGCCCCTTCAGCAGCTCCGCTTTTAGAGACTCCACACCTCCTTCAGAGGGGGAGATACATACGTTCACAAAATCCCTGGAACGCACATGATGCACATGGTAACGTCTTCAACGAGAATTCCAACACTGGCTGCGTTACATATGAGCCCGAGCCTTCACCAATACACCCTTACGACCCAGAACGGTCTCCATTACCCTACGAGACCTCATCTCCAACTGAGAACAATGGGTTGCCTTTTCCCGATCAAGGCTCATCAAGCAACGATTTGTATGGTCCAGAACTACAAAGACACAATTGGTTTGATGAAAGCGATGCATCAACCTCTTATTCCAATACTCTTTATACTCCTTCCCACGGCTCACCAGCGTCACATCATTCTCCACATCCACAAGGCTCGCTGCCACCGCCTTCTCCAAGCGATGCGGGCAATCATTCACACGTCTTTAGTGCATACGCCGAACCGCAGAAGAACAAGGTTACGAGAGGCCGTGTAAGACCGTTGACAGATAAGGAGAAGAGGGAGGCGAGGGATGTTAGGCAGGCCGGAGCTTGCTGGGCTTGTCATCTCTCTAAGATTAAGGTTTGTATACAATTATGCTGCTCATATGCGTACGGATATATCGCTTACTGTTTCCCGTCCAGTGCTCACCTTGTTCGCCGGGGTTCCCTTGTGAACAGTGTACCAGACTTTCTGGGAAGAGAAGGTTTTGTCTTCTACCATGTTTCAATGATCCAGTCGAAACGCTGGACAAATTCTTAGTACCTGGTATGCTTACCGTGATACCTTTCGTTATCATCTCAGGCTAACAAAACATAGAAAATTACATAAAAATGTACACAGCCGACAACACCAAGAGATTCATCTCCAAGAATTCAGATGCTTGGGGAACAGATGAGATGATAGTACAATTAAGCTGGGGCTACCGAGTCCCACTCAAAGTTACCGTTGTGTCCCTATCAGTACGAGGTTCGACTTCAGTATTTCGATATCAACATCAGACGTACATCAATGCATCAGGTAGACCAACTTTCACGAGAAAGAAGAGTCCACCTCTTGGAATTCCGCTTCCGTCGATGGAGGAGAGACAGGAGGAATATGCTCGGTATATCAAAAGGATTGTTCAGCATGATCTAGATGGATATACAAAGATAGCGTATGAACCGGAGGAATCAGATCTTGCAAAACGTTTGCTCAAGACGGTGTGCCAGTTTTACACTGCTGGCGTAGAAGCCAATGATGAGGTAAGACTACTTTCTTTCGAACAAAAGATTCTTTGCTTTGTACACTTGAATGATCTTGAGTGTATCTTCTCAAGCTTGCTCTGGTGGACTAGCTTAAATATTGGCTGTCCGAAGATTACTCGTGGTCCAAAAAAAAAAAACGTTTCCCGGCATTCATTGCGACGATTCTAACAGTTGACAATCACAGTACGAGCTCCTCCGCGAAGCCATCGAAATACACATTGCCTGCGCCATTCTTGAACGAAGTTTAATCCTCGATGATGAATCAACAAATTTGGTAGAAGGGCACCTAGGGGAGGATTTCCCGCCAGAATCTTCTCCAAGATGTGCTTCCCGCCAAATCAAAGTAGCCTTCTTCATATCGCAACAAGAAAGAATTAAGGAAGTCCTTAAGGAATGGGGTCAAATGATGTGGACAAGTAATCGCGCCACTGCTAATGAGCGAAAATGGGCAATTGGATTTAGCGTCTTGCTCGTTTTGACATTGGTCATGGATAAGACGCTGGGTCTCTCATATTGCAAGTATGTAATCCCCGTAACCATTCAACCCTACGATATCGAAACATGATGCTGATTTATAAGCGTAGTGCCGAATCTAGAATTAAACATGGCGGTAAAGAAGCAGAGATTGAGCGTAACGAGTTCCAGGAGAGGGTGAAAGTAACACAGACAAACTTATTTGAGAGATGCAAAGAGATTCTTCATTCGAAGTTCAAGACACGAAAAGGGGGCAAGGAGAGCTTTAACCCAATCCGTGACGGCGAGGGTGCGTGGCGCGGCAAAGTCATCGATGAGAGGATTGTCGGGTTTGTACATGATATGAAAAGTGTGGTTCGGGATTTTGGTATGTTTCTCCCGTTTCTCTCCTGTCCCTTTTTCACCGTTCATTTCTACGTCGTCCGAGATCGGACGACGTAGAAATGAGGATGGTTGCTCGAATCTGAGACTAACCTATGTTCCCCATTCTATAGAATCTCAAGTTCGGTCTTGTAGAGGATCTCGGGTCTCGAAGAATCCGCGAGATGATCCTTTGTCGTTGTCTCTCAAGGTTGACGAATCACCGTACACAGATGCGGCCCGGTTAGCCAGTGTATTTTTGGACGATTTTCTGGAACATTGAAATCAGAGCCAGCCAAGGCTTTAGCAGGCTAGGACTAGGGGCAATCCCCCGGATTATTGGCAATTCGATTTTGGCAGGTACTGTGGGCTGGGTCTTGGATCGGATGAACATAATTGGAATGGACGGTTCGGGACTGGAACTGAGTTGAGAAAGAATGGGGGAGGAGATTAGGGGATTAGGAAGTATGTAGCGACGATCAGGAGGATCCAAGGATGCAAGGCACTATTTTTGTATATTTGGTACGATCATCATGATTTTGATGATGGATGACAACGAGTAACGATTCGATGTTTGAATTGAGGGACAGAAGAACGAAGTACAAGTAGGAAGAGAGAAGCAGAGCAGAGCTGGGCATAATTTCTGAGACTTGATCAATGAGAACAGATTAATGACTCAAAACGTGGATTTTGATGACTTGAATGATGATGACGATGCATAAAAGTGATGTATGTAGCGATGAACAAGATGTAAGGAAGCTTATGGAGCAGGACATTAATAAATCTAGCCCTTTCAGCTGATGTGTTGAAAGTATAAATCCTAATGATGAAATGAATCTTCATAACCAAGAATAATGATATGATTATACCATATTTGAAACAAATCGACTACGAATCAATAACTTTATTGACGCATGGCATTATTTATGACATATTGATCCTATGACCTCTCGTCCATCTATACAAAGTTGTGCCCAACGTCAAGGGTATTAGAATTCAAGTTCATAAACTTTACCCAGTAATACTCGAGTATCTTGTACTTCGCTGACATAAAAGAGACCCGAGAGTCTAACCCCTGAAGGCCAGGAGTACGTACTGGATGTCTTCCCAGATATTGGATTAGACTAGCATCCCGAAAGATTCTAGAAGTATCGCAAACACATTTCGTATTTGGTTAGATTATCGACATGAGAGATCCACATTGCCTAAAGGGAGGAAATTGGTGATCTTATGGAGAAAGTTAACAGAAGTACTGAGAGTCCCTGAGAATGAATGAATCCCGTTTAGGACGAGAAAAGGAAAACCAAATGAACGAGCCAATTGGAACATTGCCAGATGATGGACTGAGCGACGTGATCATGCAATCCTTTTGTGGATATCGTACTATATGCAGGTAGAGGTTCGAGAATCGAGAGTTGAGAGTCGAGAGTCGAGAGTCGAGAGTCGAGAAGAGGAACTGACAAGGCACGCACAGATACCAAAGGAATTCCGGGAGGTTATTGAAGATTCCAGAAAAGAAATGGAAGGACAAGGGGATGTGAAGATCAAGGGGATATGAAGATCAAGGGGATGGATGGATGGGTGAATGGGTGGATAAGTGGATGGGTTGGATTGAATGGATGCATCCATCATTCATTTATGGGTGTTAAGAATAGCAACGACGAGACGGCTCCAGTTTGTACAATACTAGTATTGTACAGTGTTTGATCCACTTGAACCGGAAGTCGGGATTCGATGTATTCAATGTTGGACCCAGTGCTTTGCTAGGTTTCGTGGTTGGGACCATAGACATAAAGGAAATACTTAGACAGTAGGAAGTAGAAAATAGAAAATAGAAAATAGAAACTAGAAACTAGAAATTAAAAACTAAAAACTAAAAACTAAAAACTAAAAACTAAAAACTAAAAACTAAAAACTAGAAACTAGAAACTAGAAACTAGAAACTAGAAACTAGAAACTAGAAACTAAAAACTAAAAACTAAAAACTAAAAACTAAAAACTAGAAAATAGAATAGAAAATAGAAACTAGAAACTTGGAACATCAAATCAGTGCGTGTTTATTATTGCTTTATCTCGTTTTGTTTTGTTGTTATTGCATTGCTTATGAGGCAATAGAAAAAGAAAGAGAAACAGGATTTAGAAACATCTTCATTCAGAACATGCACGATCTGAATATCTCCTGTACGGTATTAGCTACCATGCCATACTAACCCGCGGAATTCTTTAGCTAATCCGTAGCAAGTGCCCAGCAAATGCCCCAGCAAATCCATACCGTAGCAAACACCCAGTACATTGGTTAAAACGGCTGCGGGAAGGAAGGGGAAGCTGCCGGACAGGGGAGATCCTTTGAGGAAATTGGGTATTTCAATATGGGTTTGGGTTTTGCACAAAGTAACGTGTTAGTTATACAGGAAGTGTTATACAGCAAGTGCTATACCTAGGCACCGAGTTATTATGCAGTTTTTAGACTTTTGGGCTGAATATAGATATACTCCTTTATGTGAAATTCTAGAAATAGAGAATCTTATGTCATCCCATCAAGCAAACGCTTGGTGGTGTGGTGTATGGTGGTGTATGGTGTATGGTGTATGATGCTCAGTTAGATACCTAGTTATTACTTGTGTTTGCATAAATATATTGCATCACGTAAGGCTGAGTTGGACATTCTAGAAAGGGGGGATGTGAGTGTGAGTGTGAGTGTGAATGTAACTGTGAGTTGTGTAGGTATAGGTGTAGTGTAATGTTGTAATGAAAGTTAAGTGTTCATCTGAGAGTTTGTGAACTACTCAATAATGTAAGATGTGAGATGTAAGCTGGATATGTCCGTCTGGCCGTTAATGAAGCCGGGGAAATATAAATGGAAGCCTTTTTAGATGCAGGAACAAGAGGATCAGCATTATAGAAAGGGGATGTTTACGATGCATGTGACGTCGATACCATATTGAGAGGAGCGCAACACGTGTTAAACCTTGTCATGTTCAGCCCAGCCGTAGGATCCCTGGTGCGATGGCACGTACTGCATATGCAGTACAATCTGTATGCATGTTGGGATGATGGTAAATAGCAAAATGGTAGGCTGTGTTTTGCGATTACATTTTCTTTTGGTCTTGACCTGCATCAACATGTTGTGTCATTCATTCGGTGAGTAATCTAGATGTTGTGTTCGCAACCTTCTGGAGGCCTCAAAGAAGTAAAATAACATTCATGTCATCTCGCGGCGATGTGAATGCTGAGGAAATGAATACCGAAAATGATCCTGTTGTATGCAAAGTGCAGATCAACATACGAGGAGGGAGGCATGGCCTACTTCTCACCGAGATGATCACCAGCGCACGTACTGGATGATCACCAATATGAGTATGTGTTACAATAATCGTGCAGGAATTTAGTGCAGCTGGGTCAAGTCGTAATCCTCATGATACCTTCCTTTTCCTTCGATGCCACTTTCTATGCACATCGGGGCGGTCTACGAAAGGTACTCTGCTGATGTGTACTGCACAAGAAGGCAGTTCTACGGATATGCACAGCAGATGGCTTGAACTGACAGACAGGTCGTGATACTTGGGGGATCTCATTGACAGCCCGCCCCCACAGAATACCATAAGGCGGGAAGGGAGATCGGATTACTTTGTCTAACCTTAGGCTGTGCTTGTACAGGTTAGGTTACAACTTTACAAGTACTGCAGTAATGAAATGTGAGTAATAATGCCCGGCCGTCCTCGGTCGGAGGATACGAGAGGGCAAGGAAGGTACGGAAGCACAACTTGAAAGTGCCGCAAAAGTAAAGTAAACCCCGACCGACAAGGAATTGTGAATTGAAGAGATTTGTGGATTCTGCATACGGAGTAGAAGGGCTAGACGACCTTCGAAGTTCATGCACCCAAGTGGTAATATAGACGCCTGTGGAACCTCAGAAGGAGAACCGCAGAACCGTAACAACTAAACCCTGACAAGAAACCAGGAACCGGCAGGGAATGTATGACTGAGCAAAAGGTCTAAAAAGGTCTAAAAGGGTCTAAAAAAGGTCTAAAAAGGGGGTCTAGGAACAAAATGAATAAATGCGAAACATCATTCGATCAACCAAGATTTGCTAAAGATAATAGAAGATTATTGGATATGGTAATATATCCTCCCTATGTACTGTGTTAAATGATCCAATGGATTTATTTTATTGACATTCTCGTTTGCTCGCCTCATTCAATTAGATACTTACTTTCTTTATGAGTCTGTGACAAAATGTCAAATAATGTCCTAGAACTAACTCTCAGTCCTAGAGTCCCAATCAATCGGACTCAATCCTAACTTAGTTTGATTCTCTGATTAGATTCTATAGGTCAATATATCATTTAGGTTAGAAAGCTACTTTTAGCATCTAGATCTTTGATTAGTCGTAGTCTTGTACATTAATGCCCCGTAGATTTTCATGTTTCTAGAACAATTTGTAAAGATCTTATTTAAATTGTTCCTAATATGGATCCTTAGATTTCCCCAATAATTCGAGTGAGACCTGGTTTTGCTTTCTTTGATTCTGGACACCGGTGTTCCTTTTCTGCTTTTGGTTCTTGTGTCTTGGGGACCTTGGGGGTGGTTCAATTACTCTTTGGCCAATGTGTCCAAGGCCAGTCGATTACACTCACGTGTAGGTGTTCTGTTCTACTCGGGGCCCATTCCATCTAATTGATGAATCCTATCCATAGAATGGTTCTACCGTACATCTCTCCTTGTAATTAGGTTCATTATATTTCCATTTCCGTATTCGGTTGCACTGCATGCCCGATAGATATCATCTCAAGGCTCCAGGTAGACGGAACTATTCACATCCCTAATACCACCCACGGTACTTCGTACCCTTTCATCTAGCATAAAATATCCTGGTCCAGAGTCAGAGCAGGCGCCATTATGGCTATACTATTTTCATACTTATGGTTACCAAAAACATGGGGCGAACAGTGGCAAATGGAGCTGAATGAGAGGAATGATAGGTTAAGAGACGCCCTATACACCCTTGTAAAGCTACTATCCCCTTGGATGGGCGCCAGGCAGTTAATCGCTAAGATGTCAAAAAAGCCCCAAGGTTTATAATCTGGGACCCTTTTTGAGTAGTTACAGTTAGTCAGGTTGCAAGGTTCCAAATGTTCCCGGAAATTCACATTGGAACCTTTAGTTCATTGATCCACCAAGCCCTGTAAGGTTTCTCCCAGCTTTCCCTACCTCAGTCATACTTATGACGATGCTGAGTATTGTGCTAGTTGTGCCTGAAGATGGGCAAGGCAGCCCCTCAAGGCCTCCTTGTAAGTTCTCCCTATCTGAACATAGATACCGATCTACCATGGGGCTCTCAGCCACTGCTCAAGCATGGCCCTATGCAGGTGTTTTGCATGTTGCTGCTATGTATAATAATATAATTGTGATATCTTGTAGAAAGACTTATATACATTATGCTCAAGATACTTAAACCCCCAGACCCTCTCACCAACCTTCATTTTTGTTTCAGCATTTCCAACTGAGTTAAATATCAGATATAAACATCCTTCATCCCAACAGACTTTCAAAGTTTCTACTTTACATCTTAAACTCATCCTCATACTCAAACATCATTAGATCTTTCTACATACACCTCAACACCACACACCCATATAACATCAACACCAACCAACACCAACAACCAACCACCACCATCAAAATGTCTGCTGGATCCTTCACATTCTCAAGTATGTCGAATTCCCTGTCTTTTAGATCCTTTTCGGCAGTTATGGCTTATAGGATTTTCAATAATTTCTATCTCAACGTTGCTAACCACGACTCTATAGACACCCCCAAGGCATTCAAAAGCCACCCAAAAGACAATGATGATGATGACCACTAAATTCTTGCCCATCTCCTCATTACCAGGTATATCTACAATGGTCTGAATGTGAGTATATCCTCATTTTCTCACTCTTCATTTCTCATTCATCTGGTACCATGGACGATTTCCAATTTTGGATAATTGAGTACAAGAGTGCGGAACCAACAAGACGAGGCTGGAACCTTTTCGCAAGTGCAAATAGGTCTCAGACTCAAATCCCTGATCTTTTATTAGATTCCTAGTGGCCGTGAGTAGATGGGAGCTGCAAGTCGCAAGGTTGGCTACATTCAAGGTCAGCAAATGCAGCCGAGGGTGCACAGTCAAACTGCGTCACAGTACAGCAGACAGAGAGAAGAAGTCGGTATCAGTTAGACTTAGACCTCTCTGTCTTTCATTGCTTGTGGCCAGATAAGCGACTCTTATCATCAATTCATCAGCAATTCATCAGCCACTCCACTACAAATACCCCCTTTCTTTTGCCCCAAATGCCCAATCCGAATTCTCGAGTAAGAATAAGCAAGCAAAAGAGGGCGAAAGCAAAGCAAAAGAGGGCGGAAGCAAAGCAAAAGAGGGCGAAAGCAAAAATAAACATGAAGATAAAAAACAATTTGAAACTAATTTACCCTTTTTCCCAACAGATATCCCAGACTTCGCCTACGTAGTCGACACTCTCAAACCATCAAATTTCGATCATGAGTGCAAAATATACCTAAAATGAAATCAGAATGCAGATCATCTCAACTCCCATTCATGATCCGTATTTTCAACGATCAAGCATCATCACCTCCCCGACCTCACACCGAAAACGAAATGAAAACGAAATGAAATGAGATAACATAACATATCCGAAAAAATACCCTTTCACCTAGCCATAGCCCATTTTCAGCCTTGCTCTTGCATTAGCGACCGAAGTCTTCAATTTTTCCCCATTTCGACAATATCAACTTCAGCCCCCGGTCTCCTCCATCTATCGTCTACCCATCTGCACGGCGAGCACAACTCAGCACATACTGATACCGAGTACCAAATACCAAGGTCATCACAAACTACCTAACGTGGCTCAGCACAACCATCACATCATTATCGGACGTTCAGCCGTTACCTAGGCTGCCTTTTCCTTCAGATCACCCTTCATCCACTCGCTTTCTCCGAATAACCGCAAAACGAGTCATCATTATTACTCATCCATCAAACAATGTTCAAATTTGGACCATGCCCAAGATCATGTACGACGGCATATAGAGATTTGAGAGGAATTAAGATGACTCCTTCACTAGGCGAGCGAGCTGGGTCAAAATACCCGGGCTGATTTTTTGGACCCCGTACTTGAGTTCCTTCTTCTGTGCTCTCCTATCGGTCTAAATTCTTACCATCAGGTGGATTGGATACGACAATGGGTGGACAAATGTATCAACAACGTTCTTTCTTTGGTTATTATTTTCATGGGATTTTAATTATTTCTATTTTTGGCTTAGGAGTTCATCAGCGAGCGAGCGATTTGTTTCGAACGTTTTCCTTTCGTTTCTTCCCCCTTCTCTTTTTTTGTTTATCTTTGGGAAAATCATGGTTGGGTTATAGATAGATTTGGATGGGAATGGGAAATGGATCGTTTCGGTTTGGGATGGGACAGGATGGATACAACGTTGGCTCTCACGAGCACCTCAAAATCATTGAGGGGGTTATTTATTTGCATTTTAATTATTGCGACTGGTCTTGGATCTCTTCAGCACTGGCAATGTCTTATTAGTTTCTTTGCAGAACATGCAGCCGTAAGGTTACGGGGGGATTTCTCTGTTTCTGTTTCTGTTTCTGTTTCTGTTTCTGTTTAGATAGAAAGGGACCGGGAAGATTTCTTTACTGCGTGTTTGTTTGTTTGTTAGTTAGTTAGATACCACTGATCTTATGCACATCATCATATCAAATTCAATAAATGAGTTAACCACCTCACGTCTTACTTTTACTCGAATGAAATAAAACTCCTCTTCTGTCCGTGTCGCAAGAAGTATACAGTGTAAATCAAACGCTCTGGCAGTACATATCTACCTCCTTACTTACCTAAAAAGACTCGTTACCTACACATTATATAATCTACTACATACAATATTCTCACAAACCTATCACTGCACTATGTCATTCATTCACTCATTCATCTATCCATCTATCCATCCATCCGCCCCGTCCGTCCGTCCATCCAAATCAGCAACTAGCCCAACAAATACATACACAGAACTAACTAGGTACCCCTTCACCATCTCGCCAAATCCCCAAAGCCTAACCCACCTACCCACCTCCAAACTACCCAACCCTCAAAAAACTCCTCCTCCTCGTCCAACATACCCAAAAAATAATACATACATACATACATACATACATACATACATACATACATACATACATACATACATACATACATACATACCCCAAGAATACATAAACACACCCCCCAAACATAAAACAAACCCCATCCACCCAAAACCCAGATCTCCAACCCCCCCCCCCCCCCATAAATTTCCCACAACATCAAAATTAGTCCCTCACACTCTTTGACTCCCTTTGTACTAGCGAATACTAGCACCACCCAACCCAACTACTGAACAAAACAATAGAACGAACCACCCACGCCCTCACAAAATCCTTCACAAAATCCCTCTCCCAAAGAACCGTCCCATCCCATGTATACTCCGTACCTAATCCCATAATCCAATATATGTTCGCTAGACTGGAACGCTATGTATCCCAATATCAAATCTAAATCTAAATCTAAATCTAAATCTAAATCTAAACATCACATCCACTATACTATACTATACTATACTACACTACACTACACTAATCCTCTAAAAGAGGTAAAAAAGAGACCATCCATCCATCCAAAAACCCAAACATCCAAGAAATTGTCCCCCCCCCCAAAAAAAACAATCAATGGTTGACATCAGAAATTCAACTACCATCATCACATCACATCCCGTCCATCCCATCCATCCCACCCCCAATCCAACGATCCAACACAGCAAGCGCGCAAGAAGCACGATACGCGTCGAAGAATGAAAACCCAAAATCAAACAATTACGCCTTAAACCGGTAACCGAGCCATCCATCCATCCATCCATATAAACAAACCGCCTTCTCACTCAGAAGTGTATGTATTAATAGCCTTTGTGAAATTTCTTTTCTTTGCTTGTTAGTTTCACGGATTATAGTTCACAGTTCACAGTTCATAGTTCACAGTTCACACTTTACTCTTTACTCTTTACTCTTTACCTAGGCAAATAAAAAAAATCCAGATAGATAAATAAATAAATAAATAATAACACGAAAAGAAAGAAAAGAAACGAAAAGAGAAAAGAAAAGAGAAGAAAAGAGAAGAAAAGAAATTTCTTATATCATCAAGCAAGATAGGTATCTATTAGACAGTGTGCCCGAACGAGGGCCATTTCGGAAATCATATGATGGCGGGTTCCATCCATTGCTTGATTGAGGTGGTGTCTCGTCTCGCTTCATCTCGTCTCATCTCGTCTCATCTCAAAATATGAATACAAATATTACAACCTCGAAGCTATTCACCCGTGTGACTGCTCTCCCGTCTGTATCGATCGTGAACTACTACCAGCAGTAGCCACGATGCGATCATATCTGTATATTATCCTCTTCTCTCATCTCATCTCATCCCCTATCCGATATTCTTTTTCAAAACAATACACTATTAGATACAGTATAATTCACCATGGTAACATAAAAATGCAAGGAAAGAGGTATCTAACGTCCGTGTGAAAGCCGAAAAGCCAAAAAATAAATTCCCTTCAAATCCCAGCCTAACCCATAACTCCTCAAGTTGTCGGCCTCAAAGATGTAGGACCTTGAAACCCTCCCCCTTCCCCAGTATGGACATTTTGCAACTCCATGGCGTTCCCTCCTCCCTGAAACTCCTTCGTAAGAGGAGCCGTTCGCTTCCCCCTTCGCTCGCCAAATCTTTGATCGCCTTCCTCGTATTTTCTCTTAAAACTCAGGTATGTGGGAGAACGTGGACGACAAAGTACAGCAATCCAGTTGCTAATGGAACTTCCCTGGGTAAATGGACGATGGCGATCTTTCTTGATAAATTTGTGTGAATTGAGATATTCTCGTGTGGTCTCACCTCGGCCCATCAGGAAAAAATGATATGCCATCAGTGCACCTGGGTATGGGGTAGCGAGAAGGCCATAGATGAACATTGCGAAAGGAATTCTCCAATGACTAAGCGATGCGCCAAATGAAATATGCTGCTGATGCCCATAGACGACAATTTGTGCTATGCTTGCACCGAGGAGATACGTCCCGAGAAGTGTACCAGAAGTTACAAAGGTAAAAAAATAACGGTAATTTCGACGCCCAACACAGTTATTCAGCCAGACACAATGGTGATCCTGTGTCTCAATACAGTTATCACAGACCCGACAATGATGTCCTCTGGGTGGTCGCCAGATATTGCAAGTCTTGCAGTATTTAGTTGGCACTTCCATTGCGGCTGTGGTAGATTGAGCCGATTTGATCATAGTCCAGTCGTTTTGGGGTGGACCCAATCGAAGCGGGTCTTCATTTTCGTCTGGTGGAGGCATTGGGTGTAGATTGCGTGGTAAGATCTAGTTGCGTTAGCTTTGATCGAAAATCTCGTAGAGATGCATGATGTACTTACACCAGGGTCAGACACAGAGGCATGTATAAAAGAGGACATGCATATGTAAAAGATGTAGGCGTACAAAATAGGGACCGCTGGGGAGACATGATGCCAAAGGAACGAGGCTGAGAAGACGAAAAAGAGGACGGATGGAACAAGGACAAACAGTCCTGTAGCAATGTTGATAGGTCTATGTCGAGTATTCTGTAGACGGCCTCCCCAGCAAAAGACGGTGTTACCAGTAAAGTATTGATGATTTTTACCAAGATTTGGAGTTTGCATGTCTTTTTGTTGTGCATTCGCCGGGGTAAAGCCAGGCGATGACGCAGCGGACGAGAGCTTTTCGCGACCTTGGTTGCTGCGGCTTGGACTAGGACTTCCAGCAGGGCCATCATTCCTCGCTGGCATCAAGAAATTCGAATGAAAAGACCGAGGAGATTTAGGAGTCGATGTTCCATTTTTGTAGCCCTTATCGAGATTTAGGCTCAGCCCTTTCGCATTGGCTGGACCATTCTGGAGGGGCCGGACACTGTCTGTGAAGCTTTCGGCTGCATGGCCATGTGTGGGACTTGTGTTTGCGGTACCTCTGTCTACCGTTCCAAGTTCTGTCACTTCTGTTCCTCGAGATGGCGGTGCTGGTTGATCTGCATCTTCGCTGACGATACGCTGTGGTATAGTGATATTCGAATTTACGCTCTGCCTTATACTACCACCATCCAAAGACCCATCCTCACCAAATCCTTGTTGTAAAATCGTCACGGGCCGAGATCCTCCACGTTGTGCTTGGAGCCTCTGCGAACTCATCGGGCGGAAGAAAGTATGTGAACTTAGGGATGGTATGTGAGTCTTGCTGGAAGAGCTTGGGAGTTGTCCGAATGTGCTCCCTCGTTGCGCAATTATTCCTGGGGTATAGGCTCTTCGAGAAGACGCAGCCTGGCCAAACGTCCCCCTAGAAGAAACAGCCGTGACTCCCGTGCCTGGCCTTGAGGTTCCATCTCCAGTCTGTATGCTGTGACGCTGGCTTAATCTGTGACCGTGTGAAACCGGGTTGGAAAAGCTATCTGTATTGTCCCCATCTTCTGACGCTATGTCGGTCATTCGCGAAGATAAGACGCTGACCCCATCTCCCAAATCTGAAGGCGCAAGATGTAGGTTGGGGAATGTATGGTTATCGGTGTCGGTGGAATGTAGAAATTTTGACGCAGAATTATCCGGAGAAGTCATTTCTTAGAACCAATTCAACCTTCTTCAAACCAATGCTAATTTCTGTCTTTCCTCAAATCACCACCAACCGCCGCCACTGTGGTTGTCGTTGTCGCACAATAATTTAAGTGAAGGTCGTGCGTGCATGCAGTTGGAGAGATTCGCGAAGTGGCGATGGCACCTTGAGAATTATTTATTTTATTTGTTTTGTTTGTTTGTTTGTTTGTTTGTTAATTTATTAAATAGATATCCGATGAGGATTGAAGAAAATGAAGTTTATGTATAATGTAATGAAAGAAATAATCACAAGGATTTGTTTGTTAAGGAGCGTGAGAAATGAAGATTGAAATTTGAATCTAATAGGAAAGTTCAAACATTACAACTATATTACATCCTGTGGGTGTGGTGTAGATGTGAATGTGAATGTGAATGTGAATGTGAATGTGATATAAATGTTAAGGTCAAGGTATAAAATAAGGCGTATAGTAAGAAAAGAAAAGAAAAGAAAGAGGTAATTAATTATTTGATTATCTATAAAACAAAGTGTAAAAGGTTTTAAGTTTTAGTTAGTAAGTAACCTTATTTATTAATTTTATTAATAAATATTATTATTATAACTATTATTGTTATAATTATTTTATAATTATTATAATTACTATTATTACTATTATTACTATTATTACTATTATTACTATTATTACTATTATTACTATTATTACTATTATTACTATTATTACTATTATTACTATTATTACTTTATTACTTTTATTACTATTATTACTTTTATTACTATTATTACTATTATTATTATTACCCTTATTATTATTATTACTATTATTACTATTATTACTATTATTGCTATTATTACTATTATCACTATTATTAATATTATTATCTATAATTACTTTTATTACTATTATCATCTATAATTACTTTTATATTTATTATTTCTATACTTTTAAGGTTGCTTCACTTGCCTAATATGTACTTATTACTATACGGGGAAGAAGGGTTTGAATGAGATGCTGTGCCTGCCATTCTAGTTGCATTTTGCAAAGCAGAGGGTTGAGGTCTGAGCGTTTTAAAACGAATGAATGAATGAATGAAGATTTAATATTGTGATGTTCATCTCAATACGAAATGAGAATTCATGGACAATAAAAAAGTCTTACCAGTTACAACAAACAATATCAATATAATATAGACTTGGAAGATAAAGGGGTGATTGATGATGGTGATGATGGTGATGATGGTGATGATGGTGATAATGGTGATAATAACAATGGATAATGATTTTATATAATTTTTATATCTATATCTATATTTATATTTACACTCTATTTTTTGTATAAAAGCATAATAGTACTTCCGTTTATTCTTACTATCTCCAGCTAGCACCCATCTTCCGTCAATCAACTCGCCTTTATATATATCTATCTCCACGGGCAAACAAAATAATCTCAAAATAGCTATTCACGTGATCTTGATGACATAATCCATCAACTCCTTCGACAAACATCTAGAAATGCAATCGTACCACTCCCAGGAGAACTCTTGTTAATCTACGATACAACATCAAACCTACTACCCTCAAAATGTCAGCACAAGCAGCAGGAAAGGTTGCCGCACAGGCAGCCAAGGGAGCAGCCAGAGCTGCCGACGGTCATGTCCTCAACAAGGGCGCAAAAAGAGATCCGGAACTTTACGTGAGTGAACTGCACCTTGCTCTACCTGTCTACTGTGCTGCCATATTATGTTGTATAATGTAAATACCTTTGCGCAAATTTGACTGACGCATGATTCTCGCAGATTCTTTTCGGTATCATGGCCGGTGCCTTCGGTTTGTCTGGTTACTACCTCGGTGAGACCATATCTTTTGACCAGTGCTAAAAATCCGAATTGACCTTTCTTGTTAGGTGGTAAGCCAACTTCGGCCACTTCAGAAGCCAAAGTAAACGTCGCTCCTGGTACCATGCCTTGGCAAACTGAGAGCTCCAAAGGCGATGCCGCCCGACAGGATTTCAAATACCAATACCACCCAGCTGGTGACCCAAGAAACCCTCCAAAGGACGCACCCAGCGCATTGCACAGCGTCATTGTTCCCAACGTCAACTTGCCAAAGGTAGGATTCCTCTCCTATGTCTCTCATCTTAGAATCCCGCAAGTGACGCCTGGCCCTGCTAGCGTGGGTGTCATGTTGCTGGATTTTATATTCTCCGGATATCCGCTAACATAATATCTCTAGGAGCTCCATGAGAAATACAACAAGTGGGGTAAGGATGGATACTAGACCAAACGAAACCAAATACAGCATGTGGCGGGGCGGTGGTTGTAAGACCAAGCAGAGTTGTACATAAGTGGAAGAGGCTATCTGATGCATGGAACTATCATTGTTAGACCTAAGGACAGCCTTTTAACTTGTATGATGTGTGGTATTGTGTAAATGGAATCTGGTGAATGTTTAAGATTGAAGCACTCGAAGAATTTTGTTCATAGAACCTTGGGCTACTAACACAGCTTTCGTATAAATGGAATCTGGTGAATGTTCAAGAACAAGGTACGAAATACTCGCACCACGTTCGTGTAACATGTGCCCCTCCTGAGTTGGTATCTCAATTAATGAAATACATGATTGATCATTGTTACACCAAGCATATATATTACTAGGGATACACCTGTGTATAAAGTTCAGCCTTATCTTAAAGTTCCACCTCTTGTTTTAAACTGCGTTGAATATTGTTGCTTGATCCCTTGATACGTACCTGGATACCTAGATATATAAATAGACAGGTAGGCAGATATACATTTAACCACGGAGTATATGAACAACCATAAGACCACCTCGCATGTATGTGATGTGTTAGTCAGCCAGACAGCCTTGATCTCTGTTTTGCAAAGGCTGACCGAGGCTGACCGAGGCTGAATAATTGATTGATTACTTATTATGATGGTTAGGTAGGTGCCCAGGTAGATATAGTAGATAGTGAGTGATGTTATTAATAGAAGAAAGAGGCTGCACCCGCCTTAATTAATCTAAATCATACCTGGCCCTTTCCAAAAAAGTTCCCCCCTTACGACACACAACTTCTTTCTCAATTCTCAACAATAGGCGACTTGTCCTCCAACACCAATGCCGCCTGTATACGTACCTGCGAACCTTTACTAATAATTCTTCGTTCTTTGCTTTCTCTCCGGTAACACAATTATTTTGAGTTTACTGGTTCAATTCTTAGGGAGACGGGGCTTTTAGAAGCTCTTTAAATTCACAGAGCCTCTCGATTTTCATCTGAAGCACACTATGGCACGTACTGGAAAATCCGTGCACGGGGATGTCGCAAAAGGCTCAAAGAGTCCTTCAAGGCAACCCATTAAGAAGAAGCCAACGGATTATACCTCTGAGGGCGTTGAAGATCAAGATGTCTTCCTCCTCCCCGGCTCTGACTACCAGGTCATGATTGGCCTGACACTCTTGGGTGCTATCGTCAGACTCTTCAGAATTTACCAACCCAGCAGTGTAGTATTCGACGAAGTCCAGTAAGTTATCGCGGTCCACCTTAACGTAGTAAATGCTTATAGGCGATGATTGTAGCTTTGGCGGGTTTGCCTCGAAATACATCAAGGGCAGATTCTTTATGGATGTACATCCTCCTTTGGCGAAATTATTGATTACACTTGCGGGATTCATGGCTGGTTTCGATGGAGAATTTGACTTCAAGGATATTGGAAAGGACTATGTCGAACCTGGAGTGCCATACGTTGCTATGCGATTGTTGCCCGCTATCTGTGGAATACTTCTGGTCCCTACTATGTTCTTAACTCTCAAGGCCGCAGGTTGCAGAACTATGACGTCTGCCATGGGTGCTGGATTGATTGTATTTGGTAAGTCAATCGGGAGCATTTTGTTTTTGACAGCCAGGCTGACTTCTTAAGAAAACGGACTGCTCACTCAGGCACGCCTGATTCTTCTTGACTCTCCTCTTATGATTATGACCGCTTTCACTGCCCTCGCATTCACGTCTTTTACAAACCAGCATGAACAAGGGCCTACTAAAGCATTTCAATTGAGTTGGTGGTTTTGGCTGGTTATGACAGGTTTTGGTTTGGGGGCTACGGCTAGTGTCAAATGGGTCGGCCTTTTCACAATTGCTTGGGTTGGCAGTCTTACTGTATTGCAACTTTGGGTTTTGCTTGGAGATGCGAAAACGGTGACACCGGTAAGAACTCCGGAATCTAACTAAAGCGTTATATACTAATTAGTAAAGCGCATTTTTGCCAAGCACCTGGTAGCACGAATCTTTTGCCTTATTATTGTTCCCCTTACATTCTATATGGCTATGTTTGGTATTCATTTCCTATGTCTCGTTAACCCGGGAGATGGTGATGGATTCATGAGTTCTGAATTCCAGGCAACTCTCAACTCAAAATCTATGCAAGACGTTCCCGTAGATGTTGCTTTCGGAAGCCGAGTTAGCATTAGACACCACAATACTCAAGGTGGATATCTGCACTCTCACAATCTCATGTATCCTACCGGTAGCAAGCAACAACAAATTACCTTGTATCCTCATAAGGACGAGAATAACGTCTGGCTCTTGGAGAACCAGACTCAACCGCTTGGTATCAATGGAGAGCCAATCAACGGTTCATTGGCTTGGGATGCCTTGTCATCACCGAAGTACATTCAAGACGGGGATATCATCAAGCTGTACCATCTACCTACACATCGCCGCCTTCATTCTCATGATGTTCGACCACCAGTCACTGAAGCAGATTGGCAAAATGAAGTATCCGCGTATGGCTACGAAGGATTTGAGGGTGATGCCAACGACTTTTTCCGTGTCGAGATTATTAAGAAGATGTCTGAAGGAGAAATCGCCAAGACTCGCTTACGAACAATTCAGACCAAGTTCAAACTTGTTCATATCATGACTGGATGTGTTTTGTTTTCCCACAAAGTTAAACTCCCTGACTGGGCTTCTGAGCAACAAGAAGTCACTTGTGCTAAAGGAGGAACTCTTCCTAACAGTGTTTGGTACGTTGAGCAAAATGAACACCCTCAACTCGGAGCAGATGCAGAGAAGGTCAACTATAGAAACCCAGGATTCTTTGGTAAATTCTGGGAGCTCAACAAGGTCATGTGGCATACGAATGCCGGTCTCGTTGAATCCCACGCTTGGGACTCGCGACCCGATTCTTGGCCGATTCTCAAACGTGGTATCAACTTCTGGGGCAAGGACAATCGCCAGATCTACCTCATCGGTAACCCGGTAATTTGGTGGAGCTCAACATTGGCAGTTGTGATATTCGTGGCATTTAAGGGTCTTGCCGTTCTTCGTTGGCAGAGAGGCTTTAGAGACTACGACAATCCAGTTTTCAAGCGATTCGACTATGAAATTGGAACCTCTGTTCTTGGGTGGGCTTTCCATTATTTCCCATTTTACCTGATGCAGCGTCAACTTTTCCTCCATCACTACTTCCCAGCACTTTACTTTGCTATCATCGCGTTGTGTCAGACATTCGACTTTGTCACTGCCCGCGTCCCTGGAATTGGTTTGCGTGAACGCCCGTTCATTGGTAGAATTGGTGCGGTCGTCTTCCTAGCTCTTAGCATTGTTGTATTTGTTCTCTACTCCCCATTGGCATATGGCAACCCATGGACACAATCAGCCTGCAAGCAAGTCAAACTCTTCGACAAATGGGACTGGGACTGCAATACCTTCTTAAAAGATGTGAGTTCGAATTTAGTTCAGTCATGAATACTCCTAGTTTGCCATGACGAGAAAAGATACTAATCTTCTCAGTACTCTGATTATGCAGCTCAGGCTGTTAAAGTCAATGCTGATGCCCACAAAACTGATTCGCCATTGATCCCAACTAATGCTCCTGAGGTCCCAGCACAGGGGGGGGCTGGTGAGCAGAAACCTCTAATAGACCAAGAGAAGGTCTCAGGGGCACCAGAAGGGTTGGTATCTCCACCTCCAGCTGCCCCTGTCGCTAGCCACAGTGTCGTTTCTCGCGAGGAGAAAGTTGAGTACAGAGATCAAGATGGCAATATCCTTGACCCCGAGGCGGTCAAATCTCTTGAAGGAAAGGTCAGCTTTAAGACCAGGTACGAAACCAGAACTCGGTTGGTGGATGCTCAAGGCAATGAAGTAAACCCGCCAGAGGACGAAGCAGCTCGAGTTGCCCCACCACATCCTGATGCCGAGGGCTCCGATCCCCAAACAGTGGGCAAGGCAGAGCCAGTCGTTCAGGGGAAACCAGCAGCACAGCGTGAAGTGCAAGCTGACGAGAGTAAGGAGCAGAGCATTGAAAAGTCTGATAGCGGTGCAGCTAAGCCTGCTAGTGAGGGAAACGAGGCGACCGCAGTTTAGGATTTTCATTTCTTTTGCCATGTCAGGAAATCGTAGGAGGTAGCACGGAAATTTTTGGCCGAGGCCTTTGTAACATAGAAGACATGTGACAGCAATCCTATTAATTTAAATCGTGCAACATCTTTAGATTGTAGTTTGACACGTTGATCTTGATTGCAGACCGTGATTGGCCTAATCTATTTTGCCGCCAGCAATATCTTATGCCTGCCCATAGCTGCAAGACCGATTTCTACCATATGACCAAGGTTCCAGTTTCAAGTCCTAAAAGGTAGAACGGCTCCATTTCGTCAGGGACTAATCCCGCTTTCATGAATGGGGTGGTATTATTATCTAATTAACTTCCTCGCTAGCTTGCAAATCTTTTCTCCGATCGGTATCGGTCTAAACTTAAAGTTCGAGTCAACACGGACGCAGGCGGGGAACCGTTTATGATTGTTTTCAATATTATTAGACGTTCTAAAACAGAGAGGGATTTGGTTATACACATAACAAGTTATGGCTGGCTGTCCCGTATCGAAAGATTAATCATGTAAGGCTTACTTCGTAAATCTTAAACCGGACTGAGTAAACACCGGCATCCGAGTGATTTTGTACTCAGGCTGTTGGTAACGTTGTATTATGCCCAGTGGTTTGTTGATACCGACGTCGGGAGCTTGTTAGGCAACTCGCGAAAAACTGACGTCCAACGGTCAAGCCGCAGTAGTTCCATCCACACTGACCCTTTGTCACGGTATTTGTTCCCTACTTTGCCGACAACACAACATTCTTCTTCCACATCAGCTTTTAATAATGGGGGATGTATCTTAATCTGGGAATTATTTGGATCTTCTCAATTACAATTTCTAATTCGCGCCTACGTGGTTCCAGGTGCTTAGTCCTAGATGGGAAGTCCTAGGTATCCCTAGATGCATAAGTCGCACGGGGCTTTGGGGTTGTAGCAAGTCCCTCTCACACGTGTGCCTCCTCACTGGCCAAGCTGATAAGCATTACACGTCATTCATCATAATGGCCCCTGGTCAATCTCTACTCGACATTTTAGATACCGTAGCGCAAGTGTCACTGTCCAAGAATGTGTTCCAGGGAACTCTATTCACTGGTGCACTCATCAGTCAATGCACTAGCTCATCGCCGATCTTCTCTAAACTGGGGTCTAGACAGATATTCCAGCACTGTAAAGTGACAGCTGAAGAATGGACTTTGTATTTCTGGTACCCCCATCCATGAATGAAGAGGTGGAGTAGTAGTACTGCCCTTAATATAACATGGATAATACATGCATTCTCACATGAAGATCTGTGTTAATCATCCAGGTACAAATAAGCCATCTTCCCTCCGGGAGATTCACCAATTGTCTGCATTTTGGGATAAGATCTGTGTCCTCAATTAGGAGTTGGTGATTTCTTGAGTTTTTTCTCGCCCTCCCGTCCTCCTCGGCTCTTTCCGTTCATATCCTCGATTTAGAGATCTCCCCCCCTTTTCCCCCATTGCTCCTTTCCGTTTAACAATCAATACCTGTTCTCAAAGATCAAAGAACATGGGTTGGCCACTGTCATCTTTAATTGGGGTTTTGACGGGAAGTATAGTCGGAGCTTCCTACGCGCCCACCTTTGTCACATGCCCTTCTGGGGAATCACTTGTTAGGCCTGCAATTGGCCTTTCAGACAATGAAGAATCTTATAGAGTAGCGAGGAAAGCTGTTGCGGACGTTGCTTTAAAAACGGTGAGGAATCCTGATCATCTATTAATCTAATAGACTTTAGCTTTAGACGTGGTTCCACATGCAATAAGTTAGGCGAGAGGAGATGTCGCATCCCTGAAAGATTGAACTTCAACTGAATTTCTGTATTATAGTGGCTGCAAAAAACAAACTCGGGATTTGGTACTAGCGAGTTGCCAACGGTATGTATTGCTCTCTTGATAAGGTTTCTACGTCAACTAATGCCATTTAGATCGCGCTTACCCACAGTGGTGGGGGATACCGATCCCTCTTATGTGTCAGTATCTTCTATCAATTCTATCCGTTTCCAAAATTGGAGTGTCTCATGTAGTCATCAAAATTACCCTAGATCTTTTCTCCTAAATGAACTCATACTAACTTCTTTCAAAGAGTGCTGGTGTAGTTCAAGGTTTTGATGAGCGCGATAGTAATGTTTCAACCAGTGGTCTCTACCAAGCTGTAACATACCAAGCTGGTCTTTCGGGCGGATCATGGTTCCTTTCATCGCTTGCCGGAAATAACTACCCAACAGTTTCTTATCTGCGAGACAATCTCTGGGAAACAGCGTTTCAAGAGTCACTTTTTGATCCGCAAGGGTTACTATTTACAGTAGCTTACGCAAAAATCGTTGCAGAGCTTCTAGAAAAGCAAGTAGCTGGCTTTCATACCACTCTCACTGATCCATGGGGAAGACTTCTAAGCTATCAATTGCTTTTAGATGGTGGTGAGTCCACCACCTTCTCTTCAGTCGCCAGCCTCTCCAGCTTTACTTCACATGCCGCCCCATTTCCAATCATCACCGGCCGGGGAGTGAAGACATTCTCGGGAGAATGTCAACCAGGGCCAAATGCTACAATGTACGAATTTTCTCCGTACGAGTTTGGTTCTTGGGACTCCGACATCTCTGCTTTCACTCCAACTAGATATCTTGGCACTACTTTGAAGAATGGTGTGCCCACTGGGGAATGTACCACAAATTACGACAATCTAGGTTACATCCTGGGAACTTCAAGCAGTCTGTTTAATGAAGTCTGTATCAGCCCAACGCCTTCCAATAGCTCCACAGATCCATTCCAAAACACTGCTGCCTTCCTTAATGGGGTTCATGAAGTGACCACGGAGGACCTGTATGCTATTTACAAGAATCCTTTTTACGAATACTCATCCTCCACCGGTCAAGTCAACTCTGTGAACAACATATCAGCGCAGGATTCCTTAAGCTTGGTAGATGGTGGAGAAGCCTTGCAAAATAATCCCATCTTCCCATTTCTCCAGCCCAGTCGCAACATATCAGCTATCATAGTCAACGACAACAGTGCAGATACTTCATCTCATTGGCCGAACGGAACCGCAATCCTCACCACATACGTACAGTCTTTGACCGCTGGCCTCACACGCATGCCAGTCATTCCCTCCGTCGAGACTTTCATCTCCAAAGGCTACAACACACGAGCCACATTTTTCGGCTGCGGCGATAGCAGCAAGGTGACTATCATATACCTCCCCAATGCACATTACACGTATGACAGCAATGTCGCAACCGCCCAATTGATTTATTCCAAGGCTGCTACAGCGGGCATCATCGCAAATGGTGTTGGGATTGCTACCCAGGGGAATGATACTCAATGGCCTACTTGTTTGGGCTGTGCATTCATGGAAAAGACGGGACAGGCGCTTCCTAGTGAGTGTGCGGCTTGTTTTGAGAAGTATTGTCATGTGAGCTGAAGGAGGGGGTTGTGGTGGTACTTTTAATGGAAGATGAGGTGCACGTGGTGGAGCTGCCTAGCTTGTATATAATCTGCATATGCGCTTACGTAATCCACTAGTCTTAAGCAGCTGATCACGTGACCCTTCTCGGCATATTCTCCTTCTCTCGATCTAGACTTTCATAGATTGTACCACAACAATATTATACTACGGATTCAAAAAAATTCATATTATAATAAGCGTATCACATACTAAGTGATACCAACAAGTATAAAAAAGTGTAGTCAGTATAAGAGATGATAAATTATATTTGGCTTTATATACTTGCAGCTTTGGAGTACGAAGGTCGTCGCGAGGTCTTCTGTCTTTGTACCTTGACTTTATTAGCCATTTGATTCTATGCCACCCTATTCCTTCTTCCACTTTTCAAACTCCAATTCGTTTCTGTACAAAGGTCCAAATCCGTCGGATGTGAGGGATCTATTGAATTGCGCACCAGACAGACGGTGTGACTCCAATCGATTGTCTTGTGGGAGGAGAAGAGTAGAATAACTCATCCCACCTTTGCCTTTCACTCCTCAATCTCAATCATCACGCTGGCTGTCTATCTTGATGATGACTCCATCTCTTCAGTGGAGGATTTACAAGGAGTCCTAGGTCTACTCACTTGTACCTTTTAAGGAACACGACATTTCACTACCTCAGCCCCAATCCAAACCATTCATCCACCCATCCACCCAGCCCCCTCCGTCCTCTCCCCTCCCCAATAGTTCACCCAATCACCGGCCACAGCCCAGCATGCTGCACCACCCCCCCTCCCCGTAATCTCCAACAACTACATCCCCAAAGGCACCAACGAAATAATCGGTGGTCTCAAAATATGTAATCCTCCCCTTATCTCACACGTTAAATTTCCTATATATAGGTATGCATAGAATGTTAATAAGATAGAAAGATGTATCCGGCCCGGTATCCGCGAAGAAAGCCCTGTTCATCAACTACGATATCTTCGGATACTTTGAACAGACGAGCCAGGGCGCTGATATCCTTGCTCCAGGAGCGGAGAATTCGGAGGGATATCGGGTTTTTATGCCAGATTCCCTTTTGGGGGGGGCTTCGGCGGATATTGCGTGGTGAGTCTTTTTTTTTTTCTTGAGAGGGGGGGTTGCGGGGATGGAGATGGGGATTCTTGGATAGCTTTTGATGAAATTTGATAGGAGATGCCAGCTGAATATTATCCAACTGTTACAAAATCCTAGATAGTAGGTACCCACCCGAGACTCCGACGCAGATGCAACCACCCGGAGATTGGTTTGCTACAGTACGAGAAAACCCTATACTGCCGTTGAGCGGATCCCGAAGATAACAAAGGAAGGATATCGAGTAGCGAGAAGAGTTGGGGGGATGTTTTTGCTTTGACTTGTATTGCTCCTTGAGCTTGTATATCATCCTCGCTTGCGCAAATTCGCAATCCTTGGCCAAGCACAAATACAAAGATGGGATGATAACATAACGTGACGTGACGTGACATGACATGACAATAATATCACAGTACTGCTGGGGCAGAAAAATCATGGCGCTCAGGTCGGGCGCGGATATGCCTAGGAATTTCTCGGCGTAACTTCATCCTGGTATGATGGATGGAGATGATGCGGGGCGAGTGACGACTCCTATGATGGTGTTGGCGTCGGGGGATGAGAGGTGTGTGGTTATGAGGGGGTAGTTGAAGAGGCTTTTGTGACAGGGGAATGAGGATGCTTGGTATGTTTGATTTGGAGGAATGTATGGAATTGGGTAGACGAGTTTGTTTGGTTTGGAGAAAATTCATAGGTTTGCTCACCGGGAGTTTTTATCTTCAATCGATTTTCTGAATCGCTTCGGGTAATTGTACTCATGGCCTATTGAAAACCTGCTTAATAGATCACTCGATCAAACCACTCAATCATTTTCCATTGGCTAAGGAATTGTACAAGTACATATCCCTTTAGGAATATAAAAACCTACCAGAGATCAATTGCAAATCACAACAGGCAGACTCACCGGGAGCTCACCGGGACCAAAATAAATCATCAAAGGCAAGGCCCGTGCATTTCCCACCAATCGATACCACTAGCGCCACATCCAAAATCCTCCACGCGATATCAACCCACCAGCAGCCCGCGAGCAAGAAATCGCAATCCAGCAGCGAACACACCGTCTCTCGTATCCGCGAACCTAAGCCGGCACAATGATACCCTCAACGATGTTTCTTCGCACTGCGAGAATGGTTTTCCCGGCTTTTGCGCGCGTGAACCAAGTTCAGAATATTCAATCCATGGGCTCGAGGTGTTTTGCTTCGATGCAGGTGGCTAAGAGACCGAGTGTGTGTTTGGTGGTGGGGGGGAAGGAGAGTTGCGCTTTGGGGTTTGGTGGGAAGGGGGCGGATCAGGTTAGGGGGATGAAGGTTAGGAGTTCGGTGAAGAAGTTGTGTGAGGGGTGTAAGGTATGTTTTGTGTTTATTTTGAGATGGGGGGGTTTGGGTGTGCGATTGGGAGTTTTGGGAGGCGGTAAGGGTGTTGAAGGGATCTAGGAATTGAGTCGTTGGATGAATGAATGGATGAATGGATGAATGAATGAATGAATGCTAATTGGTATGGTATAGAGCGTTAGAAGAAAGGGTGGAAAATCAGGGAAGGGTCATGTTTATATCATCTGTTCGTTAAACCCTAAGCATAAGCAGAGGCAGGGGAAATAGATGTCTGAGTATGAGGAGGCCAGGTTGGGATGAGTTAATACCAGGAATATGGGCCTGCAGCGAAGGAACGAGTCTCGATGGAATACATTCCGGGTCTGCGAATTCCGAATTGCGCATGAAATAAGAATACTTTGTGCTCGATGGAAGCGGATGTGAGAAGAATTAGGGGTGTAAGATACAAGTACCACTCTACATGAAGGGTATTAGACACAGGGTTGGCGTTGAAGGAATGATAGATATGTTGCAGAGTAAATAACCATCTCTGCACATACCTAAACACATACATACAAATCCCATTATCCGGGCACAAATGCGGTGCTTGGTGCGGATCCACAAGCAAAGCCTTTCCATGGAAAAGGACAACCACTTCATCTACAGATTGAATGACTTTTCCCAAATCCCAAATCCCAAACTCCATACCTGATCCACACAAATGCATATATATACAGACCTCCCATCCTCTCACATGTACATCACCATAGGGTCATTTTCTGCCCTTTGTATTGCTACATCATATCCCAGTAATATACCTCTCCATCCCTTCCCATTGCGTCTTCCCTGTCCCAATTAAATATTTGATTTGGCTCTATTTTCATCCATATTAGCTTCCCTAGCACTCCCCATTGAACAATCTCATCCCAACACCTCCCATCTCAACCTTCCAGATCAGAAAATCAAGAAACGACAGTAAACCAAAAACCTCAAGAAAACCAACGACCCACCAAATCTGTAACCCCCCTATTCCTCTCAAAATCATCCCTCACAAACCTCCTCGTCTCCTCCCTCGACGCAGCATCCGGAATCCGCCGACAATCCCGGAGAATCCGTCTATAAAGCGAGAGAGCTTTAGATCGTTGAAGGAACTAGTTGTTATTAATTCCCTAGCCTTTTTGCTACATACGGATTGGGGACATACATGATCTAGTGACACGGTAGGACCGAGTTTACTGGGCGGCCGAGATTTGACGGAGGAATACGTACGAGTGAGGGCGTGAAAATGTGTAAGAAAGGGGAGAGTGCGCATGGTGCATTGCAGTTGCATTTATGGTTTATATACTTGTGTGTAATGGTAGGTACAGTATAAGATAAGATGCGAATGTGAAGAGGATATCTGGTTTTGGAGATTTGAGTTTATTGAACGGGAACGTTAACCCTAATGATGATGAGATGGATGGATGGATGCATATGGATGGTGGGGCGGAGCGGAAGACTGGGAAGTTCGCGTCGCGTCGCGGAGCATTTTATTATTGCAGACTTGGGAGTCGGTGGTGGTAGGTAAGGTTGTAATGGATCTCAACGCCAAGAGGGTTTTGGTTTTGGTTCACCAGGTTGTTGGTATAGAGAAGATTGGGATTGTTATGAAATTACGGTTGTGAGAGTTTAGAACTATACATTCATACTTGCACCTGCTACACTTATATTAATAGCTATAGCTCATGATATCGATCACAACGAGCTCGAGTGGATTGGACATTGATTAGCAAATGAACATTTTCATTCTTGCAATTCACAAATCGTGCTAATAAGATCGAGTTTCTTATTGCAGATATTTATAATTCAATATAGAAACTTCATTCTACGAGATCGATATCACGAACGTCAAGAAAATGGCCATTCCGAATACAAATCCCATCGAAACAGCATGCGACAAGTCGCTCGAGGATTTCGAACGTGATTATATGCCTCCTCGGTACCCCATTTACTTCCTTTTTGTATTATTTTGCTCAGAAATATATATCTAATACCTCCTAGATCTTCATATGCCCATTATACTGCTCCATCTAAAACTTCAGATGAGCCGGCAACATCGTATGCATTGAGATTGTATACACCCAAAAACACTGCCCCCTGAAGATCTAACAGCGTGTTTGAATCTGGTTGAGAAGACGTCGGGGAAACATTATAGGGAGAGTAGAGATGGATGGAGTGTTAGGAGGAAGAGGAGTGAGATGGAGTTGTGGGATTTGAAGTATTTGGTTGTTAGGGAGGGGGGTTCGTGTCACGGGATTGGGGGGGGGGGGCGGGGGAGTGGGAGGATGTTGACAGGGATGGAGAGGGAGAAGGAGATGATGAAGGGGATGATGAAGGAGGAAATGGGGAAGAGAAGGAAGAGGCGATTGTGGAAGAGTCCGAAAAAGAAAAAGGGGAGATTAAAGGGTTCATGAGTTTTATGCCCACGTTTGAGGATGGGATCATGGTAATTTATCTTTATGAAATCCATCTAGTAGATGAAGTACGCGGGTTTGTCTCCCCTCTCCATCCTTTCCGAACCACAAGATACTGATGCGTCTTCCTCACAGTACAGGTCTAGGCAAGCACTTGATGTCCATCGTCACCAGTGTTGCGCACGCAATCCCCGGTGTGAAAAAAACAATGTTAACGTGTTATACGGCTAATGAGACGGGATTGAATTTCTATAGGAAATTGGGGTATGAGACGGATGAATTCAGTCCGGAGCCAAGGAGGTTGAAAGGGGGGAGGGTGGTGGAGAATGATTATGTTATTTTGAGTAAGCGTGTTGATAGGAAAGATGAGGGTGAAGGTGAAGAGAGGAGGATCGGGGATGGTAAGAGGAAGAGGTGCGAGTGAATGGAAGAGGATAAGGAAAGAAGGGGGAGATCTTCATTGAGGGGAAAGATATCATAGAGTATAGATATATACTAGAGTTACGGCGCTGATTGGTGTTTGGGTTGGGTTTCTAGAGAGGAATTGATACCATTGATACATGTCATAATGCAATGTGGTTCAATACAAAGCGCAGTGACTCATGTCCTTAAGTAGTACCAAATTGTTTGTGTGTTCCGGAGCCTTGATTATTAAATGCGCTTTCAGCCCACAAAATAAGAGTCAATCAAAAATTAAATAAAACCAAATCGGTATCATCGCACTTCAGATATGTCCTTGCCCTGAGTATCATACTCCCTTCATTTTGCCACTTCCACCATCCAAGCTACAAAGCTAAGCTCTCCCTAACCTCTATGCCACCACCATTGGCTCAGGTCTCTGGTATCCCTGTTGAACATTGATAGCACTTTGGGTTCTCCTAACAACCTCCTTCTCATGTTGCATCAACGAACAACAATGACAACACCAACTAAACGCAATATCCGAAAGATCACTCTCGCCCCCAATCGCATATTTTCCCCGGATCTCACGACGTCGAAGAAAGGTAAACAAAACACCTATACCGCACCATTGAGCACCCGCCCACAGAAGACACTGCCACAAGTCAGCTTGCATAGGACTAACCAGATGTTAAAAATCGACATACGTCGCTGTTGAATCGTTCATATCCCATGAGATTGGGATCTTGATTGAGGCGATATTGGGTCTTGCCATAAACGAAACAGGGGCAGAAAGTTGCTTTGAAACCTGTGGGTTGAGGTTGATCAGTATGGATATCTAAGCAAAACTTGCGGGATTATCGGTGACATACAAAGTTCGCCCGGGGAGAAACAATCCCAGATACTGTTCGACCATGTTGACTCTTGAACGATGCCAGGACCTGCATAGGTCGATGATGGTTGTTGTTCTTGTTCTTGTTCTTGTTGTTGTTGTTGCTGCTGCTGCTGCTGCTGAAGCCGTTGGCCCTGTGGTATAGCAACTCGTTGTTCTTGCAATATAGGCTCCGAGTTTGTCATTTTTTCTGCCATTATGTATGTAATATAAACGACTTTAATTTCAAATACTAGTTGAGATTGATGTGATGACAGTCTCGAGTCAAGGTCTTCATACACGACTATTAATACGCTGAGAGGGTTTGAACTTATGATTGAGAGATTTCAATAAAGAAAGTCGTTATAGATGCGTTTGCGTCGACGATGGAGAATGCACATGACTTGAATCATGAAATCAGCCGAAAACGAAAAGAAATGAATGGCTTACCGCGAACCAGCCAGAATGAGAAAACTCGATAGATTGAGTTAGATAGTCTTCATGGCTGAGAACTCATCTCAATGCCATTTCAAAGTACTTTAATCTTTCGATATTTCAAAACTGGCATGTCTCGGGAGCTGAGAATGTGGCGTCAGTCTTCCCACCTCTCCCTTGGCTTCAATAATGATCACAGTTTTGCGAAACATGGGAGACCTTAATGTTCTGATAATGATGGGGTTCATCTCACAACACGAGATACTCATATGTTTCTCGATTTGAATTCCCCGGAATAGAATTGCGCCAGTGGCTCAGGTTCACCAATCCTGCCGCAGCCCCGACCTTACACCTTTCTTCCTTGAAAGTCTCGAACTTTCGAACTTTCGAATCAATGCATGTCTTTTGATCTCATGATCAGTGAAGATCTTTGAGAGTTGTTCATCTTTTTGCATTGACTCAGCATGCCACCCACAGCAATTTCACCATGTCGGTCTGCATCTCCAAGCCATGATACTACAAAATACAGTCTCTTCAAACATGCTTCTACATGAAAATATATATGAACCAAGGAGACGCAAGTAAGCATAATGGGTCGTACGAATCCATGTCATATGCATGTCAGAGAAAAAGGAGTGCACCCAATTTGTGGTGGCTGTATACATCGGCCTAATGCCCCTGATTCAGTGATTCTGGGCTTTCTATTGGAATTCACCATGGTCCAAAATTGTAAGATCATGTATGCGAACTGTTTAATCATTTATGCGTGTTTGTGAGGGAGTAAAATGACAGCTGCAGGAATTCGAAGCCCAAGTGAAGCTTATTCCACGTGACTGTCACGTTAGCCGATTTTAATCTAGAGTTCTGCCATATAATTCACCGCCTTTTGAGTTGTCTTGACGAAACCTCCAATTGCAGATACATCTTCCAGCCAGAAAGGAAGGTCGGACTCATTTGTATCACGCAAGATATGGGGTTTTGACATTGGTGACATTGTGAATTTCCAAAGTTGATTCATCCTCGAATCATAGGCTAGACTTTTTATATTCTCTGCCATAAGGACAGGGAATGTGAGGCTGAGCTTCAAGCTTATATATATAAGAGCTCGAGGACCTTCTTTGTTGGATGTAATTACTGATACGAATTTAGTATTGAGAATAACCATTTCAAGTGTTTTGGTATTATTTACTCAAATCAATCGTCAATATATGAGGGGTACTAGAACGTATATATCAGAAGGGCATACCTACGCTCATAACGCCTTTAATGTTCATAGTGAGAACTTGAAAGTCTTCCATTAGTATCACATGTACATCTTTGGTCTTCCAATTGTTTGATTTCCGACCATTTTATCATTCACCAAAATGGGTGATACCGGATCTGAACTTTCTGCGAAAAACATTATCGTCATAGGTAGACCCATTTGTTCTTCCCCGGTCCTCTCTTCCTGACCTCACACTAGGCGGTGGCATCATTGGTGTTTCTACAGCTTACTGGCTTACTCAACACCGTTTTTATGATCCATCAATTCACAATATTACAATTCTAGAAGCTACAGAAATAGCAGGAGGATCTTCTGGAAAAGCTGGAGGTCAGTGATACAAGATTCAATCCACATTACAACGATCGTCATAAACCTAGACTATATTCGAAAATGCGTTCTAAAATCAACCAGGTCTATTAGCATCTTGGGCAACACCATCTTGCCTCGCTCCTCTTAGTTTCAAATTGCACGCCGAACTGGCTGAAAAGTATAACGGGATTCTGGAATGGGGTTATCGTCGTGTTCACTGCGCCGATATCACCTATCGTACACAGAATAAACCTCTGGTGTCTAAGAGTATCGATATTACCAAAATACCGGACTGGGTCGATAAGGCTGGTATCGAAGAATTTACCGAGATTGGTAGATCAGAAAATACTGCCCAAGTTCATCCAAAACACCTTACCAGATATCTTTTGCATCTCGCTGAAGTTGAAGGCGTGGATCTTGTTATTGGATCCGCGACATCGATAAATTACTCTTTAGGTAAGAGTGCAGTCGATTCCGTCAGTTACATTCAAGATGGGACTTCGAAGCAAATTGATGCGACTGATGTTATTATCGCAGCTGGTCCCTGGTCCTCCACACTAGATCCTCGTATTCCTGTATATGGTGTTAGGAGTCATAGTATTATAATCAAGCCTTCGAAACCGCTAAGCCCATACGTTCTCTTTCCAATCTTTGATCCACCATTCTTCAAGAATTCTACACAATATAGGGATGAGGATGACATGGAATGGAAGAACAAAGAGACGATCATAGATAACATAGAAGTTTACCCCCGTCCTGGTTTCCATTTTGGCTCTGAAGAGGTTTATGTCTGTGGCCCCAACGATTATCCACCACTTCCAGAAACCACGGATGAAGTCCAATTGGATTCAAACATGATTGTGGGAATAAAAGATGCAGCATCTTCAATCTCCTTAGCAATTGCGAATGGTGAATTTATGCTAGGGCAAGCATGCTTTAGGCCTCAGGTTCGAAAACATGCAGAAGGAGAAGCAATTGGTCCGATCGTTGGAGGTGTTCCGGGTGTGACAGGCTTATGGGTAGCTACGGGTCATGATGAATGGGGCGTGCAGAATTCTCAGGGAACAGGAAAGATTCTCGCTGGAATGGTGATGAGAGATGAGCTTGAAGGTGTGGATGTAAAGGCTCTTGATCCTAGAAATTTCATTCGAGAGTAAGCGAGGGGGGCTCTTTAAATTTGGATCCAAGTGGGTATAATCATTTCTCGTGCATTAGAAATTCTCATGCGATATCTGATGATTTCATATCAATGCTTTTGTCTAGGTGGCATATATTACATGAATAGGCCTTTGGGCGCAACTTTATATTGAGGTGATATTTTATCAGAAGTCTTGAGAATATTACGTACAGGATTCCAATTGGATCTAAACATTGGAAAGTCAAACCATATGATTTCACTCGTACTGCAGATAGAAGTCTGTCATTTGTTGACAATCCTAAGAAGGAAAGTAGCAAATAGCGGTCTGAAAATACGGGTATCGGCTTTTAATGAAAACTTCATTACATGATATTTCGATGCAGTCTTCATTCAACCGTTTATCATACAGCCTCAAGTTCATGTATGACTGACAAAGGCCCAAACACTACGCCTTGAGTCCCAATCTATCATATTTCCCAACTCCCTGTGCAAAAACATCCATCACATCCTTCCCAGCCCATCCCGTAGCTCCGAATTTC
Organism: Monilinia laxa; assembly: GCA_009299455.1. Taxonomy (NCBI): domain Eukaryota; kingdom Fungi; phylum Ascomycota; class Leotiomycetes; order Helotiales; family Sclerotiniaceae; genus Monilinia; species Monilinia laxa. The sequence goes on from VIGI01000017.1 coordinate 865,305, forward strand.
TTCATCTTAACCCGCTCGTCCACTACCTTGTACAACCGAACATGATACGACGCCCCGCGTTCTCCATATTTCTGCATCTCTGTAAGGCACCTAGACACCAGATGAGCAAAGCGCATGCGTTTTCTTTTCTGGACCATGGATTTCTACATAAATTTACTATATATGCATGTCGTGCTTGCTGTAAAGTTATCATATACTGGAGATATTGTCCTGTTGTATATTGCCGATTGTTCGCTTTACCTTTGCAATATATGACAACAGGACTAGTAAGAGCCCAGGTGGGCGAGACATATGCAAGGTGTTTTGTATGCCATTTTGTGGACACAAAGAGCGGTAGTTGCGGCTTATGATGTTTTATTTATATATATCAGTTGAGTTTGAGATTTGTTTGGTTCTTTTATTGATGATATCCGACTTGAAAATTGAAGTTATATTCACGGTTCTTTGGATTTTCACTCGTTAGTTTTTGGAGTTTCTTTTAAGCTTTTTGGGATACTTGGTTAGAGTTGCTGAATTATATTCTAGAGCAAAGGGCTGTAATAATAGCATCATCAGGATTCTCAGAACCTTCTGTCGGCGATTTCATAACAGTCGGTCTACCCACCCAAGCTGAAGAGTCAACATCTTTATCAACAACAACAATCGATCCAGAAAGAGGCACCATATCCATACCAGCTACATCCTCACCGAGAACCTCCTCCATATCCCCATCCGTACCAATCCACAAACCACCACTCAACCCCACCCTCACAACCTGGGGCTTCTACAACAGCACCGGCATCCTCCTCTCCACCTCTCAACCACCATCCTCCCCCACACCCCCTCCCCATCCTCTCCCTCATCCCCGCCCTCAACATCCTTCTCACCCCCCTCCTCTTCCTCCTCGGCCCCATCTACGACACCTACGGCCCCCTCCCCCTCTTCATCCCCGGCTCCCTAATCTACATCCTCTCGCTCCTACTGTCAACCAGCTCTTCCCTCCTTCACTTCCTCTTCATATACGGCGGTCTCGGTGCCATCGGCATGGCGCTCCTGTGCACAGTCGCTAACGACATGTTGAATGTTTTTGACGAGACGGGGTACAGAGGGTTAGCGACGGGGGTTGCGTTGGTGGGGAACCCGGTGGGGGGGGATCCTGTTCACGTTTGGTGTTTAAGAGGGTGCTTGGGAATTTGCAGTGGGGGTGCGATGAGGGTTGTTGCGGGGTAGTGGGGGGATTGGTTGCGCTGGGGGTTTTGGCTTTTGTGCCTGGTGGGAGGGGATTGTGGATGGGGAGCGAAATGGGAGTTTGGATAATAGAGGGACTAGAGAGACAAGGAGGGCGTCGCGGTGGAAATTCTGGCACGAGAGAAAAAATAGAGGGTGGTTGGGGTTTATTGAGGGATAGAAGGTTTCTGTGGTGTATGGCTGGTATTTCACGTATGTCTCTCATTACTTTGATGCTGTTTTATCACTTGATCCTCTGTTTCTGCGTTATATATGGATGCTAAATCATACATCATACATCATAATCGAAAAGTTCAATACAATGAATAACAAACATAATACACACCACTAACAGCCCAACCCAGTATTCGAATTCGTACTCGTAGGTACCATCGATTTGCTCCATCCTATGCCCTGAAACGCGGATTCTCAACAGATATTTCCTTCAACATCGTAGCCGCCATTAACGCGTAAGCTGCCCATTCCCCCCATCCCATCCCATCTCCCATCTAACCCTACCCCCACCCCACCAGCAGCTCCATCCTCGGGCGTCCCCTCTCCAGCCCCCTCTCCTCGCACCTCGGCCCCTACAACACAATCCTCCCCAACATCATCCTAACCCTCCTCTCAAACCTCGCCTTCTTCCCCCCACCCCCTTCTCCATCAATTTTCTCTTGCCCTCTTCCATCCTTTCCCTCTTTCCATCCCTTCCCTTCCCTTCCCTTCCCTTCCATCCCTTCCTCCCCCACCAAATGAAAATCCAACACCACTCCCCCACCCCTTAAAGGTGTTTCCTCGGCATCCCCCTCTCGTCCATCATACTAGACGGCGTAGCCTCCCGGCTCTATATATCCTTTCTGGGGTTATGCTTGTGCTTTCGGCGATTTGTTTCGGGACGGAGATGGGAGTGGGTGGTTAGGGGTTGAGATTGAAGTTGAAGTTAAGGCCTGGGACGTATAGTAGTACGGTGCGATTCAGAGAGGAGGTAGAGCATTGCAGGGAGATGGGAAGTTTCCGAACAGAGAGAGAGAGTATCTCAATCTACTAGAACATATCAAGATTGAGAAGATGAGATACATGGAAAATCAAACAAGTCATATATTCATAAGACATCCTGCAAACTCGGTTCAATTAAGTGTGATAATAACCGTTACCACTAATGTGGAGAAGATTCCTTCCATGGTTTAACCTAGAATACACACACATCCACAATCTATGATGCTGATCTCCCCCTTTGCCCAAATATCACGCGTGAGCGCATCAAATCAATAGAAAACTAAATTGTAAAAGAAAGAAATCTTCAACTAAAGATATAAGTGGGGAGGCTCTCCATGCCTCATACACTACGCCATCCCATCCCGCCCATTCCCTTGATTGCCTTCCATCATTATTTTATATAATGATTCCTTGAGTATCTCGATCTTTCCCCGCCATTTTCCGATTTCCTGCTCCCATCCGTATTTCCATTTTCATTCCATATTGCGCCCTCAAACTATTAGTTTTTAATACAAACAAATGAAAAATTTCTTGCCTCTTCCTATAGGTGTATTCGAGTAGAGTTTAAGTAACTGATGCAATGAAAGATTGATATTTTTCTTCCTCGGTAAGAAGTCTTTTTGCAGGTGGCAACTTTGCTACTGCTGGGGGCGGTGGTGCATTTGTAGTTGGCCAAAGTGGTAAATTAGAATTGTTATTTGCATTCGATTCTGGCTGGTCTGAAGAGCTTGTAGGCGTATCTTCCTTTTCAGAATCGGAATCCTTGGGTAGGCGCATAGCCAGTAGAACATATTCGGCTCTGGTCATATTATCCATGATGTCATCCATATATCTTCGGACTTCATCTGGTGGGGCGACGACCTTTTGTAATGAGTCGAGTTGTTTGCCTTGGTGGGTATAGAGGCGAATGGTAACTGGTTGATAGTAATCGAGCTGAGGATCATACGAGGGGGAGTCGCTGCTGCTGCCTTTACGGACAATGAGAAATGACGCTATGACCTGACCACCGGGAAGATAGTCAAGGATGCTGTATTTTGGGAAAAGGTATCGATCACCATTACCTCCATTAAACTCAAATACAACACCAGAAATGTCTGGCTTAGGGGGGGCAACTGGACCCTTTGATCGTAGAGCTTGGGGTTGTTGAGGTGGTGCGGGTGCGGGAGCGGGTGCGGGAGGTGGGACAGGTCTATTAACGATCGGTGGATTTTGAGGCCGATTAGATTGAGCAGTAGGTGGTGGTGTTGGTAGTGGTAGTTGCGAACGAGCAACAAAATGTTGTTGCGGAGGCGGTTGGCGTGCCTTCAACAGCTGGTTCAGCTCATCAATGTGATTCTGGAATTTTTTAAGCTCAACAGTTGACGCTTCACCATTTGCCACGATCCTCATTAGAGCTTTTAGATCGGCATCGGTCGCTGCTCTCTCTGCTAGCATTTGAATAACAGGATCTGTACTTTTGTTTGGCTGAGCAGGTGGTGCAGTGCTTGGCGGATGGTGTAGGTTATTGTTTAGGTTGTTTGGGGCTTGCGTAGGGTGTTGTCCACCCATTTGAGCGCCATTCATCGGTAGTGGTTGGCCAGTAGAAACTGGAGTAGAAATCATTGGAGCAGTCGGCGCAGGATTGTTTGGAGCCTTCCTTTGTGTTGCTGGCGGTGGTGCCTGAATTGGTTTCTTCTGTACCGGACTTGGTGCAGGTATGGGAGCAGGAGGAGGCATAACTCCATTTGGAGGGCCATATTGAATAATTGGACGATACATTGGCTGGGGTTGAACAGGTTGAAATGCGGTTTTGGGTTCCTTAATAGCATACATCGTAGCGTCAAATACATGAGGTTCGATTGTTATTTGACATGTTCCCAGCTTTGTCATGGTGTCTTTTCCTGGGTTGTTGAGAGGTTCTGCAGGTACACCCTTCTTCTTCGTCGGCTTCGTCCAATACCTCTCAAATATACCTTCGCTGATCCATTTCTGTCGTGATCTTTGTAATGATTCCGCAAGAACTCCGCTGTAACGTGCCAGTAGTATTAGCTTCAGCAATTTGGGCATTGAGGAGAAATACACACCTTTCGGAAATTGTTTGAAATTCCTTGGAAGAAAGATCCTCGGATTGGGGTTCATCCACAGTAGGTAAAGGCATGCCGACAACAATACTCTTGGGAAGAGTCTCTTCAACAGGCTGTGGTGTAGATTGGGATTGTGGAGTTATTGGAGTTGATCGATCTGGAGGAGTAGCAGTTCGTTTTTTGTTTGCAGGCTCTCCTCCTGCTCCTGGTCCTCCTCCTCCACGAGAAGACCTTGCAGGTAATTTTCTCTTCCTTTCCATTTTTTGAGCTTATTCCGAGTGAAATCTGAATCTCCAGCTTTCAGTTATGATATGTTGATATTATTGAGGAAGGTGTCGTGTAAATTTAATTGGTGCAAAGTAATTAAATGGTTGAGTTGAATATTGGGTGGGAACAAGAGGATGGAAGGGAAATAAAGTGAAGCGCAATTTAGATTTAGATGTGGTGATGATGATTGATGATTGATGAATGGGTAGGGACACCAGTCGTAGTTCTAGTGATGTGGGTTTGGGTTGGGTTGGTGGGTTTTGGAACATCAAAACTTTTTGGACTTTGGATTTCTTCTTCTTCTTGTTTTCTTGCTTTCTTGCCTTCTTCTACACCAGACCAAGAAATAACAAAAGGACAACAATCGATCAGAATTGATAACTTATAATCATCATTACATCTGCAGCCCAGTATCTAGTTGGCTATTTTATGGCAGGTACATTGATATCATTTGAGATTTATAACAACAAGGTAGTTGAGAGCAGAGAGGGCGAGGGCGAGGGCGAGGGCGAGGGACAGGGAGAGGGAGAGGGAGAGGGAGAGGGACAGGGACAGGGACAGGGAGAGCGAGAGGGATATCGAAGAAAAAGAGAAGATATTGGAAAGATTTGGTGGCCAAAAAGGGTTTGTAAGTTCTTTTCTATATAAGAACTATTTACGTAGTATATATAGATATGTATATATCTATATAACCTACCCCCTCTCGTACTACCTACTGGTATATAGTTGTACCAGGCCAAGCTTCTATAACTACATGCATGGTTCATGGATGTCTACCTGTCTAATGATCAAACTAATTGCTTTTTTGTCACTGATTCATTCATTCATTCATTCATTCATTCATTCATTCATCCATCCATTCTTTCTCATTAGATATATAGATATCTATCTATCTGTCTGTCTATCCGTCTGTCTATCCTTGAGCCTCTCCCTCTTCCCTTATCCCTCTTTCCCTTTCCCCCTTCCCCCTTCCCCCTTCCTTCTCCCTTAAGCTTCTCCCATCTTCCATCTCCCCATCCGCGCGGCTGTGTTACGTGGCGAACTCTCTTGTAACCATCATGTTTGTATGCTTATGTTTACTTATCTTCCTTGATTACTTCATCTCCTAGAATTTACATCACAACCGATTTAACAGCTGTTTTCCAATCTGACCCTCTCTACTTTCTCTCTAGCTTTCCCTGCCTTGACCTTTTATTATTTGGAGCATGCCTTCTTTAGCTCCCATCTTTAGGAAAGCATACCTTTCTCTTTTTCTTGGACTCTTCTTTTACGCCCTAGCATTGATTGCCGCGACGAATCCATGGCTGCAAAGACAGTAAGTTATATTTCCTGTTAGATCTATGAATATATCTCTTTACTTATACCTTCAGTATTATGTATGTGCACAAATTACATTTGCCACAAACCTGGGCAACAGATATAGATAAGCCAGAAAAGTTCGGCTTCGCTAGTCAGTAAAATCAGCGATGTACATATTTATTCATTGCTCAAATTCCATGTAGAGAATCAGGTATCGCCATTCAACTTCACTACTCCAGATGGAGAGACTCTCTACGCTTGGCACATAATACCTCTGGGGCTTTATGCTAAGCATGAATCTGAGATATTAAGGCAGCCTTCGGGTTTCGTTGATGATATAAGTCTTACGAAGGGGTTCGAATTACTAAGAGATGATCCAGATGCTCGGCTTATTATCAATTGTGAGTCTTCTCTAGATCATGCTTCTTATCACATGCTAACAATTCAAGTTCACGGGGTATTAAAAGTTTTCTTTCTTTTCACTTTTTGGAGAGGTTTAAGGCCATTGGCTGATTACAAAACAGACTTTTGGGAACGTAGCCCAAGGAGAACGAACAAGTTCATACCGAGCGATGCCTGATGGAAGCACCTCGAATATTCATATTTTAGCAATTGACTACCGAGGGTTTGGTCGCTCAACTGGCTTCCCTACCGAAGAAGGACTGATTACAGATGGTATTGCAGCAGTCAATTGGGCTACGAAGGTTGCTAAAGTTCCATCATCTCGAATTGTGGTTCTAGGGCAGAGTTTGGGAACAGCAGTTGCTTGTGGGGTGATAGAATCTTTTGCAATACAGGGAATCGAGTTTGCAGGCGTTGTTCTTGTTGCTGGCTTCACGGATGTTTCAAGCTTACTTACTAGCTACTCCATTGCAGGTTGGATACCAGTGCTTTCACCGTTGAGGTCATATCCCGCACTACAAAACTTATTAATCAGTTATGTGAACGACAAATGGCCTTCCACCTCACGGCTCACAAACTATGTTCAAATCAGTAAGCGGGTACGACTGTTCATTATACATGCCTTGGATGATTATGAAATTCCATGGTATCACTCTCAAGGGCTATTTGCGGCAGCAGCGAATGGTACCATGGAAAGTGGAATAAACATGGAGTTGTTGAAGAAGATGAAATCGCGAAATACCATTGATATGGGTGACGGTGCTTTCATTTCAACGTGGAAGACTGGAAATGATAAGATTATTCGACAAGAAGTTGTTGGTCACGGGGGTAAGCATTTATCAATAAAGGGCGTCTGAATTGTTTCTGATGTTATCTCTAGCTCATAGTACAGTTCTGACTTATGCGCCCCTATCCTTAGCAGTCGTAAGTTTGATGGATTCTTCTATATCTCACCCACCTCTGAATATAGCTTTCACCCTCAATAGTATCCTCATGATCCATTATTGTTTGGGTATTTGAACGACTGCTTCTCCTTTGATTTCGAAACCATGTTCAATAGGCGATTACTGACCCAAACATTGTAGTTCAAGGCCTTTGGTCTCGACAATGGAGGGGTCTTACCGTGATGAATAACTTTTTGAATATCATAGACAGCATTAAGGGCGGGTTCTGATAGATTGTTGATACATAAATTGCATTGGGGATTGAGCATTACAAATTAAACAAAGCATTAACGTTTTTCTCGGAGGAATGTACATACAAATCTGGTATTTCCAAGATCAAGTTGTATCTTTGCATCAAATTCACGGTGGAACATTGCTTCAATCACCCACCCATCTAGTAGTATCTACTCCGTATCTATTCCTCTTCCCCTATGATAATTTGTCGCATCGATTTTATGCAACTTATGCAATTTATGTAATCTGTGCATAAAACACCTAGGTATAAAAACTCCGCGATCTTTTCACCGCCTTCAACCCAACCTTTTCGATCTTTCCTATTTTGGACTGGTGCTTTCGTTTCATCATAACCCCGCCAAAGCTTCCTGACATACAAATTTATAAGAACACCTTGATTATTCTCGCTACCTATTTACAATCCTATACACTAACCCCCTCCAAGAATTATGGCGGACAATTCAACAAACCCCGAGCCCAAGGGCAAACAAATTGCCTCCGATGATATCCCTGAAAACACCTCCTCTACTCAAGCAGAAGTCGAATCTGAAAATGAAGAAGATAATGACGAAATAAACACCGGCGCAACTGGCACACCAGCTACCGGGAAGAAGAAGAAATCAAAGCGAAAGAAGATAAAGGCCGCATTGGGGGTAGGATCATCAAGTGAATCAAGCAAAGAAACTACAAGAGACGACCTTTCAAAGGCTGTTGCCGGTCTCAGTAAATCTCAAATTGAAGAACTACTCTCACTAAACCCCGCCCTGGCACAACAAATTGGCGCTGCAGATGGTGATCTCTCCGGGAAGCAGGCTGCAGAAGCAGTGCGAAAGCTCAGCTTGGAGGATATCATGACTGGATTGGCCTCGAGCGGTAAGAACGTTAAGGAAATGGGCGCATACAAATTTTGGCAAACACAACCGGTTCCTAAATTTGGAGAAAGCTCGGAGATTATCGAAGAAGGCCCATTTAAGATTGTTGATCCGGCACAGGTCCCAAAAGAACCAGGACCATTGGTATCTGGATTTAATTGGGTTACTATGGATATGACAAGTGACGAGGCTTTGCAAGAAGTTTTCGATTTATTATACGGCCACTATGTCGAAGATGATGAAGCTATGTTCCGATTTAACTACTCGAAGTCGTTCTTGAGATGGTAAGCCTTGTATGTAGAATTGGCGAGGTTTTAACTGACATTTTAGGGCACTTATGTCACCAGGCTGGCAAAAGGAATGGCACGTTGGTGTTCGAGCTACTGCTTCTGGAAAGTTAGTTGCTTTTATATCAGCTATACCTGTCGCACTCCGAGTACGAAACAAGACCCTGAAAGCTTCAGAGGTCAACTTTCTTTGTATCCACAAGAAACTCCGATCGAAAAGATTAGCGCCCGTCCTCATCAAAGAGATTACTCGTAGATGTTACCTTGAAGGGACTTGGCAGGCAATATATACTGCTGGTGTGGTTTTGCCTAAGCCAGTCAGTACATGCAGATATTACCACCGATCTTTGGACTGGAAAAAGTTAAACGAAGTCAAATTCAGTCCCCTTCCACCGAATAGTAGACCAGAATGGCAAATTCGTAAATATGCTTTACCGACTAATACGTCCACCAAAGGACTGAGAGTTATGGAAGCCAAAGATATCGATAGTGTTTTGGATCTTCTAAAGAGATATCTAGCAAAATTCGACATGGCCCCGGTTTTCACCAGAGAGGAGATAGAGCATTGGCTTCTCAACAGAATTGAGAATTCTGCCGAACAAGTCATCTGGTGTTACGTTGTCGAGGTAATATTTTTCCTTACCATCTCTCATTGCAACATAAACTAACAAACTCAGGACCCAACAACCAAGAAACTCACTGACTTCTTTTCTTTCTACTGCCTTGAATCCTCTGTCATTGGTCACGCCAAGCACACCAATGTCCGTGCCGCCTACCTTTTCTATTACGCTTCAACCCTTGCCCTTGATCCAACTGTCTCTAGAGCTGATCTCGGTGCACGTCTTAATGAACTCATACATGATGCTCTTATTATTGCTAAGAAATACAAATTTGATGTCTTTAATGCGTTGACCCTCATGGATAATACTTTATTCTTGGACCAACAGAAATTCGGCGCTGGTGATGGTCAGTTGCATTATTATTTGTATAACTACAAAGCGAACAATATCGCGGGTGGTGTGGATAAGATGAATAGAATTCATGATGGAGGGAGTGGAGTGGGTGTTGTTATGTTGTAACTCGACCGATAATCAAAGGGGAGGGACAAGCGAAGAAATTTTGTTCCTGAATCGATCATGGAAAACAATCACCTCGCAACAACGTTCTCAGGAGAACTCGAATATTTTGTTAGATAGACCGATCAGAGAAAGGAGGATAGGGGAGTGCATGCAACACGTTAAATACCTAAGTAGTTTGTCCCGTTAAGCATACGCATATATACCATTAAGAGACTTGATGCGATTATTTTCATCATCCATGCATATCACCTTTAATTCTCATATCTAAACATCAAACTTCTCGATTGAGTCCCGAATCATAATATCCCGAAAGTCTCATTCTAAATCCAAATACTTTACAACTTGATGTGCAATAATGTAATTGCGAATTATGTAGAGTGGCAGGTAACATATTGCAATTGACGACCTTGAGGTATATATGTATGTATATATGTAAACAATATGTATAGTTTTGCGCATGGTTTTCTGGAACTATGTATACCTGCTTATCTTGTTGTAAATGAATGGATTGAGAAATTGAACGTTTGGGGCTAATGGTTCCTTGTGATATGATATGATATGATATGATATGATATGATATGATATGGAGATGGGGACTAGATGGGTTGATCTGTTGATTTTCAGTGGATAATTTAAGGGGAGATTGTTATTTGGATTGAGGCTTGAACTGGTAGAACTGCATTGGGATTGTGAGGTTGTTTGTTGGGTTTGATGCGTTTAAGTGTGTGTTTGGGTGTTTGCGTACTTGGATGTGTATGTATATGTAATGTTGATGGGGTTTTTGTATAGCTTGTATATGGGATATATATGGGATGAGTATGGTAATCTAGTTGGTTAGTTGAAGTGAGAGGGCTCAAAGTGAGTGAAATGAAAGTATGTTAGTGAAGATGGTTCGAAATACTTGGATTGTATTAGACTGAGTTAGACTAAAGTCTATATACATGGTCTTTATTATATCTAAGCCTTTTGCAGATGTCATTTCAGAGCATACCGGTACTCAAGATATTTTGGTAGTTAATTGAGATTTTCCCACCATCCATTCTAGTATCCGAACGGTGAAATACTATTTTTATGCTTAAAACGGAAAAGTAAGGAGATGAAGCTATTCAGAAGTGGCGTCAGTGATCAATAGTCGATCGTAACGGTTTGATCACGTGACAGACTAAATATGAGACATTTCAATGTCACGGATTCTAGTTCTTCTAAGTCTAATCCTATCCATATGATTTAATTTGTAGAATATGCTTTATGTTAATCAAAAAGGTTGATCATACGGAAATATGTACATACCACGCTGATTATATGTATTTCAAGCCTAACAAGCTGAGAACTCCCATGTCAAAGTTTTCCTCATATGCACATCCATCCACAAGAACCAACCAAGTCCGAGCACTTGTCCACTTCAAAATGAAAACCCGAAATTCTTTCACCACTAACCTTTCCCTACTGAGTCAACTGTCACACGCAGCTAATCTGTGTTACTCAAAGCCTAGAATCTGTGAACAATAAGGCTTCTAGCTTGGTGGAGTTGGAGCTCTCGGATGATCAATTTGCTGCTAGCGGTTAGTTGTATTGCAACTTTGATCTAGCTAATGTATCCATTTCTCCAAGAACTTCTGAATGGATGTCATCGAGGCGATGATATACGAGGCTGTGGTACATGACAAATGGGTAGTGTGATGATTTGGTTCGAGCGGAGAGATTTTTGCAGTGGTTTGACCGGTTGGTGTTACCGACAAACAATGGCTTCTAAATCACTTATAAAGTGGGTTGAAAATGGGACATCAAAAGCTTACTGGACGTCATATTGCTATTCAATGCTTGATTGGAGAGATTAAGATGCCAGGCTCGTATTTTGGCAGTTGAAAATTCTACAATCCAACCATTGGGAAAGAATTTTCTTGGTGTGTATACGCATCAACACTCGAGTTTTGACCCCTCTTCTGGTTGTAAGTAGATCCTCCGCAAATTTGATATTGCAACCCACTCAAAGGGTTCTAACGCAGAACTAGTTGGCGAGTCATACATGAGTTTGTATCCAACACTGCTCACAGATATCTCGCGTGGCTTGAAGGGGCTTCGTCTATCTCAGATCTCTTGGCAGGCATTAGGGTCGCTCTTGCCATGGATGTAGAACCAGAGAAGTATTAAGGAAGCGCCGAGGCCCATGTATATTTTCTATGTTCTCTCCGTTCGTCTCTGCATATGTGCCCGTAGATGTGGCTCACATGAGACTGAGATTTTCCGGAAAGGTAACGCCTAACATCACCCTCACTTTGCTACTGAAGATTTCTTGTTTTCCTTTCCCCATGAAAAATACTCTTTCGATACACCACGGTTTAGGTGCCAGAAATGGATCCCGTATCGTATCAGGGCCATGTTCTCGGTGTTAATCGTGGAGCACAAGTAACAGGCGTTGCTTGTGCTTCTCTCTTCCTACCATGGATTGCCGTTACTCTTCGATTTTATGTCAGGATTGGAATACAGAAATTCTTTGGACCCGAAGATTGGTTGACAGTTGCTTCGATAGTATGTTTAAGTATATCATGATGTATGCGGTATAGTGCTTACAATTTGGTTTCAGACAATACACACTGCCCTGTGCGGACTTTTGTTGCGATCACTCGCATTTGGACTCGGTGCTCATATATACAATATCGATGCAGACTATCTCGATAAACTTGCTAAGGTATGCATATTTGGAAGCTTGCTGGATATATTAACTCATAATCTTCAGTATATTTTCGCAAGTGAAATTCTTTATGTTATCACTATGGCCATCACGAAAGTCTCCATCGGGGTTTACTTCCTTCGACTTTCTAATAGACAATATCAGTTCTGGATTATCTATAGTGTTATGGCTATGACTCTTCTTACTAGTTCGGCATACTTCATCTTCGTGCTGTTACAATGTCAGCCAATATCGTATTTTTGGTATATGTTCAGCAATGGCGCTGGGTCTTGTTTGAGCACGTCAACTCGCGCTAACGTTACTTACGCACATGCGGCTGTAAGTGCTGTGACAGATTGGGCTTATGGTATTCTACCAATTACTTTTGTATGGAAGATGAAGATGAACCCACGTACGAAGCTGTCCGTCGTTCTTATTCTATCTCTCGGGTTTTTGTAAGTGTTCCTAAACACTGCCTCGTCTAGATCATTTACTGATATACAATAGTGCGAGCACAGCAACTCTTGTCCGTATATATTATATCAACAAACTCAATCAAACCACAGACTACACCTGGGAAGGAATAAATTTAGTAAAATGGTCCATCATCGAACCGGCAATCGTATTAACAGCCGCATCTTTTGCAACCCTTCGACCTCTCTTTGGTTCCCGTTCTCAAAAGAAAGCCTTCAGCATCTGCTCTGATACCTCCGCACCCACTGGTAAATCATCCCAGGAAACACTTGTTGAATCCGAAGACGAATATTCGAAACAATTTGCTGCAATGCTGGGTTTAAGTGATACTTATGGCGTCCGAACATACGTATATGCGGACAAGAAAATCGTACCAAAGGAAGATGTAGAAAGACAGCAACTGCAAGCGGTATGGAAGGCGGAAGAGTTTGACGATTCGATAGAAGTTAGTGTTATGAGTGCAGTGAATCAGATAGGAGGGAGCAGCCGATCGGCGGGAGAAAGCAGTCTTCCGGCGGGTGATGAGCGGAGAATTGATTGGGCTAGTGGGTATAAAACGACTGTTATCACCCAGACGAGTGAATGAGTTTATTACGTATATAACTTGGCTTGTGCTTTAACTTTGCTTCGTTACTTTAGCGAGGGTTGGTTTGGGAACCTTAGGAGACGTGTAATGTTGTTATGATCTCAGAACTATAGACTTAGGGTGGACTTCCAATATTGAATATAATATTTAAGCACTGAAAAGTTTCGGGTCAGCGTGTAGATGAGTGTAGGTAGTTTTACAGATTAGGTGAAATATAGTAGGCCCCTTGCAATCATGTCGATGAGAGTTTTGCAAAATGCACATTCGGTTCGTGTTGGCACACTGAAACCACGAAATTCGATAAATCAAACCAATCACATGCATTCGTCTAAGGAAGCATATTCTAGGGGTCGAAAATGTTTTACTCACTATCTGGCAGTGCAGATGGTAATTGTGTTGGTGCAATGCAGTATACCTAAGACCAAATACAAATTATTTTTCAGGAGCTTCGGGTAATAGTGAGATCTTGGATTTATTCATATTTCTGATTGTTGGAAACAAAGCTTTGGAAAAGGAGATCCTAAAATCATGAGTTAATTTAAGTAATAGCGGCTATCACAATGTTTAGGATGGGCTGTTAGAGCTCAGTATTGTGTATATAGTCACGGTAGACGAGGCTATAGTGGCTAAACTCCGTAAGTGTTAAAACATCGGTTTATGTTATCTAAGGTTGATATATGATGTGGAGGAAAGCAAAGATCTATATAAGACATGGTCGCGGTATAGTTGCAGTACTGCAATAAAGGTACCTTGGCAATAGTAGACCTAGTAGTCATCCCATGCTCCTGTCATGGGCAATGTGAGTAGGAGAACTCCCAGCTTGCCCAATCTTTGTCGCATATCTGGTGACCGCAACCTGGATTCGGGGGGTTTGCTTTGCACTCAATTTTGTTTCTCTGATTCAAGTTGCCGCATTTGTGCTATTGTTGTTTTTTGTTAGAATGATGTTTATGGGGGTGGGGACCGGCGCACAGAACGAGGAGCTTACACATATCCACCATCCTTTTGGGAACATACGTTCTGTGATTGATGTTGATACTCTTTGTCCATTTCTACCGTGTCTGGATCTGGTTACATATCTGTCGCATCGTTTCTCTATCTCGCGATGGATCGCTTCGTATCGAGATTTTTCTTCCGTTGGAGTGGCTGTATAATGCAGAATTTCATCGGCAGCAAGTGTGATTTCTGTATCCCAGAAATAGGGGAGAACATCCAATACGTGCTCCAGATACACAATCTGTATTATCTCCAGCATTCTTGTCTCCTTGTGGCGCTGACGCTCTATATCTGCAGCTTTAGGGCTATCGATATTGGAATTGGCGCTTTCTTGCATAATTTTGTCCCATCGGATATTAGATCTTCGTTTTGACCATTTTCTAATGTCGATCTCTATTTGAAAATCGATGCTAGATTCTTTTAGAGCGACTAGTTCTATATCGGTGAGGGCAAAGGGGTCTAGACCGTTGAGGAGTGGTGGGATATGCTGGTATAGACTCCTGATTTGTGGGGTTTGTAGGAAAAGGGCCATTTTGAGATGGGTTGGAGACTTTTCAGTTGTCTATTTGCGGATAAATGATGTTGATGATGGTTACGGTGAGTATAGATATACTTGAAAGGGGAAAGAGGTTCTTTTATGGCCCAGTTGTTCGCTTTTTATCTCTCACATTGATGATTTCGTCCATTCATTCTGTTGGAGAATATTTTGGAATGTTCACCAGGAGTTTCATTCACTGGAAGCAATTGATACATTCAAAGTGAAGAGTTGTTACACTGGGGCGGAGCCTAGGTTTAAATCGTAAGGACCAGAGGTAAACGACAAGAAAAGGGGCAGATTCATACAACATAGTTATTAGCCCCGAAAGTTTTACTCTCCGAAAATCTCCTTCACTAGTCGTAATTCACAACTCAAGTAAATGGGAAAAGATTTTATGGATATTTTAATGATGGTCCAAAGAAAGAAATTCAGAAGTGATTTTAAAGTACAGCTTTTGAAGAAGAAATTTGATCAAGATAATGAATCACGGTAGTGACAGCCATTTAATTACAGCAATCAATAATCATCAATATTTTAGAAACTTTGTGATACGATGGAAGTTTTTCAGACGATTCGGCAGTAAACACTGGAGCAAACAATATGTATAGAATAGCAATTCCCCTCTTTTATCCTCACTTCCTCGCCAAAAATCCACCACCGCCACAGACTTGCTTCCACTCCCTCCCAACACGTTCGTGTATAAATTGACAGCAATATCGTTTCTTAGCGAAAGCAAACTAATACTACTATGGAAAACAATAATTTCGCCTGATTAGATAATATTATAAAATCTAACGGGAGATTACAAAGATTCCAAACACATAGCCATAACGTTTTTGATCAAAATAAGTACCACAACCACTCGCCAATATTGCCAGCACCCAGCTACCAGATTCTTTGGATAGCATCAACAAAGTCGCTTCCCAAATAAGAATCCTAGGCACGGGATTGATCAGCATCGTCACACCCAAAATCAAGTATCACCTTGGTTTTCACGCAAAAATGAGAAATGATCCAAACCTCCTTTTCGTCTAATTACTCAATAGTCACTGGGACTTATTGTGAAAACTCCGTGGGATGAAGGATGGAATCAAGAAAAGGATGGCAGAGTTTAACGCCTCTAGTTTGCAGGGCATGGTGAATTCCAATTCGGATTCAAAATATTCCCATTTTGCTAAAAATAGGTTCGTATATATTTTAGATGAGTATTGCAAGCCATACTGACCTACACTCTAGTGGTCTCGATGTTTCCAGGTCTTGTAAAATCCGAGGGGAAACCTGATTTAACTAAGGAACATTCTGAGGTGAAGAGGACGAATGAAAACAAGCGGCAGAAGAAATGGGCAGAGTGTACATATTGGAAAATTCTGGAATTTGACGATATGCATTATATTGTGGACGTAAGACACACCGTTGCTTCTTAGGAGTATTCAAGCTAATTAGCTCATTGAGCTTTTCGTCGGAAACACAAACTTTGCATTCCTATGAGAAAGCCTCTATTGTTTTCCAAATACACTACGATGATCCCAAGAAATGATTCAATTAGCATCATTAATATTCGATATTGTTTGTAAATTTCAATATTCATCCTGAAGCGACATCCAATCCCTGAACACAAGACTTTCTGTTGTTAAGATATTTGCATGGCTGTTGAAGTTCAAGCCAATAACGGAGAATGACTGGAGGTGAATAGGTTTCGTGATATTCCACTTGGAAATTATATAAGCTCTCATTTAAATTCTTTCCGATTTCCACTTCTTATATCAAAACTCGCCATTTCGACCAGCGTGAATGCTCAACCGTATCACACATCATATTCGGAATTCCACTTCGAATCTCTAACAGTCTCACTTAATCCAACAATACACCCAGTTGATCACCACCTCATGATTCTTATACAAAAGCTCTGTCATCCTTTCCCACGCCTTCATCTAACACACGAATAATGATCTTAGATACATCAGAGTAGATGATGTAGTCTCCATTTTTGATGAAATTCATGTTGGAGATGATATACTACTAGTGGGTACCATGTACCCCCTTCCGGAATCCGCAAGCGCAGGCTCTCTGGGAGATCTCAGTATGTATGGCCGAAATGAAAAAGAATCAAACGGTGGAGATGTAGCAGTGTCGGAGAAAGGGGAAGAGCTCGCCGGCTAACAATCTTCTCATGGTAATTTGGAGACCAATGTTCTTGATATTATTCGAATGATGAGAAAATGTGAAATGACTGGAGGGCGGACTCAACACCTCAAGTAGGAACTAATGGAATTGTGAATAGAAGCAGATGGGAATAACTGGACACTACTAGTACTAGTAGTGATTAGGCTGATGATGGATCTGAAATGAAGAGGAGAAATATGAGCTGTTACAAATTAACAGACGAAGAACACAATGGTGTACAAAGTTGAAGGAGGAGATTGGCGGCTTCCTCTAGTACCTAAATAACGCAGAGATTAAGAATACGCGTTGTCCCAAACGATACATTTGGTATGACAACTTGAAATAAGCGTGATAAATACTATACATATTTCGTGCTAGGCATTGTCATACCACACTACCGTTTCGAGCATTGCCCCCAACTTCGTTGTTATCCCCATCCTGCTCCTCCGGTTCCGATTCCGACTCCGATCCCGATTCTGATTCTAATTCTAATTTCTAATCTAAATCCGACTCTGAATATGAATCCACAAGTTCGTTTTCATCATCGGGATCATCATCACTAAGCACGGATCCTTCTTTACCATCACCCTTAGTTTTGCTTCGTTTCCTCTTCTCCTTATCAGTACCCCGCCATCCCCTCTTACCTGTGATTGGCTTGAGAAACCTGTCGTTGTGCACAGCTCCATCCATCTCCTCGTCACTATCGATTTGGAGAGCCTTGGGTTTACTCTTCGACAAATTATGATCCACTTGCGCATGCCGCAACAGCCTGGCAGTCGTTCTGAACCCTACCTTGTTTCCATGACATTCGCCAACAGAGCAGTAATATACCTTATGCTTCATAGGTAAGGATTCTTCATTTTCTGCGTACTCGGGATCGGATGCCGAATTTGATGATTCCTCTTCATTCTCGACCAACGATGACATAGATTCATCTGATTCACCGAGATCAGGTATCATTCCTGGATAGTATTCTGCAATCATATCTTCTTTCCCTCCTATGGCAGGCCCTTCAACCATGTTTCTCATTGTCATATGCTCCCCAAATAAGTTCGCACATCTTTGCGTAGCTCTGGCAATGACCTCCGGCGAAAATCCAACTAGAGCAGCAGATCCTAGTACCTCACTCCAATCCCTGAGACCTAGCATATGTTTGCGTGGCTTCTCTGAGAGTTTTCTTGGTGATTTTTGAGGAGACACTGCTACAGGTGTAACTCCTCGTTTAGGTGTACTTGGCTCGATTGATGGAGCAAACTTAGGCAGCGGTTTCTTTTGAATTCTGGCAACTCGAGTAAGGTATTCATGCTGAGTTTCACTTCCTAGTCTCTCATAAACCTTCTTCGGCCGTCCTCGATGTGTCTTCTTTGCTCTCCAAAGCTCCGGGTCGTCAATGCTATCATCAATAGGTGTAAATTCAGCCACAAATGGAGGTAGTTCAACAGGTTTAAGTTTGCGAGGTCGCCCCAATGGCCTTTTAGCGGGCGAATCTTTATCTGTAACATCACCTGTTATACTTGTTGCACGTGAACGAGATTCCAAATCTGTGTCAATTTCAGTTTGTGAGGCATACTGTCGGCAAGTTTTGCGTGCATGATGTAAAGCCATCAATAGATCATCTAATTTCGAGAGGGTGTGCCTGACCGATGGCTGCAACAATTCTCGAGAGCGCTCGTCGTCAGCTGAAACCTCTGGTCGAAGGATGGTGGTGTTATTTGGAGGTTGTTCTGAAGATTTCTCAATGCGTTCTTCCGTGTCTTGGAGGTCTGCCGAGAGCTCTTGTTGCGGTTCATCAACATCCATTCCCCCCACGTCACCACCATCTTTAACACGCTCATCATGCTCTTCCGCGATTTCTCTCTCCCGAAACCTCTCTTTTGCATAATTTAATGTGACTCCCATCAAAATATCTTCCAAATCCTTACTGAGTTTTACAAATTCCTTTTTTCTTAGAGTATACATTTCATCTGCATCATCAGGGCCAATCTGCTCGCCATCCCTCGGTACCTTCGTTGCTTCAATCGGCCACGCAGTCCAATTCTTAGGAGGGACAAATCCACCCGAATCATATTGATCTACATTTTCATCATCACCAGCATCCTTTGCGTTCAATTCTTTGGCTCGCTTCTTCAAGGCGAAAGAATTATATAAGTGAACACTCAAATCTCTGTTGCGAAGTTCATCCAGCGAGGCCGCTAAACCACGTTCTTCTTCAGTGATTCGCTGCCATGTTGAGGCTGGTCCTTTCCAGCGGTTTTCGCGCACTGGAGAAGAGCTTGTGAGTGATGAATCAGTTGGCGATGACATTGTAAGAAAAAGTCATGCATTGGGTGGTTGGTTCAAAAATCGGGCAGATGTTTTTGAGGCTATTCTGCCGATGCCTGTTCACTTTCACCGCCTCGGCAATTCAAAAACATGTTCACCGCTTGCCGTATCCAATTATACAAAGACCTTTTCATAACCGAGGGGAATCGGCAGTGATACATTATATATATATTCAACACTAATAAAGTCGATGATTTCAGCATTCTGTTTCTGACTGCGTTACTGAGAATTTCTCAATTACATGGCTGTATAGGTAATGATAAATATGTAATTGCGCGGCCAGAATACTACAAACTACTAATGCTAAATACAGCCTTCAGTTTCTTTAGAATACATAATATTAATATTAATTATTGACTGAGTCGCTCTCTTTTTGTGAATTTGATCTACCCTATTTTCCCCCTTTAGCGTCCAAAGTTTTATACTTTCTGGCTACAAGAGTACAGATATATACTGTTTCCAACAAATTCGCACTTATAGAAGGGCGATTCTCAATCACGTATATAGTATCATGAGGTGCTGGTCCAATTATCAGACGGCGTTGTGAAAATCTGCAATGGAGTTCTAAATGTTCGTGACAATTCATATGAGTAGAGTTGCTTTAGCGATTAGTTTACTGCGATTTTCTGACACGGTAAGCATTAGCAACTCTATAGTATATCCTAGGTGCTGGACTAGGTTGATTAGAGTCTAGGTCTCCCGTTATCTGTCAGGTAGCCTCATCTCCATAATGTAATTTATAAGTCTCTCGTATCCATTTCTGTAGCCATCACATCTATGCCATCATTATCTGAAAACTATTTTTCTGTTCAATCAATCTACTCGAAGCTCACAGTCGTATGCGCCAACCTCTACCGCTATCATGAACAACGTGATGCAAAAGTCACGGCCAAGTCGATTCTCGAATACTTGCACAACAATCCCCGAGGATGCTGTTGTTACCGACTTCACAGCTGAGCCGTTTGCTGCAAATTATCGACGTCGGATGACCGCAGTGAACTCGCCAACCCCCCCTGAAAGGCAAACCAGACCACCGAATTTTTCCGAGTCCTCGATTCTCGACATCCGTTTGATGCATCCTTCACGAAATGTAACCCTCCCACACACTCCTCTTGAGTCTTCCACTACAACTCCTGCGCCAACCGGTTCCAGGTTACCGAGTCTTGGCCGTACATCGAGTCTGGTCCGTAAAGCGAACCCTGCTGAGTCTACGATTGTAGTCCATCCGAACCCTCTCAATAATACCCGGATCAATCCAAATCACTTGAGTCCTGCACCCCTGGAGCGCGTTGATGAAGGCATAGATTTAAGAATTTCAACAAAGGACCGCATTTGCTTTGCAATGCGCGACCTCTGGGTTGAGGTCAAATCACGAATAAAATGGGAAAGCAAGTCAAAAAGGAAGGCGAGAAAGGAAAAAGAGGTTAAAAGGCGAGAGAGCGTCGCAAGAACAAAGGCTGTCGACGTGAAGATGGCAAACCAGATAAATGACCATAGACAGAGGGAAGAAAGGAGAAACAGCAATGCGAGAGAGAAAGAGAAACAAAACAAGACACAAGTGAAAGGATTGGAGGAACGCAATAAGGTTTTCAAGAAGAAAACTGCGGAAAAGGAGGAGAGAGAGCGTAAAGAGAGAGAGGGAGAAGAAATAAAAGGGGTGAAACTGTAAAGGAAGAGTCAAAACCACTGCCTGCGGCATACAAAAAAGAAGCTGCGAAGATGGAACATACTTGCATATGCCTCGTAGTTTCTGGCCCAGAATTGGATGCCGCGTGGTATGTGTTTGGGTTCAGACACGTAGACCATGGATCTTGGATTTTAGCAGTCATGTACATAGTACAGATATTTAGTCCTTGTATAGTGATTCGAACCAATGCTGGAACTAGGTTTATAAGTAACCACGAAGACTTAAACACGCCAACGAAATATAAATAATAGACCGTATCCAAATCCATTAACTTGATATCATAATTATATTTGCCTGACCTCCTTACCCTTCATTTCCGGTCGTTCGACTTCCCATTCGTCCCTGAGAACGGCATAGAGTAAATCCGCAACAACCAAGACACTCCAACCAAGACTCCATACGAGTGTGATTGCATAGAAAAAGTTGGCATTTCCACTTCCAGCATAAATCCACAGATAGTAAAATGCAGGGCCTAACAATGTTGCGTATAGTACCGTCGAGGAGGCCAAGAATGTATATCGCATCAGCGGGAAAAGATGACTGTAGACAGGAAGCATTCCTAAAAACAAGGAGGTATCTGATATCGATGGGTATGGCTTGAAAATTGCAAAAATCCCAAGAAGTATTGTGAGCACAAAAAGAGGTTGGCGTCTCACGCGAATTGTCAAGCCTCCAACATACGAGGAGAGGTGAAGCCAGAATACACCGAGAAAGAATGACCTAAAGGAGTCAAACATTTCAATGAAGAAATACCACCAAAGTCCAACATTTGGGGTCAGATCTGGAAGCAGAAGCTGAACACCGTAGGTGGATGACAAGAATTCCCAAGACTCTGTAATAATATACGACATGTGCAGAAGTGAATATAAATACCCACTCACAGCTACAGCATTGGTGGCGATGAATAATGGTAAAGACTCTTGGCGCTTGCTAGGACGTTGACGATCATAGCATAGCAGAGCTAGAGGAGGAAAGAGAAGTATAGGATACATAGAGAGATATGCTGCGAAAGCTATGGAGAACATCGAGCTATAAGAGGCACCAACTAATGCTTTCGAAATAGCATAAAGTATAGCACAAGTTGTGAATATGCTTGTGGGGCGTCCAATGCAGGTTGCAATGGTGAATGGATTGAAAAGAAAGGCAGCAGCAATGACGAAACTTGTCCACCGTTTGTCTTTTCTAGGAGAGGTAAAAAGCCTCGAATTTCCTGCTTCTCCAGACTCTGCTATATTTATCAAAGCATTCGCGCTCAAAAGGTCCACCAATATGTACAGCAGATATGTGAATACGGGGTGTATCGAGGAGCTTGGGAGGAGAGAGAAGAGAGGGAGGAATAATGGTGCCTGATGATAGACGCCGCCATCGTATGGAGAAACGTTGTGATTATAAAGAAAGAGACCTTCTTGCACTATAAGGAATTAGTCACTGCATCAATGCTGGCATACACGTATGGAAGATATACATCTCTTGAAGCTTGTTACTGGTGTAGATATCTCAACCCGAGCTGTCAACAAATCTGGAAGGCCAGGAAAAGATACAAATAGTAATAAACGGACAGCAGCAGCTGCACCAAAAAGAGCAGCCTTCCTTCTATCGATACTCATGATTGGCATGACATGAGATGCTTTTATTGATTTATTGAGCAAAAGAGTGAAGCTCAAAGTGTGATATACCCCAGATCATGTAATCTCATCTCCTTCATTCAATCTTCACCCACGGTGGAACCTTTGAACCTGGTGAACTACTTACTTGCTTTTCTACCAATCGATTTGTTGATATTCTGTGCCTTGGGGTCAAATGGTCCGTGTAAGGCGGTGAGATAATCCATCCAATGGGTAAAGTTTCCTCGATTGCTTAGCGGCAAAGCATTGAGGAATAAAAAAAAAGTTCTTTGCTGGGAACTTTTTTATCAGGAAGACCGATATCCATCCCCCACGATACAATCTCCATTATCATTCGGATTTCCATCGTAACAGCAGCAATGGGACGAATTAAGAAGAAGGGAACTTCTGGTCAAGCCAAGAACTTCATTACTAGAACTCAGGCAGTCAGGAAATTACAAATATCGTAAGTGGAATCATCAATTGTGTTATATGGCTGATGGCTGTCTTTTCTCAACGCCCTCAGTCGCATTCGCTGCTCTTCTCCTGTATCAAAATACTAATCTTCGGATCATACAGGCTCCCAGACTTTCGTAAGTTATGTATCTGGAAAGGAATATATCCTCGAGAACCAAGAAATAAAAAGAAGGCATCGAAATCCTCGACGCATTCCACCACTTTTTATTACACCAAAGATATCCAATGGCTTCTGCACGAAAAGATTGTCGATGCATTCCGCGAGCAAAAAGCCTTGGAGAAGAAGATCTCGAAAGCTTTAGGGCGAGGAGATGCACATGATGCTGCACGACTTGAGCGTAACGCATCAAGACCGGAGAAGACTGGAAAGACTAAATATAATTTGGATCATATCATTCGAGAAAGATACCCTACATTCATCGATGCGCTACGAGATCTTGACGATTGTTTGTCTATGCTCTTCTTGTTTGCGAATCTGCCTTCAACCTCCACTGTTCCTGCAAAGATGATTGCCAGATGCGAGAAATTATGCTTGGAATTTGAACATTATTTGATTGTCTCAAACAGCTTGCGCAAGTCATTCTTGTCTATCAAAGGAATCTACTACCAGGCAACTATACAAGGACAGGATATTTTATGGCTCGTGCCCTATAGATTCAACCAGCGAGTTACTGGAGATGTAGACTTCCGAATTATGGGTACTTTTGTCGAGTTCTACCAAACTCTACTAGGTTTCGTCAATTTCCGTCTCTACACCTCCGTTGGATTGGTTTACCCACCAAAATTCGACAAGGCTAGAGATGATCAAGATGCGGGTCTAGGAGCATTCTCATTGGAAGGGAATGGCGTTGGTGCTATTGAGCAACCAAAACAAATTACCAACGGCGATGCCTCAAAGCCTGATCCAAAACTCCAAGCAGAGATTGACAAGCTAATGCTTCAACTCAATGCGCCAGATAAGGAGGCCGAGGAGACAGCCAAACCTGCAGCTGATGATGACGAGGAAGAGCAAGCAACTGAAACCATTGATAAATTTGAACCAGCCGCACCAGGTGGTGATATCCTTATGCAGCCTTCCTATTCCGCGACAGATCCATCGACTTTGTTTTCAAAGTTCACCTTCTTTTTGTCAAGAGAAACACCTCGTCAACCCCTCGAGTTCATCCTTCGTGCATTTGGTTGCAAGCGAATTGGCTGGGACGCAGTCCTCGGAGAGGGGGCTTTCACCCATAATGAATCGGATCCGTCAATTACCCATCAAGTTGTTGATCGCCCACCTGTGCAAGTTCAACCCGAGGAAGATGAGGAAGTCAAGGAAGACAATCAAACAGCTCAGCGTTTGAGACCCGGAGCTCGAGTTCCTGGTCGGATATACATCCAACCACAATGGATTTGGGATTGTATCAACGACGAAGAGCTCAAAAGACCAGATTTGTATGCACCTGGTGCACAGTTGCCTCCACATTTGAGTCCCTTTGTCAAGAAAGTACGTGGCCAGTACGATCCTTCGGCGCCTCTTGAAGACCAAGAGAGAGAGGACGAGGAACTTGAAATGGATAGTGGTAGTGAAGACGAGGCAGATGTTTCCGATGATGAGGCGGCTGTTCAGAAACAAGATCTGGTTACAGCTATGGATGTAGATGAGACTGCCGAGGGTATGGATGTTGCTGGATCCGATGATGAATCTGACGAGACCCCTGAAAAGGCCGATGAATCTTTCGGTGGGTTTTCGGAGGCTGAAGATAGTGAAGATGAAGGAGAAACAGCTGCTCTTCAACGCCAACGAGAACTTGAGGCTGAGTTATCTGGTGTGGCCTTACAAGAAAAGGAAGTTGATCCAAGGGTCAAAGCTAAGACAGACGCCAAAAAGAAGGCTGCTAAGAAGGCGAAAGAAGAAGACGAGGAATTAGAGAGATCTAAGATGATGATGAGCAGGAAGAAGAGGAAGATTTTGGAGAAGATGGTTTACAGTAATAAGAAGAAGGATGCCGAGGCAGAAGCATTAAGAGCTAAGAGGAGAAAGATTGAGAAGTCCGGCAAGGCTGCTCCAAGAGGATGAGAAAATAATAGTGGTGCATGTAGTTGAGAAAAGTATGGCGTTCATGGCTTGGACAAGGAGTTTCAACCTGCATTTGGGGGTTTATTACTGTGGTTATACCTGCGAAGATTAGACTAGCCAATCGTTTTCATTGCCATGTATGTTGCAAACATGATTTTTGTGACTTTCCGTGACCTTTGATGTATAAGACTTATTATCATTTTATGCCGTTGTAATACATACCTCCTTGATGTTGTAAATAAAAATACAGGGACTCAAATGACTCTTTGGGTATGGTCGGGCTTCCGAAACACTGAAATCAATTCGGATCAGAACTACCGAATGGCTTGTGGATCAACATCCCTCCAGTACATGGAAGCTTAACCTGTTGATTCCACAGGTACCATATTCAAAACCACAGCTATTGGACAACCCTTTCTGTGCTGTTACCTACCTTCCAACATGAGATAGCACTCATTCTCACGACTTGGATGCTACTGCATACAGATAGCTCGAACGAGTGAAAACCATGACATCTTATTCTCCCCTCGACGCCACGACAAGAAACAGTTCCAGCACCTCTCCGATCGAACGCC
The DNA here is from genome assembly GCA_009299455.1 of Monilinia laxa. Taxonomy (NCBI): domain Eukaryota; kingdom Fungi; phylum Ascomycota; class Leotiomycetes; order Helotiales; family Sclerotiniaceae; genus Monilinia; species Monilinia laxa. Next base: position 891,106 of record VIGI01000017.1, read on the forward strand.
GAACAACTTCAAGTACATACTCGAGCTCGAACCAACGATATAGTAATGACAGCAGCGAAGCAGGCGAATCTAGCACGGCAGCTAGTAATCGGAATAGCTTTGCGACAAGTACCTTGAACGAAGATGAAGGTGAACAACAGGGGGGATTGGATGGAAACATAGAGGACAGGACCAGGAAAGATGGCAGAAGTAACCATAGGATTCACAACAAGAGTCGAAGCGGCGGAGGCTTTCTATTGTCAAATTCCTTATTTCATCGCAGCGCGGAACCCTCACCTATGGCCGCGGCAGAACACCAACCTCGCAGTCGGGGGTTACTTCACGACTTAAAAAGCAAATCAGCAGACAAGAAACAGAACAAAAGGCAGTCACGCATTAATACTGGAGTAGGAAGCCCCCTGGCTTCTAACGTAACCAGCGCTCCCACGACTCAACGAATAGAAGAGGAAGACACAGTTGATGAAAATGCCACACCAGGCAGCGGACATGGACAAGACACAAATGCATCTGAGAAACTCGCCGCTGCGAGTGGGCTTGATGTCGATTCAGCTCAGATTGTCAATTTGGCCCTGAATCTTAGTGAGAGCAGAAGAATTTCATCCAGGCGTAATATCTCTACACCAGTATCTTCAAATTCTGTAGGTTTTAGAGACGAGATGGCGGCAGGAGGCAGTCTACGTCACCATTTACAACAGCAGAGAAGAGTTTCTAGGAATGTTTCGCCGAAGCCTGACAGAAGTGATAGAGCTCTCATAGGTTCTCCACGCATTTCATCTGGACTAAAAACAAGCCCTCTACCAATAGCTTTCGATTCAATCGAAACCACATATCACTACCACTTTTCTGCGTCTACCTTGGCGAGAGCAGAGAAGGCCAAGAAAGTAATCGAACTCATGGCCCAGTACCGTCGGCTATTACAATATGTTCCTCCTCTGAAATCCGGAGACATGGAGAAGGGTCAACATACCAGTCCCGATGGTCCTATTTTCTCATCTCCTTCATCCGGTGCAGGCTCGACTTCTGAACAACCCAATCGTGTGTTTGGGAGGCATTATAATCCTCTACAGTATATAAGGAATAGAAAAGTGCGTGCTCGAGCTCGTATCTCTATTGATGGAGAGGCGCAGGAATTCGGAAACGTCCACAAGGTATCATGGTGGGTTGATGAGGTCTCAAAGGCTGCACTAAGTGACAATTTTATCAATGGAAATCATGTAGCACTACCACCCTTCTCGAAAAATATCGAAGAAGGATCTTCCCCGCACATGTCACCTCAGCCTGCGGGAAGTAAAAGCCAACCAGCTCCTAAGTTGACGAGACCGAGAATTGACTGGGCTACCGATCCTGCTGATATGCTTGCAGATATTTTCTGGATGGAACAGGGTGACAACAAGATGCTGATCGAAGATCGAAATGGGAGACCAATATTTTCCCGGGACATTGAGCCCAGGCAATCCATTTCACGCAGACCCGAAGATTTCGATACCCTTCAATCACCAGAGATATCTCATCGTAAAAAGGCAAACTCGGCTGTAGACCTTCGTATAGACACTAAACTTCCCGAGTTCAGATCTTCTAAGGTTGATTCGGACAAGCATTTGGAAAGCACAGCTTCCAAAGTTCGACACAAACTACATGACGCAGCTCATACACAGCACGGTAGCAGTGGTGCAAGTCGCGAACGTTCTCGCTTCTTACGATCTAGAAGCAGGTCTAGTTCTGATTCCTCTGACAGCGAGCATATAAAAAGGTTTTCGAAACGAAGACGTAGTGGGACGAATGAAAGTCAAGATGATCATGGTAAAGATATTCTCGAGAAGCAGATGCTGGAAATGCTTGCGAAGGAATCGGGAACTTCTAATTGGATGACACCGAACAAACTCGATAAACGGGATTTTAATCCATCTAATGAAATCCCAACGCTCCCAGTACTCAATAGCGGGGAAAAATCAGATTCAAGCACAAGTTTGCATCAACGGAGGGTCGATTCGAAGGCTATTAATAAAGATTCGCCTACTAAGAAAAAGCATCCTTTTATATCTACCACATCAGGACGACCAAGCCTTGAAGTACCGGGTGTCAGTCCTCGAAATTCTTTAGATGGGCTTGACACTACTGCACCCAATTCTCCACAGGTTCGGGCTTCTAAATTGTCGAACTTTGTTCCCAGTATTGGACTGGACCTCTCTTCACCTCGTAGTCGCCGATCATCGCCAAATAGAAAGCGGGCATTGTCACGGGTGAGATCCAAGATCAACCCGTTTCGTGAACACAGTAGAGACCGTAGTGTTGAATATGAACCAGAAAAGTCTCGTATGTCGATTGATTCTATTGGTTCTATCAATTCAAGAATCGACCCTAAAGAGCAATTTACTGATACTGCAAATGACCGCAACCGATCTATGAGCCCCGCGAAGAAGTTTATCACAAGGGATACGGATGAGGGCGCAAAGTCCCTCAAGAAAAAGGCTAGTATACGTAGGGGCAAAGGCGATGAACCATCTGGCATCCGAGGATTATTCAAAGGTTCCCGTGGACCAGTGGCTAGAGTTAGTGAGTTTCTTTGGAAAAAGGACTGGAATAATTCTACAGCTTCGACCGATGAATCGGATATAGAAGATTATCGTACACCAGTTCGCGATACCGAAAAGGTTATTCTTCTTGATAAACAAGACTCGAGACCAGTGGATGTGGACATACCTCATGACAAATCTATACCAACTTATATCAATGATATGCCTACATTCAAGTCGCCTTTAGAAAACCGCGGAAGGTCTACACAAAGCCGCAGAGCAGAAGCAGTCATTGAAGCTGAATCCTTAGAGATTGAGAATTCGTCAAGATCAAAACTTGAACCCCCTCCAAGAATCGAGATTGACGGAGTTTCACCAGCATCATCTCCAGAAGGCAGAAATCGACGAATTTCTGACATATCCGATATCTCAAATCGCAAAGGGAGCTATGCTCGAGATGTTCGTAGCACAGATACTCGTCTTAATGCGTTACTAGGATATCCCGGGCGCAAAGTCGACACAGTGTTCGTCACGGGCTTATCACACATCAAAACCAATGAAGATAGACGCCCATCTCTAGATGTTACTCGCCGATGGAGTCACTCCGAAAGCGGAGTGTCGTTCCATCGCGGCCCTATGACGAGGCGTGACATTGCCTACGTTAAGGCTCGTCTTTATAGTTCTGGTATAAAGTCCATGTATCTTACACGTCAGGCGACGGAACCAGCAGACTTTCACGCTGCCCAAGACAAATGCTATCAAGGCATCGTTTCCCTTACCGATAAGCCTCTTCCCGTAGTCTCGAGGTCACAGCAACATATACTGGCAGCAAATATCATCCGGGACGATATTCAACTTTCATCACAATTATGGCAACAATCTCAAGAAAACTTCTCCATTAATACCATACAAACTCTCTTGACCGATATGGGAGCTCTACATAGTCGTCTAGTAGATTATCTGACTCCAATGGTGAGGAAAGCTGCGGATGACGCAGATGAGGTCTCAAAAGATCTGGTCACGAGTCAGATATTGGAAGTTAACAAGTTGACTGCTAGTATGGATAAGATGATCAGGAGAAGGAGAAGAAGACTGAGATGGGTGAGGAGAGGAGGTTGGGTTATGGTAGAATGGGCGCTGGTGGGGGTAATGTGGTATGTTTGGTTTATGGTTGTTCTGTGCAGGGTGGTTATGGGTATTGGAAGAGGTACTTTGGGGGCTGTGAAGTGGTTATTTTGGCTGTGAATACTAGGAGTGTGCTACAGTTCCTTTCGTTGCAAGAAGGCAGAAGGTAATGAGGCTGCGACGAAGAGCATCTCATATATTAATAACAGGGGGCGGGGAAAACATAATATACTGTATGATATGGTACAATTCACAACATGGGGTTGGAAAACAAAAGGGATCAATGGATATTATTAGGACAGAGAGGAAGTCAAATGGAATGGGTGGATGGACTGGGGGATGAAAGGATTTCCTTTGTCGGAAGAATTAGAAAGAAACACTTTAATATATAAATGATACCCGATAATCTAGCTTAATACAATACATTTCGATATGCGAGAAAATAGGTAGTGCACCTAAGACCTCGACAATATATTTCCAACGTGAAATGAAGCGCTCATGTGAACATATTTGTTAGTATAACTGACAACACCTGTTTGATACAACTTTTTATCTTGTGCATTCTTGTCTTGTAGTAAAATAAAACATGACAATTGGGAGAGGTGTTTATGTGGAGTTTGCATAAACCAGAACTTTCGTTTGAAGAGTGGAGGATCTTATTTTGGTTGCGCTATTATCACGGGTATTGCCATCAAGGCCCTTCTGATGCCTCACAAGTTGCGATATCATCTTTTTCTACAAGTTTTGCACAATTTTTCGGGTATCTGCCCTTCAAAATTCGATTGGACGCATTGAAATTACATTATTAGGCAAACTTTATCTCTTATTTGGAGCGAGTTCTGGACTGTCATATCACTTGATTCACTTGATCACAATGAACTATTTACTTATATGTTTCTGACTAAAGAAGATTTATTATATTAATTATTCTAGCAGACACGAGATGTTTTCCCCTGACTAAGTAGAGGGCCTATCCATAGAGTTCCAGCTCTTTCTATCATACAAGGATCAAAGGAATAAAGGAAAGGATTCTCACTCATCTCTCTGAGTCTTCCTCCATCACCTTGCCTCCCTTCTTCACAACTCTTTCTCCACAGTCCCAGGCATTCATCTTCGCAGCCCACTCCTGCATTATCGGCTTCAATCTGATCATTCTCTTTTCCAACTCAATTCCCTCCGCTGCCGTCATCTCCCTCTCAGTTCCCTCCTTTCTAGCACCTTTAGGCCCCATTCCCCAGATATTCGCACAATGCAGGCAAGGGAAGGGACTATGGAGGGGCTGGATGAGGAGTTGGGGACAGGGAATTCGGGTTGAGAATGAGAATGTATTGGCAGGATCATCAGGGATTCCTCGCCGTCCAGTGATGGATTCAGCGATGGAGCGAATGTTGTCTTGGAAGACTGACGATGCTTTTGTGGAGAGGGCGCGACTCAATCGAGCGAGAGCTCCATCATTTGATCCCTCCGATCGAGGCGTTCGAGGTGTTTCCGGTCGGGATCGGATCTTTTCGGCAATCGTTGATACAATGCTGCCGGCTCGGCTGAGTGTTGAACTGCGAGATCTTCCTGAGCGAGGGCCGGATCGGAGCAGGCTCTGCTTTGATCCGCAGATTGGAGAGTGATGCTTGAAGGCTGTGGTGATATGGCCGCAGAAACCGTGCAAGGTTTCTGTTACGTGGCAAATTGTCTCCCCTGAGGTGAGAGCGGTGTCTTCGGCTGACATTATTGCTTGATTTGCTTGAGTTGGAGTCTGGTGAATTGTTATCTCTCTGCTGCATTGTATATGGTTTCTGTTGTTTCTAGTATCTCTCTGGCATATGAGGTTAAAACAGGCGAGGCAGAGATAGGGGCTATTTATAAACTTAAAGAGTCGCATTGTTCTGGAAAAGGGGATTAGAACAATGAAATTGTTCATTTGTTCGTGGACTTGAGAGCAGTTGTTGTCTTTGGAGGCAACAAAAGAAATAGAAGCTCTGTTTTGTTCTAGTTTTGTTTTGCATTACCTTTCTTCTCACAAACAATTCATCCCCTTGAGCTCGATGTATGGGAGCCAGTGGCCCTTTCTTGCTACTGGTTTGTTGACCCTTCTCAAACATCGACGTAGGGAGTCAATATATCATAAGTAGATATGGATCTCAACTGGCTTTAAACTTGAATCCTACAGGCATTCCTCCTCAAAAGAAAATTCAAACCGGACTGAAATCAATCTTAGAATCTCAGCATTTTTTACAACAGAGCCTACTTCTCATACTTGTATATCATAATCGACTGTTCGGCATATAAATGCCATGCATTATGTGGTCCGCTGCATAGTAGGCCAGACTTAGAGTGCTCTTATTGCTTTTATACTTTTTATTGTAAGCTGTATCTGTTATTTTTATTGTTACTTATCTATTAAGAAAGGAAAAAGACTAATGCAAAGACTTTAATCCTGTTTTCGGTAAACTACTTTTATAGCATAAAATTGTAGTGATTTTGTACTCTAATCAAGATTCGAAAAAGAATTCTTGCCTTCTAAGAATCTACAACAAAATCCACCCCATTACTATTATAGCCATTATCACTTTTCATGTTGTGATTTTAAGCCTCTCCGGCCCCCTCTCCCCTCTTGCCGTATAGATTCTATGATAAAATCCAAGTGGCATCGGAGTAGGCAGAATGATCTCAATTTCTATAGTGCAAGAGTGATCTTACTTTAGGATTTTATATATTAGCTTTTCAAAGTTAACAAAGGCCATCTAAATTGTGACTGTACAATAAGAAGTGGGAATAAAAGCAAGTAGCCGATATTATGAAAGGGGGAACAAGTTAGCTGGATACAATTAACATTTACGTTTAACATTAATTTTAAAGCAATAAAAATCGAGATATCGAAAATGATGATATCAGCAAAAGAAATTTGAAAATAATTTACTATTCACATATAAACTTGAAACTGATTTACTACCATGGCTAATTTCTACAATCACACGAAAACTGGACTGAAAATTCTAAACTACACTTACTATTCACATATCTATTGTATAATTTTTGTCTTATAAAGAACTGTTTTTATTATCGTTTGATTCGTTTCTGGTTAAGCATCCCCCCCTTTTTTTTAGTTAAGCACCACCTCTTTTTTATGGGGTGCTTAATGATTGTACGGAAAGATTGAAATGATCTAAGGAAAAAGAATCTAGGAAATAACTTCAAGTTACCTTAAATTCGCACCCAAAGAAACAAACAAATAAAGAAATACTCTACGATGCGTACCTCTCTTCTACGTATCCAGTTTCGCAGCTTTCATATTTCTCCTCCGATGCCCTTTACTTCTGTCTCATGCGCTCTCGGAGACGTTCTTCCATTTCCATTTGGAGACGCTCCTCCGTTCCCTTCGGTCTCATGCGCTCTCGGAGACGATCCTCCATTTCCATTTGGAGACGCTCCTCCGTTCCCTTCAGTCTCATGCACTCTTGGAAACGCTCCTCCATTTCCCTCATACTGAGCTCCTCTTGATCTTGCTCTTTTCGCGTAATTTCTTTGCCTGTGTAGGAAGAGGAAGATGAAGATTCAAATTCAGAGTTTGATATGGGAGGCGAGGGTGCGCGGGGGAGTACTTGATTGGAGTGAGGATGATCTCGGTATGAGTGAGGCACATGAAATCTGCGATAATCCTCTCTCTCGGGATAGGATGGTTCTTCAGATTTATATGCCGAGGGTGAATATCGGTATTTTGGCGCCTGGTGACGTTTATGCTCTCTCGGGGATTTTCGCGATCCACCCTCACGTCTACTAGGTGGCTTCTGATACCCATTCTCCTCTTCAAACTCCCTTTCAGACTCCCAATCTAGCACAGCTAGCTTGCTTAATATCTGAGGGGTTGTTCTTTCATCGTCTAAGGATGGGGGTAGCCCTTTCTTCTCGCCTGCAGTGGCTTTGCTTCCGTGTGGCATGATGAATTACTCTTGTTTTCTGGTACAAGGTTTAAGTTTGTATGTGAAAGTGATGATGTAATGTGTTTGGTGGTGGTATTCTATGAACTGGTGAGATGTAGAATGATTGACAGGGAGATTTGTAGGAAAATAGGAAAGTTCATATACTTGAGAGTATCTGCTGTTTTGGAAGTGTTTAAGTAACAACAAAGCGCAGAGACAAAGACTATAAACAAAGGGTCCTTTAGAATCCTATTTTGCATCATAAAGGAATAAAGAAAGAACATGGGAACGACAAAGAAAACATCAATGGTCTTTATTCACTGATAGCTAACTACTCGGTCAATATCGAGAATCTGTAAGCATTGTATAACTTGAAAGTAAGAATGGATATCATACTGTACATATTTTCCCTGTAATCCAGAACAGCAAACATCAAACGCCAATTTATATACACCCGTCTGTGAACAATGCACACCACTACTGCATAACCCGTTCTTACCATCAAGTCACTCTATAGTTTTGATTACCCTCGCAATCTCATCAAACCCGTTCCCCTGCAGCTCTTGCCTGACCTCCGTTAGCAATCCCACCACTTCTCCTCCTCAATCTGTTGCCTGCCTTTTCTCTAAATCCACTATCAGTAAAATCCTTCATTCCCTGCTCCTTAATCGCCCTGTTTTCCTCCAAATCCTTTTGATCTCCAAAACCTCCTGCAATTGCGGAGTTAACACTCCCCCTTAATGCTTCTCCAGCTCCATGTATACCCCGCGCAGCATTTGCGATACTTTCTCGCTTACCTCCTGGACGGGAAAAGTTGACGTTGGGTTTTAAGGGGCTGTCTAATCTTTGCTGTTCAGTGATTGGCATCCGTGGTGGATCAGTGGTAATTGAGTTTGATGTTAGGTTCTTGTTATGAATGTCATTATTTGCCTGTGAATTTGTTTGAGGGCTGATGAGATTTGTGGCGACATTTGCAGTATTGGAGGATTTGGGATCGACGGTATGGTCTATCACCAGAGGGGGGACGGGATTAGAGTTTCGAAGTGGTGAACGTTCAGGAATCACACGACCACCACCAGTGCTAGTCCTTCGAAGAGACTGTGGCTCTGTATCCGGAGACATAAGTGTGTGAATATGCTCAGAAGTTTCAATTGCTGGAAGTGGTGGCTCATTCAACGGGTAAGTTGTCGAGGACGCTGGAGGAGGATCGATTGAAGGATCATATGGATGGGTTGTAGTATGAGAAGTACCATCATTGCGAACCGTTGTTGTGGCTTGTTTATGTCAGATTTGCCTCTCAATCAATGAATAGATTCAATGTCAGGTACGTACTGGTAGTAGTTGTAGTTGTAGTAGTCGTCGTAGTTCCGGGATTGTGGTTTGCACTTTGATTTATCCGAGTATCTGCGCTCGAGATATTGCTACTTTGAAAAGAATCATTATTGCGATTGTTTGGAATCCTATTTTCTTCTTCTGAAAGGATTGGGGATGCAAGTGTTGGTTCCGCCGCTGCACTCGGTGCAAAGCGAGTTTTATCTTTGCTTCTGAACAAACCCATTGTTGACTTCAATTATGTTATCTAGTTGAAAAGGTAGATTGGTTTCCCTACATCTAGATAGGTATATGGATATATAGTATGAGAATCGGCTTGTCTTAAGCTCATAAGTTCCTCGTGACGTAATTATGCATCACCTCAAAGCAGGATGTAAACGTCGATCACTACTTCGTTCATCCAATATGCAAGAGACTGCGCCACACTAGTAATCTTAACCTGAGCCACACGTTGTGTACGAATACTTAAATGAACGTATCATGATCAGTTGTCATTATATTTTTGTATCATCTCGGTGGTGGTGGTGTTATAACGGCCTGATAGATAGGCTCATGGTAGGTAATATGGCTCGTTATTGGTGCTACTTTGAAGTTGAATGCAAAGTGAGCTATATACCCGGCATATGTCTAGGCCATGATGAAGGGCTTATATCTACCCCAATTCGCATTGTAACAATACTTTCGAGGGCTAGGCTAGGTCCGCATATATACCCAATAAATCTTCCAAATGATGTAAAACACCTTTGCTACTTCTGAGCCCATTTTTTCATATAAGCAACTTGTGCGCTTCCTCAGCTTTTTGATAAACCTTTTGGGCCTCTCTGATTTTCGCTACCATTAAAGAAGTCGTGATCATCATTTCCCTAATTTCTGGCATCAAGTAGACTTTTGCTCTTTGTCCTCTAAATAATCTCGTTCTTGATTGAAGATCATTATCTACTTGAAGGAGTTTGTGTAGTTCACTTTGTGGTACATAATTAGACGCGTCCGGTCCAAGTTCTATTGGCCAGTCTGAAGCGAAGTCGAAGGGAACATATCCATCAGTTTGAAGCTTCTCTTGCTCAGTGATATTCTCCTCACGAATAACATTCAGCCGCGAGAATGCAAGAAGTCGGTCGATATTAATCGGATCCAATAATTCCAGCTCTTGATTCTGGGAAGGCTCGTTGTGTCGCTTCTGCACATTTATCAAGACCTCGACATTTTCGAATATACTCAGTAGATTATGTAATGTATCCTCGGTTCTTACAGAATTATTGCCCTCGAAGCGACAGGGCTCTAGTATATGAACTGCCAGTTTTCGCACTTTTCCTCTATCGAGGAACCCATTTGGATGCCCACCTACAACCCAGGGATATCTTTGAATATACAGAGTATCAATCTCGAAATTGAACCAGGTTTTGGGCTCTGCCGATTCCGTGCCGAATGCTTTAACATATAAACTCGTTACAACATGTCGTGATTCCTGGCATACAGCTGCCATTGAGATCTGCGAGAGTGACCTGTACTCATTGGTTCTACCATTATAGTTTAGAAGAACTATCCGTGGGCCTGGCATTGCAAACTCCCAAATCTTAAGTCGGAGTTCTGGAGGTAGGTCATTAAAGCAAATAAAAGAGTCCGCATTGTCATCTTTGTTTTCCCCATCGTAGAAGTCTTCCGGTCGCTGCGCAATGGAAACCCAACCGGAGTCGACTGGGTCGTGATAATAGCGACAATTTTTGCAGTAGTCCGGTTTCGGATCCATTGATATATCAATGTCAATGTTGGCATAGTCGCAATGATAACAATACTTGCGTTTCTCGTTCATGGCGATAGATCCTGAAGAAATTGATGTCGGGTTTTTCTAAGGATACACTGGTGAATGGATTGATATCGATGCCTCGTTTATGCAAACTGTTAGAACTGTGAAGCGGGCCCGATTGTTCTCGTGATGTGTTGAAGATGGAAGGCACGTGTCACGATCTCGATGGTCATTATCAAAAGTCCACTGGTCTTACGAGCCACTCAGCTCGCTAACATTGATTGAACATCTCACTGTGAACGTTGTGTTGCATTGAATATGAATATTGATCTATAAGTCCCCTACCCCACCTTCCGACCACCCTCCCTTTCCGGCCACTTTTATTACTAAAACAGCCATTTTTCGTATTTATAACTTTATTAATATTGATTATTGTGATATCAGAGCTCAACTATAGATTTAGTATATTATTATGAATAAATATAAAAGGATTTGAAATTTTTGCGATTTTTTTTATAAAATTTACATATAAATAAACAATTAGAAATTTCATTTTTTAATAACTTTTTACTATGAAATTAATCAGCTCTCTATGACTTGCAATCGATGACTGATCTCTAATCGGGAAAAGCAAATACCATGTATATCTGGAATCCATCAAGTTATAATAGATCTATTACTGAGTATCATTTACAGGATTTTATTCCTTATAATGAGATGTCTTTAATTTTGATAAAAGAACATTTGCTTGCGCAAGAAACTCGCTTCGCCTGATTAGGAACTAGTTGACTGACTTATTGACTGAGTTATAGCTAGAGAGGGCCGATTACAAGAAAGATGGTGAGAATACAACAAACAAGAACAATCATTGCATTTTATTATTTCTGTTTGCTCAATCTTATATTAGAGGAGCAGCCTCATTATAAGGCTTATGGTTTTAGGTGTATAGGGGGTTCCGTTGGTATTAACGCTACAACCATGCGGCTATACAGACCCGATGGTTGCACCCGCCGTATTTGATGTCTAATGTTGTGTCGCTGCCAGTTGCATCAATTTTGAGATCTAGTTGATCCCCCCTTCATCTCAAACACATTTCTGGAATGGGCTTAAAGGAGACAACAGTAGAACAGAAGTGAAAGGGGGAATAACGCGAGGATTAGAGAAGGACCAGAGGAATTAGCTCCCTGTTATCCGATCTCTAGGTGATCAACCTACAGCCTCCACTATTACAGTGGTATTCTTTACCTTCTAGTTATGTATGATGTAAATTACTGAACAAAAATACACGAGATCGTGGAACCGGAGAAAAAGACCACTAACGAAGCAAGATTCCCGTCGAATACCACCTGTGGCACCGATATCAGAGAGTTCCATAAGGATTGCGGTAGAACTAAAGACACCCGCTACTAATTTCTTCTGAGAGATCTCAGCCTATTCAGAGAGAAGTGAAATTATTCATGCTAATATAGCCATAATGGCGAAAGAGGTAAGATATATGTATTTAGCCTAACAGACTCGAATTGATTATGAAAGCATCGAGTCCTTACTTCCAGATGACCAAAAGAATTGGACTATCTCTTAAAGTCTGCAATTGTGCAGCCTCAAGAGAAACACTTTGTCAATATACAGATAAAACAGACATTCCATTGCACTGGGGATTTGTGATTAGGAATCACATGTACATCGGAGCACCGAATTCCAATATTCCAAGCGAGCAGAGACGGAGGCAAGCACCGGAGAGGATCTTGGGAGAAGTAAAGGGTTAGAATATTATAGAAGCTTTAATCTCCCAAGAAGCAAGCTTCGAGGAATGGTCCAAATGGACGGATTACTAGTGGTTGAAACGGCAATGATTAAACAGTATCAAAGCATTATCACTCAGTATTGGCGATGTTGGCGGTACTTAGAGACTGAAGAAGGATTGACTTGTAGGTTATCCTTTGTATCAGGTTCTTGGTTTCGGAAGTAAAATTGGAGGTAGATTAAAATTGAAGATAGAACTAGAGAAAGATGACAACTATATCCATATATCAGAACAATTACAAATATTCTTGCTTGAAATGATACAGAACGGGAGAAGTGTTGAGAGGGGGATTCTAGCTTAGTCAATTTCAATTACTTAGCGTGTCATACACTAAAACATTGACTTCCAAATAAATCCACAGTTATGGCAGACTGTCTATCATAGATATTATGATCAGCTGATGAATATCAAACATATAGACAAACCTAACGAGGTTGTACTTAAGCTGGCATGGTGCTCTTCTAGATTTTGCTCGTAGTATGATTACTCAGTGTGATCCCTTCACCCAGATTTATGAGAGTGAAAGATTCAAGGCGTCCGGGGTGGCAAGGAAGTCGTTGGATTTGACCCGAATTATTATATTCAGAACGTCTAGTGCGACCTCACCTATCGAACTTGGATTTTTCTAATCACTTCCAGATGCCAGGTCAGACTTGCAAGAATTCCTATGCAATTTCAGATAAACGGAAGCTTTTCAATGTGGTAAATTTGCGTTTTTACTATTTCATCTAACCTTCTTGCATATCGGAAGTCCTACCCTCTAAATTAAGCGAGACGTCTAATACATGATGTATTGGTCATTTAAGCGAAATACTGGCTCATCATGATCGCCACAGTACCTTCGGTGCTTATAACACTCAATGCAACCTTTTCGCGGTTAAATAGATTCGAACCTCACTGGCTTTGATGTTATGACAGAATTAAGCGTTAGTTGAACATTTAGTCGCAGAGTTTGGAAAGTTGTGAATGCTGAAATGAAAATCCATCCGATTGGTCCATTGGCGATGCACACCCAAGTGAATCAAATTATTGTAGAAGGCACATTCACAAAATTTTACCTATCATACATGAGAGATAGAAGAGAAGAAGGTCCGTCTGGTGCGAGAATGTGCAAGGTGGCCTTTGCAGAAGCCTTAATTACCTGGTGATCATGAGGAAGCGCTCTGGTTTTAGTAACCGGGACCCTGATTTAAAACTCATGATTCAACTTTTGAATAACATATCAAAGCTTCGGTTAACCGCTGAATTTTTTATAATCAATGACTTTGGAGGGTAAAAAGTGGCAAGCTAATACAACACCATTGCAAGAGAATTTTTATGCGGATGAACATAATCCATACTACCTACTGACTACAGTACTAATCATTTACTTCATCACGACCCAGTACTGCAATACTTCTCATATCTCTATCCATATAGTAGATTTTGTAGGTTTTAGTACAGTCAAGTTTTTTGGGTGGCAGTGGTGGAAGTGCTAGCAACCAGACAAATGCATTAGATTATAGTACATTAGTACGGTCCCCTTAATGAGCCGAACTAAAAGCCCAGGTGTTCGAAACCTAGATACTGTGCAGTTCATTATCAACAATGCGCCGTATGTATATATATAATTACTTGTACGGTACTATGCCACATAAACTACCGCCACGTTCATAATCCAGCGCTTTTCCAACTATACGCCATTGTATCGAGATCTAAGGTAGCTATGCAAATAGATAATGGTGGATAAAATTCACGAATATTCAGTATCTAATCATACGGTAAATCTAGCATCATCGCATTGGCTGATTCAAATCACTGTACGGCGCTTCTAGCTAGCAAGACGACTAGCGTCATAATGCATCCACTTGGATCTGGCATACTGCTGTACGATGTTTTGATCCAAAATAGTTTATAAGGGGTCGATTCTCCAATGATTCAGCATCCTCCTATGATTCCTAAAACACATCATCATCGATAACTTGATCGAACATAGTCCTGAATCACTCAAGTTTAATACCCATCAACGATTTAATCCCAATAACGGCTGTTCATTCTACTAAGAATACCAAGTCTCTCATAGTCTTGTAGTACATAATATTCGATCAAGATGTCAAATCTCAACACACACACAGTCGAAGACGAATCTTCAGTATCAGCATCCTCCTCCAACTATTCTGCGCAGATTTCCATAATCAGCGACTATCTGCCCAAAAATGAGCCAGTCATCAACGATAAATTGGTAAGACTATATTTCTGTATTGTTAGTGTACCTCCATGCTGACTTGATGACTTTAGGATTCGATTGGATACGATGCCGGTGACGAGTCGGGAGATTCATGGTCAGACTACATCCAAGGAAGTTGTAGTAATGAAGACGACATACTCAGCGATAATAGCTCTGGAGGTGTCTCATTGAACAGAGATGACAGGGAATCAGATATCAAAGTGTCCAAATGTAGCTTGGACTCCAACCCTGAAGCAGAGGATTCATGGCCTGAGCCCAACGCAACCGATATATGGGAATACGATGAATGGGAATTCGAAGGTAATGCTCCTGGTTTGTGGCCCGAAACTTTTGGATCACAAGTGAACTGGGAACTTGAAAATGCCGAAGGTTTGCAAATACTGTCCAACTTATGAGAAAGCATACTAGTAACCCTTCTAGTTTCCCAAGAAAAAGAGCCGGCCTTCAAGACTATTATCGTCGATACCTCCGAGAATTTTGGCTTGTTCTTGCCCATCTTGTCACACCTTAGGGAGGGTGTACCAGAGCTTGGTTGTGACTGCGAGGGTGGAAAGAACTTTGGTCGTCACGGAGTCCTCACGTTTTTCTCCTTGACAGTTTTTTCTATGAAAAATACGTACCTCTTAGATGTTTGGGAACTCCTCAAACTCGATGTACAGGTATTTGAACAAGAAAATGAAGATGGCTTGTCGTTGAAGAAGGTATTAGGCTCAGACAGATACTTACAACTTTGGTTTGATGTCAGAGGCGACTGGGATACCTTGTATCACAAGTTCGGGGTTACGCCAGGTAGAATCGTTGACCTCCAATTACTAGAATTTATATCACGCAAAGGTCAAAAGGACAGCATCTTTGGGTTGTACCGAGTCATGAAAGATCATGGTAGGGCCTTCATGAATTCAGAGGAACACATAGACTGGCTTGACGAGAAGGATGAGGGTCGAAAATACTTTCAGAGTCATGAACTCAAATATGGCGTTCTAGAAGATGAGCGACCTATCAGCGATACCACCAAGAAGTATATTGCAGGCGATACTGATTGCATGTTCTCTTTATACGAGCATCTCAAGAAGAACTTGGGAATTTGGGAGAAATACATGCAGGTTCCAAAGCCCAAGAAAGCCTTAGAGCCGGTAGACGGATCTGCAGGTCTTCCACAGCCTGAAACAAGACAGTCTATCGATGGCTCCCATTTTAACTCCGAATCTCAAGCCAAAGGAATTCTGAAGCCTGCTGTTCTAGTCGAGCCATTGGAAGAGGACTGGATGACATTCCTCGAAAAGCAATCGACCCTCCGGGCCCAACTTGCAATGGCACCCGATTACAATGCGGATGATATGGAGACGAAGTACAGTGCACCTGCAGCATTTCTCGCCATCACACAACAGGAATATGATATGGCTATTGAGAGACGCGCCAAGGAAATTGAGAGTAGTCTCTTGATATAGAGAGTGAGAGGTTGCCTGCATGGCGATGAGTAAGAGTGTGCATATGCTACCTGCTAGTTCAATTTAGGAGAATAGCTTGATAGATAATGCAACTTTATAGATTTCCTATTGATATGATACAGAAGAAAGATTGACAGATACTGTGATTCGGGAATTAATAATAACAAACCAATTTGTCTGCACTAAAATCTTGAAATCGAGATCCTCAGCTGTGACCATTTTGAATATCTGCAAAAGTGAATGTTAATTCATATAGAGCGGCGAAATCCCATGATTTCTACACCAATTTCTATCCAGGAAATATTACAATTCATTGCCGAGAACTAAAATTGGCGACCAGACTAGCGAGAGACAGTGCTATCTTTTTAGCTCTAGAATCTACATTACGCCGCTGACACTCTTCGCCAGCCCAAGTACTTACAATATTAACCATACATCTTCACTTATTCGAACTTCACGATAAACTTTTGTGCCGAATTTTCAACCATTGAATAAACCTCCCTCCTCCTCCTCCTCCTCCTAGTTAAATACACCAAATACTACTATGTCTGAAAATTCAAATCCTTTTAAGCCTGCTCATCATCAGCAGCCGGATTCATTATCTGGGACAAGTGAGCAAGGGACAGAGGTTAGTCAAGAGGAGCAACCGGTCAAAAATTGGTCATACTATATGAAATCAGATACCCATACTAACAGTCCGGCGATCTTTAGATTCTTTTGTTTCAACACCAGCACATCGAGCCTGGTACTCTCAGCAGTCTTCAGATTGAAAACAATATCGACCCCACTGCCACTTCTGTACTTGATCTGCCTGACTCCTCTTCAACTACAGAGGATCAAGCAAACACAGAAGCCGCAAATTGGTCTACTCAGCCTGGCACGGGTGATGGAGCCTGGGAGTATATGGTACCTGTCTATATTGCTCCCACGGAAACTGGTATGTAGATTTGGCTTTTCTTACACAAATTCATTCGAATACTTGAGAATAGCTCAGGGATTTAAGTCATTTCTGTTGTCTCAAACGAGCCCATTTACATAAGACTAATACTCCCACAGATAAGCTGGTCGTTTTCATCGACTCGATTTTTGGAATGGTCAAATTTCTCCCTGTACTCTCAAGACTTCAAAGAGGTGTTCCCGAACTTTTCTGCGGTTGCAAAGGAAACGCGGAAGGACTCTCGAGGGATGGCCGTGTCACTATATTTACAACATCCATCAAGTCCTTGAATACGACATACATCTTCGATGTCCATGTCTTAGAGAATCGGGTATTTGATATGGTTGGATACAATGGCTTATCACTCAGAAATATTCTTGAATCTGAAGCAATTATGAAGGTGTGGTGGGATTTGCGAAGTGATTTCGAAGCACTTTCTCACCACTTCAATATCCACCCAAAATTTTATCGAGATCTCCAACTACTGGAACTAATGTCTAGCAAAGGCAACAGAGCTAAGTTGAGTGGCCTAGCAAATGCTGTCCGTACTATTTGCCTTGAAAATCCCGGGGAAGTTGAATGCGTACTTGGGGATGTTAGCAAGTGGAACATGATGAAGCAAGAGACCCGGGATTACTTTGACTGGAATGGATTTGAAGAATTAGAGAAGCGACCAGTCAGTATTATGGTGTTGAAAAATTGCCGCGGAGATACAGAGATCATGCCTGGATTGTACGATTTTCTAATCCGGCGTCTCTGGAAAACTAACAAAGAAATGAGGATGGGATCCTTCAACCTTTTTCTCGACATCATTGACGAAGAATCAGTTATCAGAGCTGAAGTGGAATGGTCGAAAGAGAGCACTAACGGTTTTAGCATCAACCGAGAGATCGTGAACCATTCCAAGTCTCGATCGCCACCAATATTTAGAATGCTGCTGGCAGTATATGATTGGGGTCGAGAGGACGAATGGCATGAGTAAGGCAGAATGAAGAAAAAGAAGCCGCAAGTGACTGCGATTGGCGATTATGACAGTGTGGAGTTTGCTTGGTGGAGAATAGGCCATATTAACGAAAGCTTTGCTTCCAGATTTACTGCTTCATCTTGTTAATCAAGAAGCTGTAGGTCATTGGGGTATTCATTGTAGTCAAAGACAGGCATGATAGGTCGGGTTTAGATAGTGGAAACAAGAATCATATGCCGGTATTTCGAATCTATGACCTTTGGGGTAAATTCCTATTCTCTCATGCAAGAAGCTGGATATATATTTGATTCGTCATCACATTCCATGAGGTGCAAATTATGGCCAAGACAAGTCCCCATTCCCTGACTGCTCTTGCTTGTGGGATGGTGGCAATCACACAGACTTTGAGAGATCCGGGCACAAGAAAATGAATTGTTTGACATATCTTCCACGCATTGAATGAGCACTGTAGAATGCAGCTATTCAGAGTCCGTGAGCTCGAACGTCATGAGTCAATGTCAAACTCGAAGTCAAGCATCGGTACACATATGACCCGCGTCCTCCAAATGAAGCTTAGCGTGCCTCCTCGCGTAAAGTGGTATCAGAATCTCGCGTTCCAGCCTTCTATAATTCTTCCATCAATTCAACGTCAGCTTCTCCATTTTCAATCGATATACCAACTCCTGCCATCATCTATAGTATCAAGCTCACAGCCATATCCTCAATTGATTCATCATACTAATATCCAAAATGTTTCTCAAACGGAAGCGGTCTGAATCCGAAATCTCCACACCTTCAACCCTCCTATCCAGTCCTCTCCACTCCAATAACCCTAATTCTATGCACATCGATTCTACATCAATCGCATCCCCGAGTCTTTTGTCCTCGCGTACAAGAAAACGACATAGAGATAACCGACCAAATGAAGAGACCGTTCATCGTATGTCTCCTGAACCCAACAATGCTACGTCTGCGGGTCAAACGTTAATCAATCCTATAGAACATACACTCTCTCTGCTATACTCCGCGCAACAGCCTTCAAATATAAATACAAGCTGTATGGCTCCGCCCTCACCTTCTGCAATCTCTCCTCGTACAATAATACCACATCCACCAAATCACACCGCTCATCAAGCCTCACTCCACACCTTTTGGCAACTACCATCAAACCGTCAAGTTTCACCTGGTAGCGATTCCTCTTATACATCATCCACATCCGTATCTCCAAAAACAATCACACATCCACTTCTGATACCTAACAATTGCGAAGATTGTGATGCATCACTAGCGAATAGAGAAAGCGGTGATGAAATGGATGTGGATACCATGATGGATATTGATATGTATGGTGCTGGAGAGGCAAATCATGCATGTACAAATTGTGGGAAGCAAGTTTGTCATTCTTGTGCTGTGAGTAATTTGGGGATGGAAAGGAAATGTTTGGGTTGCGCAGGGAGGGATAGAAATGGGAGGAGATGGGTTGGAGGATTGGGCTGGATGGATTAAGGGGAAGAAAGTTTGGATTAAAAGCGAAAGCGAATACCCAGTTTGCGTTTGGTCGAACTTATTTGGATCTATCAGTTGCTGTCTATTCTGTGTTGGTGTACAAAGCTTGGTGTTGGAGGTGTAAGAAAAGGCTCTTCTTCCTGTACCAGGATATGTTAGTCTGCAAGTAATCGACGGAAATTATGTTTATTTCGTATTCTGTAGATTTAGGAGTATGCTTCGATTACAGTCTCTGGTATTGTGATCTTCCGTGAAGCTACTGCCTACCGGCTGACGAGCCAGCAAGTGCTTCAATGGCGCCTAGTCGGAACACATTAAATATTCCTTGTATTGTAGCAAATGAGGTGCCAGAAATCAAGAAAGACTGTGCCTGCTTCCTCTCAGGATTCTTCCTGCTGTTCAATAATCCTTCGTTGTTTATCTGACATCTTTTGGCATGACGAACTACCCCGTCATTAACAATTCCCTCAATTTTCGTGCTAAAGTTCCATCCATTTCTTAAATCTATTTCTGCGATTATGCACAGTATGTTTATCGAAGAAAGAGTCAAGGCCAGATGTCTAGTCTGCAAATAGACAATGATACTAGGTGCATTGGATTCTATCTGGCTTACCCATATCGCTACAATACCCAGTATTCTTCAAGTTTTTCCAACGGGAAAGGAAGAATTTTTTCTACGATGCAGATATTTAGCATGCCAAATTTACTCTATCATGATTCTCTTCTACTCCATTCCCCGAGTATCCATACCTCGAATTCTACATTCAAAACAAAACAATGCCAAAACAATATTTACCGAACCAAATATAAGAAAAATCCACCTAATTAATCTACCCCTTTGTTCTTCTCTCATCATACATACCCCTAAAACCTAAACACACACACAACCAACCAACCCTCAAACACCTATCACCTAGCCCATAAAGCACAATCTTTCACCACAAACATGTGCAAAAGCCTAATCTTCGACTTCACCTGTCCCCACTACGAGCGCCGACTCCGTCCCTGCATACACCAGCTCCGCACTCGATGCGCACCCGAAAAGTGTCCCAACTACCACCGCGTAGACCGGGAGGCCAAAAGGAGATGTGGCACTTGTGTAGCGAAGGGGGTGCACAGTGGGAGAGCGAGGGGGAAGAACTTGTGCTTGTGTATGAATATGTGACTATGTGATGGAGAGTGGAGGATCTTCATAGAGGAAGATTTCTGGTCTGCTTATACATAGCCTGTATATATATATATATAAGATTGTTAGGGTAAATGGAAGAATCATTATCTCGAGTGAGGGATTGTGCATTAGAACTTTGGCGAGTGCTATTATCCCGACTCTCGCGTCGGCATATAACCCATATTAGTGATCAACACACAAACATGAAACGAACAACGACCATTTCCACCAGAGCGGAAAACACAAATTCTGAAGATGGAATATTATAACGATAAGCATATCGTACTCCGTCATGCAAGTGACTATATTCGTTGGTACATCCGAACAGTGCCTTTGTTCCATATCCAGCTCCGTTGTGACTACCCACTCAACAAGCGAAAAGAGGTAGAGCTTTGTAGCACCTAGTACCTAACACCTAGTACCTAACACCTAGCGACTAGCCATCCCTTTCTTTCAGCTCGCTAAACATCTATACTGCACTACAACCGAGAACTTTCAAGGAGAGGATATTGCAATGCAAATATTTTGGATTGCAAGAATCTATCTTCATTTGTACGCATGTATATAATATACCTTACTACTCCCATTCAAATCCAAACATTTACATATTTATTCCGAATATCACCATATCGTTTCTTCTTACGCAGCCGCAGCCTCTTTCTTTCACAATCAGACACTCACTGCCCGGTAGGTATACGCAGTGAAAATCAAAAATCCCATCTTTAATAACGATACCCACCATCTCAATCGTATCGCCAACCCTTTCCTCCCATCTCCCCAATCCCCAATCCCCACCCCCCAAATCCCATAAATTCATCCGTAAAGTGAACAACTCCCCTCTCCACACTCAACATCTCCCATTATCCCCCCCCCCCCACACCAATCCCAACCCTCCTCCCTTTTTCTTCCCCAAAGATACGAATATTTATCAAACAGACTATGTGATCTCTGGATAATATACATACATATCATCACCTATACACAATACACAACACACATATCACACCAAAACCTCCCACCTCTTACTATACTATACTGCATAATCCAAAACCATCCTATCCCACCCTCCATCACCCATCACCAAATCCAAAGCAAATCCCAAACCCCCAAACCCCACTATATCTACATCCCCTTCCACTTCCCCTTCCCCTCCCATAAACATCTATTCACCCACCCACCTACCCACCTCTATTAATAACCCGTCCCTAAATTCCCACATCATCTCATTAAAACTCGTAGCCAAGATGGTGAGGGGAGTGGAGTGGGCGGCAAGTAAAGTAAAGTAAAGTAAAGTAAAGTAAAATGAAATGAGTAGGTATGAGGATCAAAATCAGTAGAAGGATAATCATAAATCACTCATCGCAAGTCACGATCCACGATTCACAAATCACAAGTAAAGCATATTAAAAAAATGATGTCAAGGTATCTTATTATCCATTTTGTTTTATACCCATCCATCCATCCATCCATCCATCCATCCATCCATCCATACCACACTACACCCTCAATATCTAAACATCCCCACCACAACCACTACCACTACTACCCTATGTATGTATGATATCAAGTAAGCACTCCACAACCATCACAAAAATTGCTTAAACAAGCCATTCATTCTTATTCTTCTGATTCTGATCTGATCTTGGGTATCTCCATCTCCAACCAATCCATGCAAACCCCCATCCCACCCTACCAAACAAACAAACCACCCCGAAAAAACTTCCCCCCATCAATCAATCTCTATTAAGATACCATGAAAGAAAAGTTTCCTATCCTTTCAACATAGATCCCCATAGCAATCTATCCACATCCATCCATTACGAAAATATAGCACCTCTCGGGTAAGAAAGAATGCAATCAAGTAATGAATGCATTCATTTATCACTCTCGTGCCCCAAATTTAAATTGATTGTGACCCCGATTCGATCCGAATGTACTGTGCAAGAAGGGTATGAAGAGAACTAAAACCTTCCCGCAGAAACAAAGAAAATATGATCCACGCCTCAGAAGACCAACTCCAATCCTTCCCATTTTTTTTTTTCTTCTCCAGTCACGGTTTTCTTCCTCTTTAATTATTATTAAAAGGTAGATTACGCCCCGAAAAGAAAACAAAGGAAAGAAGGAAAATTGGGTTGCTGAAGAGCAGTGTGTGTTGTAATTGTGTATTGCAAAAAAGAAAGAAACGCTAGAATGACAAGATGATTGTTTTGAAGAGAAAGTAAAAAACCGACGAGTCGCTAATGCCAGGTATTTTTCAATGGGGGGGAAAAAAAAAATAGGTCGATAAAGCGCACTGATGCCGAACACAGAAACGATGGAGCCCCAAAGAATTGAACTTGTGATCGGATGCTGATGAAATAACCGATGAATTCGGCACAATCAATACAAATTGTGGTACATGTGAGTGTGTTGTGTGGTATGATGTCCGAGATCAAAGTGTAAACGATGTCAAGAACGAGGATGATTCGAACAAATCGGGGAAGATTTCAGATTTATTGCATCACGATATCTTGTTGATATGGCTGTTGCTGCTGATATTGGTGTTGTTGACCATATTGCATCTGAGCTTGAGGAGTGGGTGTGATCGGACATCTAGGTGCTGAAGTTTGATAAGGTTTGATTTCATTTCCAGTCCCGGGACCAAAATATTCTCCTTCCGGGGTGATTGGGGGTGTCAAGTAACCATTAATAACATGCTGTCCATATACCTTCTGCGGTGTGCTGTAGACATCGTGTTGTTGCATGGACTTCTGAACGGCTGCAGGCTCAGCAGGAGGGGTGGGTGGGGTGACGTGACATTGGCTCATAGCTGCTTGTTGAAGAAGAAATCGACGAAGAATTTCCGAGACCTTCGAGAGATGTGGGGAAGCATACTTTCTTGCGAGGACCGAGGAAGGTTGGTTAAGTTGTCGAGAAAGACTCAACACTAAATCGGAATCGACCTGTCCATACGTATCCATCTCGGGGCATCCGAGGATGTCTCGTGAAAGTGCTAACGATGCTCGCGCCATGGCTGAAGGTTTGACTGAGACGAATTCTTTGTGGTATAATGCCATCTCGCAGATATACCAAGACATATGCTCAACGGTCATATCTTCATATTCAGGTCCCTCCAACAAGGCCAATTGCAGCCAGCTATCGACAGTAGGGTGTCCAATCATCCACTCCAAGGTATTCAACACGTGCCATTCCATTTGAGTGAACATCTCTTCGTCATATAATGAGCAGCACATCGACTTGAGTTCTCGAATCATAGGCACACGTTCCTTCTTGTCTCCATATTTGGCGGCGATGAGAAGTGCAGCACATCCAACCAATTGGTAATGTCTCTTGTAGACGACTCGGCGGGAACAGTATCTGTCGAGAAGGTTAACGGCAAGGTGAAGTGTTTCTGGAAGAAGCTGAAAGGCAGAGTGCGCTTCGATCAGGAAGTCGATGAGATAAGGTCTCATGAACCATTGAATCTCTTGTTGAATCTCTATCGATGCAACATCGGGCATGGTCGCCTCCTATTGAAAATGTCAGCACGAGATCACATGGAGTTGGTAGAATTCGGAATTATTGACCTCCATCGATGCCATATGATCAATTATATCATCCATATAAGCATCACAAGCTTGTCGAGATAATTCGTTGGCCATCGCTTCTTGCCTCCTTCGACCCATCATCTTGATATATTCTTGAGAGTCTTGTCGGGGTTGTTGGCGTTGTTGTTGTTGCTGTTGGAAAGTATTATCCTCCACGAAGAACGTGTCACAAGGTTGACTGTACGACATGTTGAAATTGTTGGAAGGTGGTTTGGTGTTTGGTATTTGGGAAGGAACGGACGTCAAGTTCTCCAGGAGCTTCGACTTGACAGTGGCTTTCGATAGACACTGGGATTGCTGTATGGTTGGTTTGAAGGAATGTGTTGTACTGTTCGATAGAACGATACTTTAGATTTAAATTATGATTAGAGAGTGTGGGCGAAACTATAATTCGAAAATGAACGACTAGGGCCGATAGGGGGAAAAAAAAAGATGGCGAAAAATGCAACAAGTTGAATCTTTCAAAGCTGATATTGTCAAGTGGCAGGGTGAATATCACTTTATAAGATCTAGTGTGTGAGATTCTAGTGAATGATTGGGATTAGCGAAATGTTCAACCGTACTTGTCGGTAGATCGTTGACAAGGGAGAAGGCTCAATTCATGTCGAGATGGAAGATGAGAATGTTTCCTTGGGTCATCAAGAACGTTCGGGTGTGAAGCTAATGATGCATTGGGTGGTGAGTGTGGAAGGGGGGAGAGGGGGGAATTTGAGGTGTATATTTAGAAGCAAGTCAAGATGGCATGACTTACCAAGGTAGATCCCTAAGAAAGACAGGAAGAGGGTGATGGCGTAGCAAATGTATAAGACAGGATGAACGAGTAAACGTCTCCGATCTTTCACTATCTGGATTGCTTGAATGTTTGGTGTGATTACGTGCCGAGTGTCGGGGAGGAGGAACGTAGAGAGGTTTGTGGAAGAATGTTCAAAGTGAGATGCGCGACGGTTGGCATGTACAAGTGCTAACTAAGTAAGGGGAGAGAAGAGTTAAATGTCAGTCAATGGCTTCATAGAAGAAAGGATGTTGCTTGTTTTAAATTGAATGAATGAATGAATGAATGAACGAATGAACGAATGGAGATGTTGCATAAAGTATCAAGTATCCGGGGTGGGAAAGGTGGGAAGGGTGGAGGAAGGATGAAAAGGTTCAAAGCTCACCTTGAATTTATCGAGTATCTTGGCTGTTCAATTGTGGAGTCAAATCTTAAAACTCCTTTTTCATAAAAAAAAAGAGAGTTGAGTGAAATTGAGATTGACGATTGGTGAATTGACTATTGACTATTGACGATGGATAATTGCCAATGAAAATGAAGTACCACTTTGAAGATTATTTGAAAAATCAAAAACTATTACTTCCGCAAGAGCAAAACAAAAAGCAAATGCCAAGAATTGACGAATGATTCAAGGGATTGGTATTTAAGATCGAACGAAGTATTTGTTGAAAAGAAGAATGGATTCGAAAACTTCTCTGGCAGAAATAACACAATTTTTTTGGTTGGAGTTGAGAGTTGTTGAAGATTGAATGTGTTCTGAAGAGTATATCGAATGAGGATGAGGGTGAGCGATGTTGAGTCGAGAGGAGAGGAGAGGAGAGGAGAGGAGAATTGATTGGAGTGAAGGTGAGAAGAGGTATGTATGTGAGTGAGGAGGTGAGTGGGTGAGGAGGTGAGTAGGTGAGTAGATGGATGAGGGGTGAAGGAGGAAGAAGAAGAAGAAGAAGAAGGAGAAGAAGAAGGGTGGTGGGTTCTTCGATACCGAATTATAAATGATAAGACAATGTGATAATTGCCCTTCAAATTGTATCCAGAAAAGAATTATCTTCTCGTTATCGTCGGCACGAAGAAGATTGGCTGAAGTGGAGGAGGGGGAGGAGAGTGTGTAGTGTGTCTTGAGTTTCTTTCTATTTTCCTCGGTAGAAAGTGACAGTTATGGACAGTCGAGAGAGACAGAGCGAGATGAATGAATAGAATAATAGAAGAGAAGAGAAGAGAAGAGATCAAGGAATATATGAATCTTGTCGTGGTGGTTGAGGTGTGTGTTTATATGAAGTTGCTCTCTAGCAATCTTCCACCCAAATTCTATAGATTCTTGCCCTCTTATTATTCTTGTTTCCTACTTTCTTCGAGCTGCAACATAACAAGGTGTCAAATTATCCAATGGCCTCTTTGCATTCCCTGTGTTCTGGATTGATATATGGATGAGGGGCTTTTCGGAGGGGAAGAGGAAAAGAGAGAAGAAAGTGAAGAGGAGGGAGAGAGAGAGAAAAGAGGAAGAAGAGGGGAGGGGAGGTTTGTGTAGTTCAAGGAGAGTAGTGAAAGAATGGATCGAATGGATCTCGAGAAGTAGTTGAGAGTGTGAAAGTAGTGGAAGGGAACTAAAGAGGGTCTCGTCTATACTCGAATAGGAAAGGGTGCAAAGGTTGAAAAGGTTGGAAAGATTGATTACTTTTTGACATGGGGAAGAAAAGAGTGGAGAGGATTGAGTCGATTTGGATAAGTGTGAGTAGAGTAGGGAGGGGAGGTGAGGTGAGTTGAGTTGAGGATGGGTTAGGATTGAGAGTGAGGTAATCAAGGTCTAATGGCAAAGGCTGTTGAATGGATGAACGGATTGGATGATGATTGATGGACTAAAATTATGATTGTTATTGTTATTATGACTATTCTTTCTTACTTGTCTGTCTACGGTTTATTTAATGGCGTTCCTAATTCGGCTAAAATCAAAAGATGGGAGAATTATGCCTGGATTGAGAAGAAGAGTATCGCGCATAGCTGATGAAGAGGGTCGATAGATTATAGATGAAGGTGAAGGTATTGATGTGTATATAAGAGAGAGATATTATATAGGGAAATGCTGAATAGGGAAATGCTGAATAGGGAAATGCTGAATAGGGAAATGCTGAATAGGGAAATACTATATAGAGAAATGATAAACAGGGAAATGCTGAATAGAGAAATACTATATAAACAAATACTATATATATATATAGATAAATACTTAAAGAGAAGAGAGAAGAGAAAAGAAGAATACGAAGAATAAGAAAAGAGACAACTCAAAAAGAAGTGATAATAATATGTATATATTATATATCCATTGACCTAAAGTATCTTGAATCTATACAGCAAATGGAATTATGACTCTACTTACCTCCCTACCCAAGTACTGGATATGTATGGTGATACCTTCAAAGTACATATCTATCAGGAATATAGGTAGATAGATCAATGGATATTGACCATGTTTCGTTCAATCCAATTATCTTCTCTATTCATCTATCCATTCTCTCTTCATCCACCTCATCTACTATACCCATCTAATATCTACCCATCTAATATCTACCCATCTAATATCTACCCATCTATCTACCCATCTCCCTTAAAATCAAGGCACAACAATATACAGTAAAACATCAGATGAAGTCCCTAGTCAATGTTTGGTATTGTGATGATGATGATGATGATGATGATGATGATGATGAAGTTTTATGAATGTATGTGGTATATCTCTCTTATACCTATTCACCTAGTATCTATCTATTTACCCAGTAGTTGAACGCGCTCTTCGTTGGTTGGATTTGATGACTATAATAAGAATCCTTGATAGAACCTGGAATGACATAGATACTATACATTCAATATACAGTAGATACATGATACAGTCAACGTCTATTTCCCCATCAAACACACTTCCATACCTCAGCCAGGGCCATGGTAGACGAAATAAAAGAAATGATACCGTGGTAATACAATTTCAATCTTTCGTTAATTACCTCCTGTACTTATGATCCAAGAGCTTACTTAAGCACAATCCTATATCCGCTACCCAGGTACCTAGTATCCATCTCCTCCGTACCTCTCCCATCCATCCATCAGACGTTACAGACCTCATTCTCATACCAGGAATAATACGGAGGGAAAAGGGCTCAGGTGTGCCAACAATTCAAATGGCATGATTTGGTATGAGTACGAACGCATAGAGGATTCATCCAGGACTTTGCTCTGCTCGCGTCGTATTCATGGAATTGGTTCTGGAACGCATTAATCATGCCATTCGCGTACGTCTCTTCTTTTGAGTCAGTCAATGATCTCTTATAAATTTGTGTTTGCATATATATATATATATATATATATATATACCTAGGCTCCGTACTGCGTACGTATATATGAATTCATGTATTTATATGAATGTACATATTTACTTGTATTGGGTGATATTTCAATACCTACTTTCTGTATCATCACCCCTGGTCATTCGAACCCATCCATGTATTCCGTAGGTATTGGTGATGTAGCATTTATTCATTATCTCATTAGCACAGAGGGTAAGCTCATCATCAATCATAATGATGTTTCTAGTATCTACCTAGTATGCATCATGCATCTCTATCATTACGATATCGACGACTCATCCCATCCATACATTCATTAATCATCCCTTACCATACAAAATTCGAGACCTTTTTGAGTTGAGGTTAGAGACCGAGATGGTAGTAGATACATACATACATACTCCGTACACACGTTGCTTTTGGAAGAAAAGAAACACATCGCTCCACTTATATTTCTTAAGCCTCACGCATTCACACGCACCTCTTACATTCATTCATTCATTCCCTCCCGCCATCCGTAGTAGAGTCCTCACTCACATCCACCACCCAAGCCTCTTGAAGCCAGACATCCCCCATATCCTTGGAGATGAAATCGAAACTTCTTATCCTTCGATTATTGAAATCTAACCCTTTCAACATCCCTGACACGCCTGAGGATACCTACCTACCTACATATACCTACATACCTACATACCTACATACATACATGCATCCATGCACGACCCATGTCGAGCCGCAGGAAATAATCCCATCAAGTAAATTCATTCTCGTCCCATTGACTGGCCCGTAGATCAATCCGCGCATCCCCTTGAGAAGCGAATGATTTGATCTCGTTGACTCGTTTAGAGCATTGTACGGGGTACATGTATGTCATTACGAAGGACCTCCGAACCCATCAAGGATGTCCATCGCAGCGGGCACCTCTTTCTCCCTCCAGAGTAATCGTCTGCAACAAAGGGCTGAAGCGACTAGCGATTGGTGAATGGTCTACGAAAACACCCTCACAATCATCAAGCACAGCTGAGTATCCATCCATGAATATCCATCTATGAATGTCAATCAATCATCAATCACCCCATCCATCCATCAATCAATCAACAAAGAGCGTCCTGATCCCAATCAACCCATCTCGCCCAGACCATGATCATCTCGCAGATTCCGTACCATCATAGATCTCCCTACCCTCCTAACCCCCAACCGCGTTTCATCAACAGCATCCAGGGAAGGAAAGGAAAGGGGGTGAGCGAATGAATCTGAACTTGTAAATCAGAGGTACCACCATCTCACGCCGTTCAATAAATAAAACAACCTCTCATCGTACGTGCATGGTATCAGTTTCAGAACTCCTCAATGTACTTAATACAGAGTGCCTATATGCTACATAGTCCATAGTCCATAGTTCATAGTCTATCATCCATAGTCCATACATAATACACAAACATACACACCACACGCAACAAAACAGAGAGAAAGAATAACATGCACGCGGAACTACTAAACTCCCAGTCCCCAACCCAAGCCCCCATTCGCTACAGCACCAACCAAACCCACCCATCCCATTCGTCGCGAGCCTGGCCGCCGCAATCTCCAAACCGTTTGTCGTGAAATTACCTCCTGAATCCCAACTAAGCCTTCTTTACATTTTCATAATTTCTGTTCCTCACTCACCTCACTCAGCCGTTAATGCACATCCATAACAAAGAAAGACCTAGTCAAATCAACAAATAGGTACTTACTTATTACTTGATAGAAACCTCTCCCATCAATCCATTCTCCTCCATTCTACCTATTCCATTATGATCACTAGGCACAGTACAATAAACCAAGCCTTCCCCAGATAGGGAGGGACGGACGATCTCATTTGTAACGCTTCTCAATATTTCAGTTAATGGATCGATAATTCCTTAGTACATAATACATAGTACATTATACACCATACACAATACGCAATACGCAATACATAATACATCGAATTCCCAACCTCCCAACCTATGGTTTGTTGATCGACCTGGGAAGTTAACTAACTCGCTCACTTGGAGATACATCAATCGCTAGACGGATTGATATTATATTGTAGATGGGTGGGTGGTTAGCTCGAACTCACCCAGTACATCAATGATTTGCTATATTATGTACCTCTGCCGATTTATTTGTATGTATGCACCTAGGGATACCGAAATAGGTATCAATATATCTTTTCCTTTGTTCTATTAGCTGGGGTAAATGCATAAAAGCTATAACACAAAACCTATTATCCATCAACCTATTCACCTACCTAAATACCAGCTAACCAGCTAACCAGCTAACCATCCGACTACCCACCACCCAATAATCAAATACCCTACCCCAGCCCCTTTTAACCAAACTATTAAACTAATCTATAGATTGATTATTTATGATCTATTACCTACTATTTGTCTACAATGCATATATACAATACAATACAATAAACACACGTACAGCAATACGGTAAATAATCATCATTACACAATCTTGGAATACTTAGATAGACGGGTGGATGGATAGTAGATCTCAATACATATCTTAAACTATTAGTCGTTGTACGAATGAGATGAATAAATGATTACATAACAATAGTAATATTATAGTAGATGTTTATATGATATATCTAGCAACGAAATATTATATAATACGAAGAAGATGTATTGTCATTATTAGCATAGAATTAATATATAATCTATAATATATCATTTATAGTTGGTAAATCATGATATCCTGTAGCATCCTATAGTATTCATCTAATACACATAATCTCTTCTAATCCCCCTTGACCTATAAAATCATAATACTATACCTATCTATCTACCTAAATACAAACAGCTAGTCAGTATCTTCTTATATTACAAAGAATATTCATAATCCAGTTAGTATAAGACCAAGATTTATAATCTTGTTTTCCTGATCTTCGGGCTACGGGCTACGGCTATGTTGATATATAGATAGGTAGCTAGGTATTGAAGATACGTATTATACGAAAGTTAATGAAATAGTACAGAAAAGTGGTTATTATTTAGTTATTTTATGAGCCTTAGTTTATCAGTAGCGAATTGTTATAGGACTGTGGTATGATGTATGTATGTAGTGTTGATTATACTATATTATAGATAGTAGATTGGAGATTGGAGATTGGAGATATACAGCATAGATTATGCAGTAGATTGATTGTAAATGCTTTTTTCGAAGGATTGAGGGACTTAGGGATTGAAGAATAAGGGATCTAGGGGTTTGTTTGTTTGTTTGTTTGTTTGTTTTTCTTCTTCTTTCTTCTTTCTTTTTTGTTTTTTGTTTTTTTGATGAGTTGCATGATTAGCAATTGGGTTGGTTAATGTATAATAGAGATCTTATGGTTTATAGTATGGTATAGCATAGAATATAGTATAATATAGCATAATGTGTGTATATAAATAGTATAAATAGTACAAAGACGATCGGGTTTGCTTTTAGGGGTTGGGCAGTAGGTGGTAGGTTGATGATAGACTGACTATCTGCTTGGGGTGAGAGGAAAAGAGAAACTAAAGCGGGAGATGAATAGGCCAAGGAGAATAGATGGGTCTGAAGTATTGGTAGGGCTTGATGGGTTGGGGTGGAATCGATTTGGGGTGATGTTGGATGTTGGGGGGTGATGAGGATGATGATGATGATGATGATAGACGGTGTTGATGATGATGATGATGATGATAGACGGTGTTGATGATGATGATGATGATGATGATGATGAGCAGCAGTAATGATGGATGTAGATCTCACAGGCTGGTATGTAGGGAATGTACTGTCATTGCAAGTATATCGTTCTTAGGATCTTGAGGGTCTTTGGGGTTTGGGGGTCTTGGGATCTTGGGGTCTTGGGATCTTGGGGTCTTGAGGTCTTGTGGTCTTTAGGGTTCTGAGATGATGCTTATTTTACTCCGTATGTCTATTATACGTTTAGTTCTATCATGCGTTTAGTTCTATCATGCGTTTAGTTCTATATGTAAATAATATTCTACAACCAGCATTGTCAACCCCTAACATTTTAACCTTCGTTTTCTACCTCAGTCACCTATCTCAGTAACACTAATTTAAACTTCCATATATTTATAAATCTAATTGTCACATATGCAACCATCTAAAACATCACCAACATTCACGCGATCAAAGTAATCCTTCATGCATCAAAACGCGGTTTACCTATCGATGTACGACTTAATACTTACTTTCTTGTTCTGAGGACATTCTAGCATCGATTCGTCTAACGACGTAGATAGATACGCCAATGATACTGCAGTGCTCCGTATATATCTTATAATTACTTATTCTCAGCACGTTCTCTACAGACCATTATGACGCTGTTATATGATCCTGATCCTTAACCCTGATTCTCGCCTATCTCTTGATCTGGATATCGTGTTGATGGAATGCGTTTGAGAGTTAGGGATCTTTTAGATGTAGATTGAAGCCTCTAATTAATTAGTTATTAATACTAGGTAGGTATAGATAGATATCTTGCTTCCTGATTTCTAATTCATAGCATATCTCGAAAAACGAGCTGTATAAAATCACAAGATTATACGTATTACCTAGGTACGGAATGGAACGTTGAAACTAAACGTCAAGAGTTTAAATATAGATTTACTCTTTACCATTTGTCATGCCATTCATTACCTAATCATATTGGAATTCGTAGTTGTCCTTAATACTTCATTAAAATCCATCTAATATACCAATATCCGAGTAATCCCCCCCGAAAGTCCTTCCAGGGGTCCTCCGAATTTCTTGGCCGCACGGTATTAATCGGTTCCCCGGCACCTCGGCTCAGTCCAATTCAGTTTACTCAGTTTGAGTTTTCAAGGTTGATTGCAGGACTACAGTATTTACTTATTATGTAGCATGTCCGCGCGCCCATTAATGAAAACCTTCTCCATAGGTAGCATTGGCATGCCATGCTCTGACAGCATGCCCCCCGGTGGGAAGATAATCTCACACCTCCCAACTACCTACTACCTACTACCTACCGCATCTAATCCTACATTTCCCAGTCCCCCTCGCCAACCCTTAGCAACCGTTACGAATTTTTCCATCACATGTACGAGATGAGATGAAGAGATTTTAAAATTTCTTCGTCGAGGATCCGCTGAAGTCTGGTGACTTGAGAGCAGATGCCGACGCGGCGATGACCGTTCCGAAATTATATATATGATGCTAGAATCAGAAGTCTATAAACATGGGTCTTCGTTTCTCCGCAGGGTCTCGGTAACCGTCCAGGCGACTTTCGATCCTGAACCGTGTGAAGTGGTCCATCGTATAAATCACACAAATTCATTACAAAGCACAAAACGACCTGATGTAAAAGTAAATAATCCCTCGTCCTACTATTACCTACTAGGTAGGTGTATGCAAATATATGCAAACGCCCAACCAGTCTAACTCGGTACTTCTCACTTACCAACAGCCAAGAGATATCATCCCTCCGATTGGTCCTCATTTTCTCAAATTCATTTGTGATTCTACCATTGACCAATCACCGCCAGGTGCATTACCAATCCCCACAACTAATTTTTATACTGCAGTCTGCGTGCGGTGAGTTGTTCAGACTTTCAGCCTCAATTTATCACAAGACTACATTACATTGCTGCACTAGAGAGAAGAGAGAAGCTTGGACTGGAAAGGATACCTATCTTTACGTATTTCTGCAGTTAGTAAAGGACTTAGTAAAGTATTTAGTCTCGGTCGTCACCCTCCTCTTTAAATCTCTTCGTTTGGCTTTTCGTCTCGTGTGTCTTCATCCTTTATCCATCCAGGATCCACGCTCCCATTCCATCCCACCAAGCAAGGCTCAAGCTTCTAGCATCTCTCCGTTGATCACATCTAATCTCGCGCTCTGTATGGATGGAGGGAACGAACGCCGCGACCATGAATCGACCGCGTCGTATCTTCGCCGTTACGCGTCAAGGATTTGGTGTTTGGAAGGAAGGCTCCCGATTACTTGCTACGAGTTATTACCTAGCACCTCCAAAGCACCATACTGTTATTACTACTGTATCTCGATTGCGTTCTCCACTTGATGCAATCACTTACTCCAACTCAACCCAACGAATCTAAATACGAATACTAATACTAATACCTACTCGCTCCGACGTGATGAATGAAAATCTCTGACGTTGGAAAGGCAACATCCTTCTCTCTTGCTTTTTTTTTAAAAAAAAATTTGGCCAGAATATGATCAATGTGAAGACCATTACTAAGTAACCCCTCCCTCGTCATATCTACATAATCCTTATCTACCGTATCTCACCGATCCATCATAACTTTTGTGCTGGTGTGCCTCTGCTTCGCTTATGTATGGGGTAAATGGAATGACATAGAACGGACATCGTCCATGTATGTACATGTACATGCAGCAGAAAAAAATGCAGCAGAAAAATGCAGCAGAAATTTTCCACCCCTCAGTGTGTCCACCGGATCGGACTGAGCCGGGTCGGTGAGGTGAGCACCATGAGGTGAGGTGAACTTTTTGATATACGATTCGACCTTTGATTCGAGAGCCCTCCCTGATGGTCCATGAATGCACCAGACATAAGAGTTGGCCTATGCATTAGTGCACCACCACTTATGTATACATATGTATCGACGTGCCAATCTTCCTACGCGGTGAATTTGCGTTGAACGAGTCGGAGCGTCTGCAGAGTCCAAGAGCTGCATGGCGAAATTCGTCATGTGAGTTGCTCATTCGATGGTCAGCTCTACCTCATGATGGCGAAACGATGCTCTCTGCCTTGGTCTCTCACGCCGATCCAGAAAATCTTGGATAAATTTTGTACGTTTTGTTCACCCCCCGCATTTTGGGCTTACACACATGGCATAATGGGTGGTGAAAATAGAGTTATGCTAGTCATACCCAGATAGTGTATTTACCCATATCCATCGATATACGAAGTGTAATTGTAAGTATAAAGACGCAAATTTAAGCAGTGGGCCCTTTGATAATCCTACAGCGCATTATCTCGCTTAGGGAATGTCCTATATGGGAAACTCGGGTCCTGTCTATCTAACCTTGAAGCTCTTTTTTCCTAACACCAAGCACAAATCGACGTGATACAAAGTAAGGCATTTGAATCCATGCCCCTATAATTTGACTCGTTGAGGCGCCCCGAGAAGTATCGCTCCCTTACTCCGCTTCTACCCATCCCAATCCCGCCTGGAGATTCAGATGGAAAAGAAAAAGAAAAAAAATGTCTATGGTTTGATGACGGTATGTGCCGTGGTTTCTCTTCTGTTTCGGCGTGGGGGCGGTCGCCTGCAATTGATAAATTGTTAATACAATGCTGTACCTGGCGCTGTAGGCAAAATGAGAGGCACAAGGTGAGGCTGAGAAACCTCTGCGTGCTGGATTTTATTGGAGGGAGGGCTCCTTTGGTAGGCGTGGGGCGGCCTTTGGAGACTTACATACATAGATAGATGATACATACAGAGTACATATGTGCAGCGCACTGTACTCTGTCCGTACATATTTGTCTGCAGACATGCGTGATACACTCGGCGTAGATCTACCTGATCATGATATAAATTTAATATTCCAACATCAGAGAATCTAGTATCTAAACAGTCTTCGATATTGAAAGAGATTTGAACACCGCCAACTTCTGATCGTGCGTGATCCTACATGTATATCATGTATATAGAGAGAGCCGCAAGCCCACCAATCTAATCTCAATCGAGTCATAACTCCCCAACTAAACACATCTGCCCAAAACGAAATCCAGTAGAACGGCATCATCCATCTCCTCTACCCAGATAAGGACTCACTGCATCAGCTCGGACATTGAATTGCATCTACGGTATAAATCTATCCTCCAAATTACCCATTGCACTCAACGCGTCAGTCAACGCGTGAGGATCGTGTTGGAATTACATGCATACGTGCATATGCAGCTGCGAAAATCTGCACCTAGGTCTACAGTAGTACAGGACAGGACGTAAAGTGCATGGCATGCAGGACCAGGGAAACGCGAATCAATCTGGGTTAGGGGCTGGAGCGCCCGTGTGAGTATTGGTGCTGGTGCTGGTGCTGGTTTAGGTGTAGGCAGTCTGGGTGATTCGTTTGACGACGGTGTGTGCGGTCTGGTGCGGTCTGGTGTGATTTGGTGCGGCGTTGCTTGGGGGATGGCTGCGGCGGTCGTAGTAGGCTGAGACGGCGAGAGTGAGAGTGCGAGTGCGAGTGCGAGTGAGGTGAGGCGGGATGATGTCGTGTTTGGATGCGTTGATACGTACTGTACAGGAATTAGTCGGAGGATAAAGTGGATTGGTTGTTAGAGTTATGCTAATTATGAGGGGTATCAATGCATATTTTATGTTCATACTGTAGGTTAATCTAATTTATAAGTTTTAGTTAGATGCAACTTGGACTTGGATAAATGAGGTTAAGTTCCAGGGGACCGGCATGACGGGTAGGAAGCAATGGGATAGGCCGAGGTGCATCTAAATCTTCAATTGAAGATTTTAGGAAAAGTGTGTTTTGATATGTCCTTTGTTTCGAATATCTTGTTTTTGGTTCTCGTTTGAGAATCTAGGTTGTGTGTTTATTGATTGTCTACGTACTTGTCGATCGGCCTGTGTTCATGACTCTTCTTCAACCTTCATGAAGGTTGGATGGATTACCTTGATAAGCCCTGATCAACAAATATTACGAGTAACTAGGCGGGGAAACACTGGATGAGTGAGGATTAGAGTGGAGGCAGCTTCCAATATATCCGGCTCTTGGACACCAATTTTCAATACGGTATTTATTTGTTGGTTAGACCATATCTGACCAGCCACCCTCAAAACTATTCTCAAGCGTATTGCCTTGTATTGCATCCACTAGACATGCTAGAGATTCAATCACGAAGTTTTGGCACGACAACAAGTTAACAAACGCTATCCGTCTGGCACGTACCGTGACAATGTGACATAAGGCGCGGCACGGCCGAACAAACTTTCTTCCAAAGTGTAAGTTACTTAGATGAGATCCAAGAGCCCAAGTCTCGTAGCATAAGAAAAGAGAACCAGCAAAGCCTGAAGCCAGCCAGGATTAGATCATTTGCGCAATTGAAGGTCCAACTTAAATCCTGAGATCGTCACGAGCATACATTCACGTCTTGTTTCCCCTCCCGTTACTCTGCCAGACTTTTAGAATGTCATGCCATCATGCTATCATGCTATCAGCGCGTTCCCTAGAGGGTATCCGAGATCGTCGTACTGGACGTGCGAAGTTGCGAACAGATGTGCGTGGGCAATGCCTCACAAGACTTACAAATGGCATTAGACGAGTGAACGAAACCAGACTAGACTTAAGAAGCATTATTCATTCTTGGTAATATGTGTGTACCTAAAGGTAATATCAAGAATAACATGTCGCGAGAACCCTGGACACGATACAGCCTCATCGCGAATCTAACACGCTATTCACATTGACTCAGTCATTTGGTTACGTTTGGTCCCCTCCCTCAAGAT
The DNA here is from genome assembly GCA_009299455.1 of Monilinia laxa. Lineage (NCBI taxonomy): Eukaryota > Fungi > Ascomycota > Leotiomycetes > Helotiales > Sclerotiniaceae > Monilinia > Monilinia laxa. Next base: position 928,968 of record VIGI01000017.1, read on the forward strand.
TTCCCAGGTGCAGATGAGCGCCGGTGTGAGATGAATACGTAGGAGGGACGCATTATGCACTTTATGTTGTATCCCGAAAGCGGAATCTTGGAAGAGTATAGCATTGGAATCATAGGATAGGAATCATAGGACAAGAGAATGCCAATAATCCAGCTCGGCGTAGCATCGTAATATCAAGCATAGTGTATTTCTCATTCGGGTTTCAATGGGAATATTATGAATGGGCAGCTTGGTGACTTGTGAGGCTAGGAGGGATTATTGACGTCGGGGATTGCTGTGAGTATGGGATGAGCACCGAAGTGAAGCCTGATGTTGGTACTGAATATGGAAGGTGTGTTATTTTGGGTTTGCAACATTTGCTTCTGAGGGTGGAGAGAGGTGCGGAAATACGATACGACATTAAACGGGATAGTAACAGTATGGAATGTACACGGAGTATAAGACTTAAGACTCAAGTCATCTCCTTTTTTCCACATCTAAAAGTGGTGTATGTTGCGGCTGTGGCTGGGAAGATTGGATTGGAAATTGAATCAAGGTTCAATTAGATTCATTGATTGGAGAATCCATCGTTCACAGCCACAAATCACTTAATACATTACATACATTGCATCCTAGATAACTAAGTAGGAGGTAGAAGGTAGAAGAAGGTATTCATGTATCTCCGTATATTTCCCATCCCAACTTTGGTAACCTAAACATCCCTAGCATTCATTGTGCCGTCCTACTATGCAACTTGATGCTCATATTCATCATCGTCCTATCACAACCTCACAAGATATCAGTATCCAGACTATCAGTACGTATCTTAATCAGGAGTTCAGCCGGGAAGTCATGATCATTGACACCAGAATCCTACGACAACACTCGGACAAATTGTATCATTGCCACTCTATATTGTTATCTACTTCTGCCTCAAATCACGAATCCATTCCCTTTGGGTTGGTCATACCAATGTTCCAGTAACGCCAAAGATAATCAAGTGCACAAACCCTGTTTGACGCGTGAAGATGACACTGTACATGACGGTGATCTAGTAACACAGCTGCAGTAATCTACTGCGGAGAACAGACCAAACAATACGAAACTATCACCAAATATACACGCTTCCTTGTGAAGTTTGAGAAGTACAATACTAGGCAATCCCCATACATCCGGTGCATGTAAGGTACAAATTGCCTAAAGTAAAAAAAAAAAAAAAAAAAAACAGTAATTCAAACTATGCTAACTACAGTAAAGTTGACAACCCTGATACATTTGATAACATCGAACCTTCACATTTCTCTTCTCATAAGAGTAACAAATATCCGAATCACGAACATTTCAATTTCAATCAATCTCCATCAAACACACATATACACACACACGATATACTATTTCTGTACCTAAACTTTATGTATCCTAGCTGCTCAGCCTACTGTTCCATCTCGTCTACTTTGGTAATCACGCGCAGGCTAATTTGAAACCCCATTTCTCGGAACCGGAAGATCTTCATCCTATTGTAGACTTGAGGGTGTGGTATGCAGGTCAAAAGGAAATTATAAGTTATAGAAGCTTTTGGGACTTTTTCTAGAATATCGTTTAATTTACTCTGGACAAGCGCAGAAGTTGCGTTGAATCAGGCAAATAAGTCACGCGGTGATTTGATAGTTGTTGATTGATTTGATAGTTTGATAGTGGTGGATAGTTCTGATAGTTTTGATTGATTTGATTGATAGCCTTGACTGATTTGAATGATTTGATCGATTTGATCGATTTGATGTGTTGTCAAACATGTTACTTATCCAGGTAACCCTTGATTTTGCTGTCTTGATTAAGATGGGAATTGCAAATTAGGAGGAAATTGGGGTCTTTGGGGGGGGGTTTTCGCCAAGGGATATGCATGATGCATACTCTCATATATGAATATGAATTTTGAGACCAATACTTGGGTGGAAAGTGTGACATGATTCTAGCACGACTCACTCCACTTTATTGGCCTTTTCATTCCCTGCATTTATTTCCAATCATATCTAAAGAAAGATCTACTATGCAGTGATGTACAGATTAGATGATGGGACTGATCATAATCGTCCACGACATTTCAATTCATGCATCCTTCCTTTTCTCCATTGCCCTGATAAACAACAGCGCAGGAAAAGATCAGGTGGTACTATGGGGATCAATCAATTGCAATGGAACCCCAAATACGAAGAAAGTATGGAAGAGGGGTAGATCTCGGGTACTTGCAGCTTCTTCAGGGGTTATGGAGATTGTTTGCGAGAGACGTGGGACAGGTGGTGGGATGAGATTCTTGATGTGATGTATACTAGGTAGGTAAGGCATTGGGCAAGTGCTTGATCTCTTGCCTGAGGAAAAAGGTACGATACATAACGGGAAGGGTGCCACTGTCTCGGCTCGAGAAGATTTTTTATGTGGAATTTTCTTCGTTGTTTGAATACTCGCCATATCCGAGAGGTGCGTCGCAAACAATTTTATCTACTTGCAAGCAAATGATGGCTACCTGCCACCTAGAAGTTTCTAGTGAGACGAACAATCTTCATTCCCGACTACTACGGTTTGCATCTTATTTTTGAGATTGTCGGGTAGGTTTCATGCAGATATATTGGAAATTACTTAGTGGTACAATATTCAATATTGGGGTCTGTCAACTGGTAGGTGCTTTTTATGAAGGATTGACAGGATCTTCATTGAAAGCCCAGATGGAATGGTAGTACAAGCATATTACAGAAACCCTTAGAGCCTAGAGCATGACTGATATGTATCGTGACTTTTGCATGGCTGATCATCAGCTTGATGAGTTGTGCATGGGTTGATAATTGTTATGGTAAATAGAAATCATTCAAGGGTAGCTTCTTTCGCTTGATCAGGGGAAATGTAAGAATCTAAGGAAGAATTTTCTGAATTTTCAAATGCTGAGATCACTAGCAGTTTGAGATAAACATTGAGCTCATTCGAAATTGATACATTCTTGATGCCAGCCTAATTTTGGATTTGGCTGTGCATCTTTCTAATTTCAATTCTCGCGGTTTGAGCATTTGCTTCACCATAACCCAATAACTTAAAGCCTTTTATCGGTTCATCAGCCTTGAATCTTCAATTGTGTGCCTGGATATTCCTCAATATGCTGGTGTTTGTTCATCCACTCGTCATTATGATAACAATTACATGTTCGACTTCCGATGGCTGCCTTGATTTCATTCGACTCGGGGAGCCTCTTCCACTGTAGGAACTTGCCTGTAGTATTCTCTTCGCAACATTGCTTTCCTGGTTTTAGATGAGCTACACCTGGTTCCTAGCCCGCTCAATTGAGAAGGGTTAGACAATCAAACCCACAAAGACTTCATTCTACACATTGCGACAAAGAATCAATTGGTATAAAGAAATCTCTGAAAGGGGGCTTATGACAGTTCTTGAAGAGGAGACGAATGGAATAATTGATAAAGGAGCCTGATACTGAAGCTTCTCCGTTTGCAGGAACCAAAAATGATTTTTTGACAAAGAATAAATCATGAAAATGTATTTTTACGAGGAGTTTCTTCGTCATGCCTCCACCTGATGGAGCTGATGACATGAAATCTTCGCCTCAATTATGGTATAAACCGTAGCAAGTATCCAAAACCGTCGCAAATTCGACTTCTAATAGTTTTTTCGGTTATTCGAGACGCTCAGAGAGTAGGATATGTTGAGGTACGTCCAAAAGTCTACCCGCTATTGCAGTTCCTATTGTTTTATTGTGAGGGATGTATCCGTCAGTTGTTGTCTTGAGAGATCTTTTTCTTTCGAGAAGCTTACTTGTATGCAAATGGTAGCTTAGTTTTTTTGGCTTGAAAGAAATAGCAATAACTTGCGATAGAAAAAGCTTGCACAAAGAACCTTTTACACCAGACTTTGGTCCAGTTTTCAGTAGCATACTCAATAATCAAAAGCTATTCAGACCACCGCCAGTCAGTATCGGTGAATCTACGAAAGGTCTAAGAAAGTAAGTGGGATCAGAAATTGTTGTAAGACTTCAAGATGCCGCCTAAAAAGTAAGTCAATGTTAATACGTCATGAAGTCGTACAATCTAACTCCCTCGCAGTAAGAAGAGCAAGTATCCATCAGATCATGAAGAACTTCCAGATACCAGCCAAGATGATGAAAGTACAAGACCATCGCCACCTCCTCAACCTCGTCAAACATCTTCACCCAGAAGAAAGTTGAAAGTGCCTAAGTTCTTGACTGACGAAACGCCCGTTGAATTGCCTCCTAACCCAGCAACTACGTTTAAAGGTCATGAGCAGCCACCGGTTAATGAGCGGCTTGAACAAATCAAAACATTTCTTGCTGACGAGGATGCAAATCGATGCTTAGATTTCAAAACCAAGCTCAAGGAAATACAAGAATACCTTGCTCACGTTGAAGAACACAACACTTCACGGAACTGGAAACTTTTTAAAGATGTAAAAGTAATGACAGAAACACAAGCAGATTGGCATGATCGTATGGATAGGACATCTTTTGGTGGCCCTCTCTGTGTAGACTCTCCTCAAATCCAGCCTTATAGCACGAGGCTTATGTCGAATGAGGTAACTCTTGCTATTCGCGAGACGAAGGAACTCAATGGTACCCAGACGCAAGTCCGTGAAGATCGCCCTCCTTTCACAGTACAACGTACCAAGGATCATCCAATCTTCCTCAGGGCCATAAAAAGCCGATGCTAGAAAAACGCTGACGGATCTTACGGAAGAGGAACAAAATCGTAATCTCTTCAAGATTGAGAGCCGAGCTTACAATGAAGCCAAAGATGTCCCAGCATTGATTCCTCTTTGGACAGACCCTATCCGTGGTCTCCCGATTACAGGAAAGAGTCAAAGCAGTGCAGATCCTTGGTATGGTAATGGCCAGCTCCTAGGTGTCACTCCAAAAGCGCAAGTCAAGCAGGAACCA